>JANHMN010000024.1:7236255-7254687 GCA_030674055.1 Rhabdomys pumilio | reverse complement strand
CAGCAACCACAACAACAGTAGCAACAACCACAACAGCAGCAACAACAGTAGCAACAACAGCAACAACAGCAACAGCAGCAACAACAAAAACAGCAGCAACAATAACTGCAGCAACAGCAACAACAACAGTAGTAACAACAGCAGGAACAACAGCAACACCACCATTGGCTTCAGCAACAGCAACAACAACAGCAGCAACAACAACAGCAGCAACCACAACAACAGCAGCAACAGCAACAACAGTAGCAACAACAGCAACAAAAACAACAACAGCAATAATAGCAACAACAACAACAAAAGCAACAACAGCAACAAGAGCAACACCACCAATGGCTTCAGCAAAAACAACAGCAGTGACAATAGTAGCAACAACAGAAACAGCATTAACAACAACAGCAGCAGCAATATCAACAACAGCAGCAGTAATAGTAACAACAAAGGACAGCAGCATCTTATATTTTGATTCTGGAATATAATAAAAGTTCTGACTTAATTGTTCAATTAGAAAATTAAATAGTGGGTGAGTCTAGTTTCATGGTTATAAGTAATGCTTCCAGATACCTGGGTTTAAACCTCGGTTCCTCTCCACCTAAGCTAAATAACTGGATAAGTCATTCAACTCCTGGACTTCAGATAACTCATTTCTAAAATATGGGCCACTATAGAATCTATATTAGGGTTGTTCTGGGGACTTGAAATAACACATACACAATGCTTGAAGTAGTGTGTAACGAGGATAGGAAACTTCATGAGCCTTTCCATTGTGCATGTATTCTGAAGCAAGCTCTAGGAAGTGGCAAAATGAACTAGGTGTCCTCCTGTCCTCCTGGCCCTGAATATGCTCTCAAACGACTCATAACCTAGATGCGATCCAGGGCCATCTCTGCAAAGTGAGTAAACACTGGAGAAAGAGCTCAGACCCAACAGGAAAAAGCAGAAAGACATGATGGAGTGACTCTGCCAGTCTATTGTGACTGTGTAGCAAAGAGATTATTAAGGGGCTGGACCAGTACCAAACAGTGACCAAGACACATGGCTATATGAAAACTCAAGATCCACCCTAAAGCACACTCCCATGATGGCCTGATTTGAATGTCAACTTTACTGGACTTGCAATCACCATGGAAACACATCTTCTAACCAAGGAGAGAAGACCCAGTGTGCTGGGGCCATAGATGAAATAAGGAGAAAGTGAACTAAGGACCAGCGTTCACTTCACTCTACTTCCTCACTGCAAATGCAATGAGGCCATCTGCCTCACATGCATCTCACCATGCCTTCCCCACCCTGGTAGAGTGCACGCTCACAATAGGAGCCCAAAGGAACCCTGACATTCCTTACCTTGGTGGGGTATTTTTCTCAAAGCAACAAGAAAACTAAGGAATACTCTCTCTGTTGTTCTGTATTCCTTTCTTCCCCTCCCTTCATCCTTTCATCCCTCTCATGCTGTTTCTCTGGTTGGGTACCACTTCTGGAATTCTATTACAATCCCTTTTGTACCTTCCAAACACTGTGTCTCGCATCTCCAACACATTCTCCAAGGCCCAGAGACTCATTTGCCTTTTCTTCTTTTTGGGAAGTAAACAGATAGTTCAGCTGGAGATGGAGAATAGAAGGTGCGGGCAGAAATCACCCTCAGGTTCCAAGACAGGCTGCTAAGGCAGATAGAAGCCTGCAAGGAATTCATTTGCCACCCTGTTGGAAGAGCACAAAGAAGAGAAAAGAGATTTTATTTTTCCCCTCCTCCTTTAGCAAAAGGCTTTTTAAAACAAACAGCTGATGGTGTCTCTTATTTGAGTAATTCTTCACTGCTTATAAATGTGTCACTCCAGACTACTTTATTTAGAGTTTAAAAAAAATCCTGAGTACTCCCAGAGAGAGCTGAGCATCCCGTGAGGGGGTAAGGTCCCTCCTGATGGCCAGCCTCAGACATTCGTACATTCTCCTATAATCTGATCTAGCTTATAAAAATATTTTTTATAAAAACGAGCGAGAGAGACAGCTGGTTCTCCCACACAGCTGACATTTCCCTTTATGCCTGGTTTAACTTTTCTATGACAGGCTGGGTTCACTCCACTGGAGAATTTTTCCCTTCAAATGAGCTTCGTGTTTTATGTTTGAATTTTTTTTCTTTAGACAAACCTGGTAATTTCTCGAGTTAAAGTGTGTACACTTTAAGCACTTGAGAAGTTCAGGAATCCATTTGATCAGCAATTGAGTCTGAGGTTACCCCTGCCAAAGTCCCCGTGTCTAACTGCACTCTTAACAAATATTAAAAAAAAAAGCAAGTGGGATACTTTAACTTGTTTAAAGTGAACACATGCACACATACATACCCACGAATTTCAGTTTTCTAAATAATTGATAAGTGTCTCTGCACATGCTGTACCCTGTCTCTAGTAACACAAATGGGTGTGACTATGCCTGTCTGCACCAGGTAACCTGTTGTGGAGTGAGAAGGAGAGATAGGGCTGACTCTTTGAACCTTTTCTCCTCCCAGAGGGAAGATGGGTTCTTTCCCTGAGCGGTGATACCTGCTGGGTCCTCTCTGGCTCATAGGCATTTGTACTTACTGGTGTCTTAGAAACAGGTAGGAGTTAGAAGCTGAGATCCAGATGAGTGTGACCCGTTTTTATGGACTGAGTCACCTTTGGATGTTTAATTGGCCTCGATGTGTATGTTCTTGTCACCTTTAGAAAGCGGTGAGCAAGGACATGCATGGACTGCAGAAAGAGGAGCTCTGTGTGTGGAGACGTTGGGTAAGGAGCCCGTTTCAGAGAGATTTTGCTGGTTTGCAGTAGTTAGAAAATAACAATGCATACATCAAAAATCTAGGGGGAAGAAGAGAATGTTCAAGGTTTTAACAATAAGTACTTGAGGGGATGGACATAGTTAATCAAATTCAAGCAGTGGACAGAATCTATAGATTAAGTTTTCTAAGTAATTATAGAAGGAAGCATCACATGGCACCCTCTCAATACATACAATGTTTTATGTTTCTGTCTCAAGTTGAAACAAACTTAACATAAATTTTAAAGGATAACAGAACCCGAACAGAGTAGTTAGAAGCCTGGTCGCTTTCCAGCTGGTCCACACTGGAGGCATTCTAGTGTGACCTAGCCAGGGAAGACTGCAGACTTCTCATACTCACTGAACTCCGCATTCCAGAGAGCATCTTTGTTCAGAATGGGGCCATGGACAAAAAGCTTTCCTGGCATCCCCTCCTTTAACACACATGCTCTAAAGGGCAGAGGCATAGATGAACCACCAGAGCTTAGTTCCTCTCTCACACTGTGCCTTTTGAGCTGGGCACAGTAGGGCCACATCAGGAATGCTACCCACAAGCAACATATGGGTTCTTTAATTACTAGCTGGACTCATGGTTGGCTGCAGGACCTCAGTGTTAGCACTGCCTAGTTGCTTGCTACATTGTAGCTTCTTAATCCTTGCCTTACACCTGCTGAGCCGTGATTTGTATATTAAGACACTAGAGAGTTGAAATGCACAATGCTGGGGACCAAGCACAGTGGTCCAACCTGGGCTATAGTAGCTGAGAAACTTTTGACCCTCTCTGTCTCCAGGCTGGGGGCTAGACCTCTTACCACCACAAAGTGCTACCCCTCCTAGTAGTTTCATGGGATGGAGTCTCTACAGCCTCTGCTTGACTCTAACAATTCTCAAGGGCAGTTTGGGTAGAACTGGATAGTGATGTCATCAGGTCCAAGTTCAAGTTCAGCTGCGTTCTACACTAATAGTCTAAGGGCATTGCAGATTGAACACCCCTTGCCAGAAATTTTCTGCCTAAAATGGGCTGATACCTGAAAGTTTTTGACACAATGACACAGGTAGAAAATTCCACAACTAACCTCGTGTGACAGGTTGCAGATAGAAATGCAGGCATCCTAAAAGCCTTGTGTAAAATTACATTCATCCTACCTGTAAAGGGTATTCATGAGATGAAGATAAACTTCATGTTTAAACTTGGGTTCCATTCCTAAACTATCTCAAAAGATACATTGTAACAGTTTTTAACAGAAATCCAAATATTTAAAGTTCTAAGAATTTTGGATGAGGGATACTAGGCCTGAGTCGACATTGCTCGCACCTGTATTAATTACACTGCAGTCTCCCCTATATCCTGTCAGCTGATCCTCAAAACATTTGCATGGAGAGAAGACAGACACGGGTACAGAAAAGTGAAAGAGCCACACTAGATGACCCTCAGGCATCAAGGAAAAGGAGAAGAGGACTCTGGCCCAGTCTCGGTGACACAGGAATCTGGGCTCCTTAGGTAAAACTCAAATGGGATTTGAAGTTTTTCTTCAACTAAGGGAGTTGTGGATTTTAGGGATATTGGACAGAGGTCTGTGGTCCCAGTCAATAGTAAATCAATTAATTTAGCCTTCCCAATAGCCCCATCCACTCACCCAGGGTTAGAGGCTCCACGCCTGGTGAGAAGTCAAAACAGCTCATGCCACTTACCAATCAGCCCATGGCATTGATTGAGCACCTACTGTGGGCAGCACACCATGCCAGGAACGGCATGGCAGGAGGTCGGGGGGAACATAGCAAATAAATGGGTTTCTGGAACTATGAAACTGTCCAAAGAGCTACTCAGTGTTCCATAGAGAGAGTTATGTCCAGCAAATGTCTGCTGAGTTCTCGTGCCAACAGAAATAGACTGTCTCAACAGATGAGTGTGTATGATTTCGTTGGCTAGAAAATAGAAGACGTATAGTTTAATGGCTGCTCCCCTACCCCCGCCTTTGCTGACAGCACTCAGTCAATCTGCCCATAGGGTGTCATTTTCCTGCAGAGGTTGAGCCTGTCTACTGTTTCTGCATCCCTTTAATAGTCTGTGCTTTAGTTTGCCTGCTCTGTGGTGTGAGAAGTGCTCTTTCTTCTCACGTGGGGCTGGACATAAAACACATAAAGTTTAAGGCATGGTTCATTTTGGTTTATATGGGGGAAGAAAGGATGCAATAATTTCATGAGTTCTAGGTACCCCAATTTTGAGGCCACAGCAAGGACTTCAGGTGTCCCATGGAGGGGACAGGTGATAATTAGTTCTCTGGGTCTCAAGTTTCTCATCCACACATCAGGAATGGCAGTTGAGTTCTACCAAGATGGCCTTGTGGAAGCTTTGTAAAGTAGACAAACAATCGGTACAGTTTGACAGAAACATACAGAATGTGTAAATGAGAGAGACTGGGCCCTGGGTTCAAGACAGAAACACTACAGAAGCTTTGAACCAGTGTGTGAATCAGCTCTCAGTGGATTGTCTTTCTGTAGGTGGGATATGGAGGAAAAAGTTCCAGTTTTCAGCAAATGTGGGAAAAATGGCTACAATCTCTTCTCAACCTTGATGCAGAGGTGCTATCCAAAGCTGCCTCCTTGGACCCAGCTGGCTAGTGTGACTTCCTCTCACTAGCAGGCCATTAATGGACGCCATAAAGCAGAGTCTTGAAGGACCTGGATGATATTCTTTTTGTGTTCTTGTGGCTTTAAGACTCCAAGACACCCCAGTCATCTTGTGGTAGATCTGTCTTCGGCTCACCTCATCTCCTCAGCCATCCACCAGGGCTGCTGCCTAACCAGTTCCTATCCATGGTCAATCCTTGAGTGCACCAGAGAGTCACTAAGATCAGACCAGCTGAGCCAGCCTGGAATTACTCAGATGTGGCACAGGCGAATAGTGGCTGCTGTAAGCTGATGAGGTCTAAAGCCATTTGTAACCCAACGAAAGCCAATGTCACAGTTGTGGGGAACACAGCCACTTAGACATAGGACAGTAAGATCCAGGAACTCCCAGTTACAGTGAGTGGCAGGCTGGGGCCCTTCTATATCCATTTGTGGCACTGGACGATCTTAGGTCCTCCCAAAGTTTCTCTAGTTCATACATGCACCCCTCCCCCCAAGTCCTACCTCTCTATTTTGTTTTGCTTTTCTTAGACAGGATCTCCTATAGCCCAGATTGGCCTCAAACTTGATATGTATCCAAGGATGGCCCTGAACTCGCCATCCTCCTGTCTCTACCTAGCAAATTCTGGGATCATGAGCATTCCGTACCAACCCAGCTGAAGTCCCTGCTCTCTTTTTATCCATCATGTTTCCAAGAGGCACACAAAGGAGACTTCCCATCCTCTCAGCAAGGCCACTGCTAGAAGGAGAGAGAGGGCTAGGTGCTGAGGTCCAGGCCAGGGAACAGGAGAGCCAATAATTAACCCATCCTCCTGCGCACCCCGGCTTCCCACAAAAGGAGCTGTACAAATCGACCCAACCAAATTAACAGTCCTAATCTCTAGCCCTTCCTTAATACCACCTCTCTCTGCCAGCGCCTGGCAGGGGCTGTGAAGCCATCACTCTCCCCCTCTCAACCCCCAGCCTGTCCCCACTCTCTTTTTCTCTTTCTCAACTTGTTACCACACAAGCATCACGTAAGGAATCAAACAGGGACAGGTCCTTTTGTTCACCAAAGAGGCAAGAAAAAAAAAATAATCAAAAAAGCAGGGGACTTAAAAAAAAAAAAAAAGACCAGAATTATTTCTCAAATAGAATGGGAAAATCTAACATGCCTTATCACTACCAAGAACAAGCACTGTGCAAACGCCCAGGCCTCTGACTGGCATGCCGGTTGTTTTGAATAGACGCATGACATTGTCAAAGAATCTGCCATTGTGTTGCTGAAAGGCACTTGCAACGTTGCATAAAAATCAGGCGCTCGTGTCACCCTCAGACTAGTCAAAGCTGCTGTTTTTTCTTTCTTTCTTTCTTTCTTTCTTTCTTTCTTTCTGAAAGAAGAAAGAAGGAAAATAAGAAATGTTCCCAGAATAAGACCTTCAAAGGCAGATAAGCGTCCCTTCTGAAAGACATCGGAAACTGGGCATCCAAGCAAAGCCACCAACTAAAGAGGTATTCTATTTGGAAGACATGTCGATGGCCCAGTGGGGAGGTATATGGTCAGCCTGGGACTAGAGTCAGGGTTTTTCTCCTAAACTGATTGCTTCAGGCTTGAACCGCAGTCCAATTCTTCTGGGTTTTTCTGACCCTCGTGCTATGATTTCTTCTCCAAGTTATTTTCTCTGCAGGCTATTGTAGTTTGCATGTGTGGTTCCCTCCCAAAATCCTGGAGAACGCCTCTCTTGTTACTCGATTCTCAGGGAGGAGCTGAAGTTTTAGATCCTTGCAACTCCAAAGGGAGCTGATTCCAGGTGCAGTCCTGGTACCCCAATGATGGAAAAGGAATCATGACTCAGGCTGACCAACTCCTTCTGTTCCACAGCACAAAGCCTGAGGCCCTCCCAGGATGCACTTAGTGGAGACTGCAAGCAAAGGATTTGACTGTCCCCCATATAGAATGCCGAGGTTCTCTTCCATGAACTAGAGGGACCAGATTTTGGAAAGTCATCCAAGAGGAAGGAGATATGTTCTGCTCCTTTATTCCATGGGGAGATATCTTTTCCAGTCTGCACAGAAGCTGAGATCTATCTGAGAGGCCATAGGAAAGCTAGAAGTCCAAACCGTGTTCGAAATTGATGCCTGGCTCTTACAGTTCCAGAATCAACCTGTAAGAAGACTGGAAAACTTAACTCTAATATTGATTTCACTTGTAGGTGCCCTAGGGGAAGAAAATCAGCTGGGAAGCCAGTTCTGGCAGGATAGGCTGGTTGATGGACGCTGGCTACTTGCAGACTCTGATTAGGTCAGTTACTGTTAGATTTCTGACTTTGAACAAATGGCCATTAGCCTGTGTCTTTTCTGAGAGGTGGTAATCACTTCTTAGCACCCAGAGGGCTGTCCCTATGGTGTCCTGACTTCCTCTCAGGAGGACCCAAGAACTGTAGACTGCTGGGACAGGCCTTGACTTATTCCCCAACGAGACTGCTGCTCTTGGACCTGGCTACTTAAGTGCTTTTGAGTCTCAGCTTTCTCATAGGTAAAATTTACTTTGTTTTATTTATTTATTAATGCCCCACTTGTTCCAGAACGGATTTAAGGTGGCTTATCTGTAAAATGAAGGGATTACACTAGATGATCCCTTTTAAGGTGTCTTCCCAGCTCCAGGACGCTCTGGCAGTCTTACCTTCCACTTGACTTTGCAAAGTCTGCAGTTCAATTCCAAGCTCAAAGGATGCCAGCTGCCCCTCAAGTGTGAGTGATTCATAGTCACGGAGGGACTGAGGGATTGACTAGGGAGATGCGTGCTTTGTGCTATGGTAACATTTTATGCTTAGAGCTTCATATTGGCAAAACAAGTCACAGGTATTAATGAATTTCATACGAATACTTTTTTAAGAGTGTATATATTGGAGCAATTTCCAAGCAGTTCCCTGCAGCTAATAATTCTCTTTTAAATACTCAGCAAAGTAATATAGCCCCTTACCAATTCTCAGGCCTGTGGAGTCTTTTATGACCTCTCCACAGCGCTGCCTATCACTCACAGAGCAGAGAAGCTCAAGGGCTGGAGAGTCAATTTAGGCACTTTAGTCTAAGAGAGACACTGACAAACGGGAGTTTGCCTGAAGTGTGTCATCAGTGGAAGAAAGATCTGGAAAGAGTGCCTTGTGGGGGGCAATCGGTGAAGCTGGGGTGTTTAGTTCGGGATGGACAGAGTTGCCATGGTGAAGAGGCTCTGTCAGAGCTGTCCCTCTGTGCCATGGGTATCCTGGGAGGTAAGAAGTCACAAGCACTGCAAATATCTCTCACTGGTCAAGCTTTTGTGAGGCCTCTGGGGAGAAATGGCTGCCCCATCAGGCCCAATTGTTGAGTATCTGGCTGAAACCAGAATCTGCTTGTGATGGGAGGCAGAGAAACGGGCAACTCTTTCCCGTTAGGATTCTTCTGGCTATAAGAGAAAGCAGCATGGGCATTCATGATGAAGATGCAGGGGCAATCTTTGCATGAAAGCACTGTCGAAGTCAGCTCTCCAAAAACCAACAGACTTCCTTGTTTGCTCTACTCTTCCCGGCGTTTTCCTTTAGTCCATCTTCTTTCCAGAGCCTGTCTCTCTCTCTCTACCTCTCCTATTCTCAGAGCTTAAAACACGGCACTGAACATATTACAGGGCTAACCTCCCCTTGCCCAGTTCTTTTGTTTTTTCAAAATAAGTATATCAGTGGGTCCAGATTGTAACTGTTATCTATGTTTTCTCTACCAACAAGCAGGGTCTCTGGAAGACACAGCAATAACCTGTGGATTGGACCCAAGTCAAAGCAATTTCTAGAAGGTGTAAAGACTGGAAGAGAAAATGTCTAGGAAGAGGCATACTTCTTGGTCTTCCAGAGAGGAAGATCCACATGGGGAGACAGATAAAGAAACAGGGGACTCCAGGATCAGATCAATTGCATGCAGTAATGCTAGAGGAGACACTGGTCTGGTGATGCATGGTGTTTGCTTTTCATTTGTTGGTGGGTTGGCTCATTTTTATTTTGATTTTAGCTGTGCTGCTGTTACTGGCAGCGACAATAGTGAAGTTTTCAATTGCACAAACAATAAATACACCCTTACAAAAACAGTCAACCATCTTCTCTCCAACAACGTCACTGTCACATTATAAAATTATATATGTATCGTATTTTGTTTGTGGGAGACATGTAAGAAAAAACAGTCAAACGTTTTATTAAAAAGTAAGATCCTTATGCATGTTTAAACACATCCCACAGCCTCACCTCCTGTTAGATGCCTCCTCCACATTTCCCAAGCTTCCAGTCTTTCTGTTACAGCCTCAGGCCTTGGGGAGAACATGTTCTTGATTATCAAACCATTCATATTTGGTTGATAGTTTCATATTTGGTCTATTAATTACAGAGAAGAATGTAATAAAAAAACAAACACTGAATTTGTGGATTTTGTTTTTGGATGAATTTCTACATTTGATACATAGACATTTAAGATTATTAAGCTTAAAAAAAAGAAAAGATTATTAAGCTTGTTTTGAGGGGATCTATTCTTTCATTTTTTTCTAGTATCAGTTCTAGTCTTGAAATCTATCTTATGTTGTCTTTTTAAAGGCAGTATCTTTTTATGTTACCCAGGCCAGTCTAAAACGTGCTATGTCTGAACTCAGAATTCTCCTTTCTCATCTTTCCTAATATAGGACTCAAGTGTGTCCTGCACACTGGTACTGCTATGTGGCTAAGCCCAGTGACTGAGGAACAGCAACGAAGTTAAACGATTTATTTTGTAGAAATATAGCCTTCCCAGGTTCCTATGCTTCTACGTTGAGCTTTTCTGTCTCTTATCTTCAAGTTCCCTGTGTCTTTGTGTGTCTGTGTGGGCATGTGTGTATGTGAGCACATGAGTGAGTATGCATGTGTGTGTACAGGTGTGTGTACATACGTATGTGTGTATGTGTATGAGTGTGCATTTGCATGTGCACAGTACTAGAGACCCAAATCAATACATTTTACAATACATATTATGTATTGATGAGCTCTGTCTTTAGCCATAAAGTGAAATGCTTTTAAAAATTGTTTAATCTGTTCATTAATATCTTTTAGAAAATGTCCATGCCATTTTATTGTAGTTAATGTACATGTGTGTGTGTGTGTATATATATATATAATATAAAACATGTACAATGTTAAATTACTAGAGTCCTGTGCCACACCTTGTATGTGTGCACATATATATGTGTGTATATATATATATATATATATATATATATATATATATTTATGTATATATATATATATGTGCACACATATGTGATTACTCTAGATCTTACATTAATGAATAGTTTTTTCATCAAATAGTTCTTGGGGACTGGGGAGATGACTCAGCACTTAAAAGCACTGACTACTTTTCCAAGGGGCCTAGGTTCAATTCTCAGCACCCACAGGTAACTTACAACCATCAATACCTCCAGTCTCATGAGATCTGCTGCCCTCTTCTGGCCTCCTTGGGCACCAGACACTCACACAATATACAGACATACATAAAACTAAAAAGAAAAAAGTCTAAAATTCCTTTGCTTTATCTTTTCTTCTGGGCTTAGAGAACTGACTTCAGTGAGGCTGAGATTATGTGTTTGTGTTTCTATTGGCCACTGGGATATTTTCTGTGGATTGGCCACTGGGATGTTTTCTGTGATTTTCCTGTCCCTGGCCTCTGCCCATTTCTGTGGGGTTATGGTTCCTTTCTTGTCAGAGTGGCTCCTTGATTTGTAGGCTGTCTCCACACATTCTCAGTCATAATCCACTGTCTGCTATATATCTTCCGAATAGTGTCTTCAAGTCTGTCGCTGCCTTTTGAACTCTGCTCATCGTGTCTTTGCGACTAAAATGTGCTACATTTTTATAGTTATATTTATCAATCTTTTAACTCTATGCCAAGGGTCAGCATTCTTTCTGTAAATGGCCAGACAGTAAATACTTCTGGCTTTGCAAGTAATACAGTCTGTGTGACTGAGTATTCAATGCGGCTGTTGTAGCATAAAAGCAGCCACCGACAATATGAAAGCAAATAGATGGGCTGTGTCCCAATAAAACTTTGTGGGTTTTTTAGACAAAGAGAAATGGCAGTGCAGATTTCACCCACAAGCAGTAGCTTGCCAGCTCAGCTCTGTATCTTTTATTTTATTTCAAAGGCCCTCCCTATCCTGAGGCATAAACTATTCTTTAGCCCCTTCCAAAAATTATGGCTATTTTCATATGTGGGCTTATAAGCTCTTAGAATTGATTTTCATGACTGATAGTGGGTATGGAATGTACTTTTTCCTCAACAAATAGTCAATTGTCTCTCTCTAATTTATTGTCCCCACTGATATGAAATGTCACCTTTAGTTGTTGGTCCCAAGTACTTACTATGGGTCTGGAAAATATATACATTTATTTGTAGACAGACATTTTTGTTTCTTAGCTTTCTGCATGTGGCTGTCACAGAATTTTACTGTTTAGGATGTGTGTGTGCGTGTGTGTGTGTGTGTGTCTGTGCACGCGCGTGTGTGTATTATTATTATTACATATTATCACATATGTATATGCATAATGTATATATCAGTGTAATATATATACATACATATATATATAATATATATATATACATACATATATATATATATTATATATATATATGTATATATATATATTATATATATATAGTGTGTGTGTCTGTGTGTGTGTCTGTGTGTGTGTCTGTGTGTTTAGATAGCAATAGGTGGAGTGTTAGTTTTACACACCTGTAATCCCAGCATTAGGGAGACAGAGACAGGGAGTTCAAGACCATTTTGGGCCACATGGGTTAGATAGCAGCCTGGGCTACATGAGACATTATCTCAAAAACCTAACACACTAAGAGTATCTTTTGATACCCAGGGTCTTGTCAACCATTGATCTTTATCCTTGGCCCTTGGTAATTCTGTTTTAAACACGGATTTCAAGATTTTCTTCTTAGATTTCATGAAAAATATCCTATTGGGATTTTGACTGTGAGCCAATTTAAGGATTATCAATTCCCTTGCAAAGAATTGGCATCTTAGGCAATGTTTGGTTATGTTTGCCAGGATCGTAGCAAATGTTTCCATTTATGTAGGAAGCCTCTTGGTACTGACGCACCTGTAGAATCCTTAGGAGAGATGGCATCAGTGGCTCTGATTTCTCAGTCCTTTATGTACCACCTAGACTGACAGGTAAACTTTGTACTGTCCTCAGACTTTCCTCCCTGTTTTCTAGAATTCTCTAGAAAACCAGTGACACATTGTTGATGTGAGAGACAGGATTCTGTGGTCCCAAAACACGCCAAGGCCAAGAAATAGTTTCCTTCAGTATCTGTGATTCCTGGTTACATGGGCGACTTCTAGGAACTTCATTTAAACTTCCTTTTGTGTGGAGGGAACCAGGACCCATGAACCCGCATGTGAGTCTAGGCATTTGAGAGGATATGGTTATATACATTGTCACCCAAGCTAAACATGGCGCTCGAAGGACTTTCAACGAAGATTTGACTAGTGGTTTCATGAGCTGTGATAGCTGCTAGGGCACAGAGAAAATGCCTTAGTCTTTGCGTCATAAGTATCTGGTAGAGGATTAGGTGCCCAGAAACAGATAGCCAGCCTCTTAAAACAGCGGTTCTTAATCTGTGGGTCCTAATCTCTTCAAGATTCTCACAGAATTGTATATCAGATATCCTGTATATTAGATGTTTGCGTTATGATTCATTACCATTATGAAGTCGCAACACAATAATGTTAGGGCTGAGGGTCACTACAACACGAGGAACTGTATTAAAGGGTTGCAGCATTAGGAATTAGAGAATAATTGCTCCAAAAGTCCTCAGTGGGGCAGCAGAATGGCTCAGTAGATGAAGGTGCTTGCCACCAAGGTAGATGACCTGAGTTCAGTTCCAGGGACCCATAGGGTGGAAGGAGAGAACTGACTTCCATCAGTTAACTTTAGACCTCAGGTACAGTGACACATGCAGCCCAACTCCCGTCCTATACTAAGTAAATAAGTAAATAAAGAAGTGGATGAGTAAATGAATAAATAAATAAAGTAATTGCCCACAAAACCATAAACTGTCAGCATAGACGACTAGGCCACCCTCAGACTTGCTAAGGATTTCTGGAGAGGGTGAAGGCTGGGCTGAGCATGGGTGATGGAGTGGGATGAAGCCCTGTGAACTAGAAGGGCCCTCCAGGGAGATGGAGCAATGTGCATAAAAACAGTGGAACCGAAGCCTCCCACCGTGAGCAGCAAAGGAGTTATAAGCTATTTAGCTCTACTATAGAGTATGATGCTGGGGGAAAGAGGCAGGAGATGGGGCTCCGGGGAGAAGCAGATATCAGACTGAGTACCTTGTGCAGTTTTACGCAGCCTGAACTTTTATTACCCTGTGAACAGCGGGAGTAACTGAGTTTTTCTTAGAGCTGGAGCCTGATTTTGTGCGAGATGTTTATTAAATAACTTAGAAGCTGAGAAATGAGGGTGAATTTAATGGACATAAAATGAAAAGCAAAGAGACTGTGAAGGATGGCATTGCACAATCCAATTCAGAGGTAAGGTTGCTCGGTAGAAGGGAAGAGTGTCAGAGTCCCTTCCCCAACCAGTCCTGTCAGATGCTGCTGGAAACCTGGATCCAGCTGGTAGTCAACCTAGGTTCTACTCTATATGGGAAGAATGTCTTTGCTGCTCAATTCTTAGCTTCCCATCCTTAAAAGATAAAACTGTAGCCCCTACTTTATAAATTTAAGAGGGTTAGAGAAGAGACCAAATAACACTGATGTGGAAATGCTGACTGGGTGAGGCTATAGCCATAGACTATAGAATTCATGTTCGGCTCTACTTTAAAGGAGAAATCAAATTAAAGTGGCTGCCTTCATCCTAGAGAGAAGGGTTCTTGCCAGACCTACATGATAAGAGGGGTTCGGGGTGGAGGCAGCCATGGAGGGCTCTCTTTAGAGGCCCAGTAACTGTCTTTGTAAAACTGTTGGGACAGTGGCTTTGATTTGTGGCTGTAGACAGAATCAATTCTGCACATTGCTTTGGACTGATGATCCTCAGCCTGTGGGTTGTGACCCCTTTGCGGGGGGTGTTGAACAATCCTTTCACCAGGGTCACATATCTGATGTCGTGCATATCAAATATTTACATTAAAATTCATAACAGCAGCAAAGCTGCAATTATGAAGTAGCAACAAAATAATTTTATGGTTGGGGATCCCCACAACATGAGGAACTACTGTATTAAAGAGTCACAGCCTTAGGAAGGTTGAGAAACACGGCTCGAGACACTCATAGACTTAAGCTTGCAAGAGAAAAAAGGACCATGTTCTTACTTACCCTGGGCCATGTGGGACAAGAAGGTTGGTAGGAAGTGGAATGCGTCCACACTTGGGGAAACAGGAAACCCATCTCAGAAAACCTAGACCTCGGTCTCAGCTGTGAAATAAGTGATTGTTACATCACCTTGAGCATTCAGAAATATTCTGTCTCAGATTCACCCCACCCCCACAGAAAGAGAACAATAAAAAAAAAAATAGACTCAGAGGCTCAGAGGTGAGAGCAAATTGGGTCCTAAGACTTTCTGGAATACCCAAAGCCTACGATGCTAGAGTCTGTCACACAAAGTAGTGCAGTTATTTACAAATAACCTGTGCACGGCCTCCCACATACATCAGATCATCTCTGTATCCTCCGTAACACGCAATTCAATATAAATACCAAGCAAATAGCAGTTCCATTGTATTTAGGGGTGATGACAAGGAAAAACATCAGCACATGTTCAGTACAGAGGTATTTTTTTTTCTCCCAAATGTTTGCCATCTGTGGCTAGTTGAATCCGTGGATGCAAAACCCAGACACAGAAGGCTTGCTGGATAACTAACTGACTTCACGTAATTGTAAAATGCCAGTTGGAAGGGGTAGGAAAACCATTAGCTATAAAATGATGTTTAAGTGTTAGTTAGGCCTTGACTAAGTAAAAATGAGGCCCTGGAGCAAGTCTGGGCATCCAGAAGACGCTCCACACCACAACCCCAGCAAGCGTCAAATCCAGGGAAGGATTCAATTATTGCAGCATGTAATTTTCTGTTTGCAAAGCTCATATTGTGTATGTAATTGAATGAGAGGGAAGTGATAAGGCTTCGGGACTGGACTCGAGGCTAGAGCAAGTGGTTGAAGGAGGGAAGAAGGCATAAAATGCCAGGCTGCCTGAGATCAGGACCTTGTTCCTAAGTTGGTATGAGTCTTCTAAACCTTCCTAAGGAGTCAAAGGATGAGACTGGGGCTTCACTCTTATTTGGTTCATTTGGTGGGATAGAAGGGAGGCTGTTCCAGTCTGAGGTTTCTTGTCCAGCTCACCTCTTCCATCCTCTGCTTCAACTCACTGAATCAGAAGCCAGGTCATGGTCGGATCTGGAGAAAAGGCAGCTCAAGGGTGTGGTTCACTGGGCACTGCTTCAGTTTTAGCACTGAGGGAAACTACACTCTGAGCTCATCAAAATGGTTGGTCTCATTGATTTGAGAAGAGAGTAAACTTCAGAACCATGAATCTAGGGATACAAACAGTCCCTTCCGAGATTCAGCCACAGAACATTCTCCTTGAAGCCAGGAAGGAGCCCCTTGCCCAGTGAGGTTGAGGAGGAGTACATGGCCACTAACTAGCACTGATGGAAGACCTAGAAGGGGAGAGAGGGATGCAGATAGAGAAGGTGGGAGAGAAAACCATCTCCCATCTCTCTGTCCTGGCTTTAACAGACTGCCTTAACGGTCCCTATAGGTGACCTTTCCCATCTGCCCATTTCCCACTGCCAGCCTTATAGCCTCTCTCTCTTGTCAGCCCCTAACCTCCCTTCCACTTCACTGCAGCCCTAGGGAATTCAGGATGGAGATCCAGAGACTGACGTTTCAGCAGAGAGCCAAAGGCATGGCTGAGACCAGCTGCCTCACACCATTTCCTGATCACTACTAAATCCAACTTCAAGACAAACAGGCAGCCACACCTGGGAGAGAATGAGAGCGTGGAAACTAGAGGAGAAGGGAGGCATGGAGAAGAGGAGAGAGGCAGGGGGAGAAAGACAAAGTGAGAGAAAAAAAATCCCACACAGCATAGCCAAGCCAGTGGCCCAGAATCTCTCCCACTTCTGTGGAATCAGAAACACTTATTAATAGCCTGCAAAAGGCAAAGAGGAAGTGTCTCATTGTCTGCTGCTGTCATTCCTCACTCTGACGAGCACTTAAAATGTCAAGACCCCTTTCAGCAGCTATGCACAAGCAATCAGGCCCTCTCATCGGTCACCGTGATTTTGCAGCCACTGCAGCTCGGTCCCCATGACTCCTCTCCACACTGTGTTTGGAGACAAGGCATGTTCAGGCACACAAAACAAGCTATGTCTTTGGAAGGAGTGTGCTGAAGGGTCCAGGGAAGCAGGGGAGGGATGGGGCAATGGCTGGGGTGGAGATGTCACAGACAAGGTCATTGCACAGGAATGTTTGCTGGGTTGAGAGCCTGGGCGTTTCGTAGGCGGCAAGCTGAAAGCTTACCTTGAACTAGAAGGTGGGAGCTGTCAGCTATCAGGGAAGGAGATTCCATGTGTAACTTTTAGACAACAAAGGATTGCTTTCTGGAGGTAAGCCTTCTAGTTGATCATTGTCTCTTGAGAGCAAAATAAAGCAGAATGACCTGGAGCTACAGCAGGTGGGATTTGGGTGGGAAAGAAGGAAGGACCTCCTGGTGGATAGAAATAGCTGCATAGCTGAGTTGAACTGGAAGGAAAAAAAATCACTTTCTTTGGGGATATTCTTCTGTTTTTCTGTTACCTGCCACCTAATGTTTGAGTGACATCCTGGAAGAGGGAAGTGTGAGGGGTCCAGAGTGGGGAATGGATGGGACGCGAGGCTTTCTCCCGCACGTAGCATCTCTTACTGTGAGAGCTTTCTATATACAGCTAAAGGAAACAAATATCACAAGCTGGAGCCTAAACCAAGCAAAATGCAATGCCTTGGGGCTCCAGAATTTGTCTGTCTGAGCCCAAGGTGATTCTTTGTAAACACAGGGAGAAGAAGGTTGCATCGTACCTCTTCTAAGCTGCTGCTGACTTTCTGGCATCCATTGATTTTGGCTTGACTTGCCCTCACTGTCACATGATCTTTATCTTCTGATACTCTGGGTTCAATGCCTCTACCCCACTCCCCACACACACCCCAACACACGTACTTTTTGGCAGTATTGAAGACTGAACTCAAGGGCTTGTGTGCACTAAGTGCTCTGACACTGAACTATAGCCCCTGCCCAAGGTTTTCCCCTTTGGATGCAACACTCCAGGTTGACTTCATTTGAATTAGCTTCCTCTATACAGACCCTATTTCTAATTAAGGACCACCAGCATATAAAGTTTAATGGCACACTTCAATCCACAATTCTTAGTCATCGGCAAGGGTTGAGATCATCAAGAGCATGGCCCAGGAAACCTTGGAGTCCCTGTGACCCTGGCCACACCAAGTCACACCCTTTTTTGTTCCTCTTGAAGGACTTGACCTGTTTCTCAAGTTCAAAGCTTTTCTATAGTGCCCGTTTTAGTCCCTTGACGCCACTGCAGTGACACCCAGATACTACAGCTCAAAGGAGCCCATGACCACTGTAAAGTACCGGAAAGTCACCAAACTTCCAGATCTTCAGGAATGTTCTCAGAAAGCACACAGCTGCCACTCCACTGCAGGCTTCCCAAAGGACCTTAGGACTCTGTCCGTCTCTGCAGAGAGAAGCGGCATTGTCCACCTGTTTTGCCTTCTGTTGACCTGACTTTGACCCAGAGCATCTGGTTCATGTTCAGAGATAAATTAGCCTGTTGTTCATCATTTTCCATAATGTCCATCCAATTCAATTAGTTAATAGAATTATGAAATGTCAGGCTGGATGGGTAGAGATGACTCAATGTAAGCCATCATTTAAAAGAAAGAAAGAAAGAAAGAAAGAAAGAAAGAAAGAAAGAAAGAAA
>JANHMN010000024.1:7208334-7233143 GCA_030674055.1 Rhabdomys pumilio | reverse complement strand
TCTCTCTCTCTCTCTCTCTCTCTCTCTCTCTCTCTCTCTCTCTCTCTCTCACAGACACACACACACATACACACACACTAATGCTCAGCACCAACCCCAGTCAGGCACCCCAAGTCAAGGACTTTTCTGCATCTCATACAAAATAGGGAGAAGGAAAATTGGCTCATTCTGGAGGCCTTGGATTCCTCAGCAGGCAATGTGGAGCAGAAATGGACTACTAGAGCCAGTGGGTTTTTAAAAAATTGCATGAGACTCCCAAGGAGGCAGGAAAATCAAAGCCTCGTCATTGAAAATCCCTACACAGCAGAAACAGAAATCAACAGAGCGCCAAGAAAAGGCTGCCGCTCCCCCACTTCACTCGCCCTCCCCAGAAGAAAAGACAAACAGAAAACAAATCAAAAAACAAATCTAGACTGAAAGGAGCAATTGTCGAATGAATAGCTCTGGGCTTTCCTCTCACCCCGGGACACATGTTCCCTGACCACAGGACAAGAATGAGAAGAGATTCCTGCAGGCAGTGGGCAGAGGGACAGCCAGTGTCAGGCTAGTATTTGATGGCTTCTTGTTCCCAGGGAACAGGGGTGAGAAAAATCACAGAATTTAGAGGGAGGCAAACTTATTTGGGACTGAGGTCCCTGATTCAGTAAGTATGTGACCTTGAACAAGGTCCTTGACCTTAAGGACAAGGTCCCGAACTTCAATTTGCTCACCTGATAACCAAGGATAATGCAAGGACCCACGCATTTCAGTCTGACTGTATGGACAGAATGGGATGTGGTAGTCAACGATTGACAGGTTCTACTCCACATCTGATAAAAGGCCAAAGGAAAGAGTTCTGGACCCTGGAACACGGGGAGACTTTGGGCTTTGGTTACAGTTGCAAACGTTCAGAATACTGCCCAAGTAAGCCTACACCTCGGTTGTGGGAGGAAGATAGAGACCTTACTCTGCCCTTCCACATGCCAAAAGACCATGGCTCCTTCCTTGTGAAACTGAAGGTATCCTCTCTCCTTTCCCTTCCTCCATAAATGACTAGCGTTTATTGTTCACCCTCTCTGGTTTGGCCCCACACTTGGTTCAGTGGGTGATTCGTTCTGTGATTGGTTTGGGAGAGTACACTGTGAAACATCTGTCTTCTAGGCTTGCTGACAAGACAGCCCAGGGGGTGTGGCTCAAAAGAAATGTATTCTCTGGTGCTTCCAAACCTAAGATTTAAGGGATAGAAGAGCTGACTTCCAGCTAGCAGCCTCCTCCTGGGGTATAAAAAGCTACCTTTTCCCTCTGTGCACTAAGATAGAAACATTTCCCAGTATCCTTTATTGTGAGGCCATAAGACCTACTGAGTTAGGGCCCCACCCCAAAAGCCTATTTGATCTTCATTTCTTCTATTTCCCAGCACAGTCACATGGTTGGGTTAGGGACACTTAACGTTGGAACACAATTCTGTTCCTAACTGACCCTATCTCTCTTGAAGGTTTTGCAGGCATGAAATAGCCAACAAAATGCAAGGCTACAATGGGGAAGAGCTTTCAGCCTTGGTCCCTGGTTTAAACATTCCTACAGCAAATACAATAAAAAAAAATACCAAGGTCTGGAGTTTATACTCCATTCCATTACAGATGGAAAACGCAGTGCGCAGATGCCAGCTAAGGCCAATTTCTGGGCACACAGAGAGGAATCCTTGGGAATTCACATACACTATGCTATAGTGGATAAGACCTGAGACCCCAGGAAGTACTCATAAGCACTCTCTCTCATCTGCTTGAATAATAGCTGCATTTCTTTCAGATACCAACTGTTCTGCGGACCATCTCTGCCCCAAAACACACACACACACACACACACACACACACACACACACACACACACGATACTCAGATACATACGTATGCCCATGTGAACACCCGCCTACATGTGCAAAACCCATTTCTCTTATTTTATGCATTCATAGTAGCTGGTATTCAATTTTGTAGCAGCAAGCACAAATTGCTTGTTGCTTTTTTTGGTCAATTTTTTCCTATATTTTAGGGTGTAAGCTCCATACGGGCAAGGATTTGTTCATCTGGCTCAGCATGTTAACTTAAGCATACTGAAGCTGGGTAAGGCCATGCAAATGGAGATGCTGGTTCCTTTTGTTTGACATGGGGTGTTTGGTAACTGACTGACAGGCAATCGCAGTTGCTATGGTAGATAAGGAGCAGGGACAAGAATGATGAGACAATGGCCAAAGCGAGGAAAGGGTGGGAAGCTCCTTTGAAGATTTATAAAGACAAGGCTGTATTATGGTGGATGGAGATGGTGGGATGGAGATGGTGAGAGTAGCTCCAAGCTCACCTCTGCACACTGAGTAGTGTTCGATGTAGGAGCATTCTCTGGCTCTTAGGGTCATAAGAGGAGGAATCAGGGCATCCGAAGGTTATCCACACATTTCTGAGGCTGTTTCATGGAAGCTAACTGGGTGGCTTATGAACCGAGCCTTTCCTTTCCCCACATATATATTATCAGAATAGCATTTCAAGGAACTTGATAGAAGAAAAAAAATCACTTTGGTCAACTAATTTTCTTTATTCATATTCTCTTTTAGTCCTTGATTACATAATTCTAATTGGAATAAATATGTAAGGTCTTTTGTATCATTTTGCAATGTTGTAGAGATTATGTAGGGACATTTTTTTTATCTTTTTTTTTTTTTTGATTTTTTGAGACAGGGTTTCTCTGAGTAGCCTTGGCTATCCTGGAACTCACTCTGTAGACCAGGCTGGCCTCGAACTCAGAAATCTGCCTGCCTCTGCCTCACAAGTGCTGGGATTAAAGGTGTTCACCACCACTGCCTGGCAGGGATCTCTTTTTTAACATCATTGCACAGCCTCCGTGGTTTTTCTTGTCAATGGTGGCACTATAGGTTGTGACTCAGTTTACTGTCATTAACACTCAGGTGGCTTCTAGTTTTATACTAATAAAATAATCCAATAATATGTATATTTACACACATGTCTCTTTCCCTTCATTTGTGGTATTTCTTTAGAATAATATCTAGATTTTAAATTCCTGGTTCTAAGGATGGAAAGACATTAAATGACACATCCAAACTCTCTCATATATTGATTTTAAAAATACCTATTGTCTGCTGAAAACTGCCAGGCCCTAAGGACACAGAGCTGTTAAAACAAGTCTCACACATTAAGAGATTCATAGTCTAATAGAAGACATACAAATGACACACTTGGCTAAACACTCCAGTTGTGTTAAAGATTATGCTATAGGGGTCCCCGGTCTGAACCAAGGAGGAAGAACATACCAAGCAGGTCATTACAGATAAGGCTTGTCCTGGAGACTTTCGGGAATGTCAGCGTAGTGGAAAAAAAATGGGAAAGGAAAAAACCCGAGGTAGAGAAAATAGCCAGCTCTAAATCAGATGGTAGACCACACAGGATATTTCAGGAAATTCTTGTAGCTTAATGATGTCAGGGAACAAGTGCAAAACAAGCAAGAGTTTTAGGGAGGTACTGAGGGGAGATGAGACTGAGCAGGGGGACAGAGCAGCCTACACATTCACTAGAGAATGAAATGGGGTGTCAGCAGCCAGTTGATCTTGTTTTCTTTTGTTTTGCTTTGTTCTTGCTCTTACTTGACCTCATTCCCCCCCCCAAACACAAGAACACACCATCAAAGACTTCAAGGATAGAATAATCCCCCCCTCTGTTTGCCTGTCTGTATCACCCACCCTTCCTTCAGTTCTGAACCGATTCCTGGTCACAGTCTACGAAACTGTCCCAGCACTCAGCTCATGCAGAGCTGAACTACTGAAGGCTTTTGGTAGGTATTGCTTTTCCTTGTCACCCAGACTGAATTTTGTGCAAATATGTCTCTCCTAGGTCCACCCATGGTTCACCCCTGGTCCACCCCTGATCCATATCATGTGTTGTCTCTTTTAGCAGTAGAGAGGCACAGATCCCACCCAAGCCCAGCTTGGTGAACCAATGAGTTCATGAGGTTTACATACATGAAGAAAGAGGGAAGCACGAAATTTTGCCCCTAGGAAATCAGTCTTCTTGTTGGCTTTCAGACAGCTACATCACTGAAGATTCCTTTGAGCAATTTTTTTTAAGAATTATTAATTTATTATTTATTTATTTATTTCATGTATATGAGTACACTCCAGCTGTATTCAGACACAGCAGAAGAGGGCATAGGGTCCCATTACAGATGGTTGTGAGCCACCAGGTGGTTGCTAGGAAGTAAACTCAAGACCTCTGAAAGATCACTCACCGCTCTTAACCACTGAGCCATCTCTCTAGTCACTCCCCACCCCCAAGCAATTTAAGGGCTGTTCACCTCCCACATTACTTCACAGAGCTCCCTCATGAAGATCTGGTGAAGGCCCCGGAGTCCCAGAAGCCTCCCTTCATGCTGGAATGGTGAGAGACCTGACTGAAGGAACCCAGGGGTCTCTGACCTAACTTACTCCAGCTCACTGGCTCTGCTCTGTCTCCTCAGTCTCACTTCTTGCATCATCTCGAGCTTCAATATAAACATCTTTGTGATAAGGGACTCTGTGGTGGATTTCAACGAATTAGTAATAAACTTGAGACCACCAATAATGAGCCGTCACCACATTAAAGAGCAAATGAAAGCACTTTCTCTTGGTATCATTTAACCCAGATTTGAATTCTCTACCTCACTGCCTCTCCCCTCCTCCCACGTCTTCTGCACTCCTTGTCCGTCTGATGTTTGAGCCTGAGTCTTCCTTTGCCTGCTTGAAGGCCGTCTTGTGAATTTGTTCCTGTATTTGTGTCTGTCTGTGTATCTGTTCCTAACCAAAGGATTTTTTTTCCTCTCTCTTACTGAACAATGCAGAAAGCATCAAATGGGGAAGGAATGAGAGATACTTTACAGAAACCTTAACAGACTTTTACAAGGAGTTAAGTCACTGACTCCAACTGACCCAGATAACGAACAAACAAACAAATGCTGTCAAGCAATACCCAAATGCTGCTTCCAGTATTTATGATGGATATTCATTTTACAAGGCTGCTTTCTGCCTATTTGCTGTTTCCAGAATGTCATTATCATAACACACAGGGCGTACTCTGGGTCAGGGGCATGGGAGAGTACATAACTTAAGATTACAGCTGTGCATTGGCTTAGGCTGTAAAGTTGATCACACAGGAAATCCAAGGCAAGTACGGTTGGTTGTTACATTGTTCTCCTAAAGGCAGGTTAAACAAACAGGCTAAGTACACAGGGATAGAAGTCCTGTGTCTTATGGGACCCTACCATGTACGCACAACTCAGCTGTGCGGTCCAGCAAGAGATCCAGTGTCTTAGAATGTAAGAGATATTTGCAATATTGAAACATCACAGGACTCCAACGATTCCCAAGCAGAGGACAAGCCTATTGGATAGCCCAAAATTGATGTGATCATCTCCTGAGAACCAGACTCTTTCCTTAACTAAGACAAGGCCATCCTACAGAACTGAAACTAAGGCATTGGTCAACCAGGACACACCCTGCCCAGGACAGCTTACTTGTGCTTACCTCTTACCCCTTGCCATGCCCCACGCCAGCTTCCCAAAGATGAATTCATGTTCAACCCTTATTTGTTTATTTCCCCATAGTGGCCACATTCAGCAAGCCTCTCCCTGGTTTTCACCGTTGCTTGTTTTGTTTATTGGCAGATTGGATATGGGACTGTTGGGACTGCTGGGGCCCAGCCTTTTGCTTCAAAATCTTTAGTTATTTGACCTCAGAAAGGTCTCATACAAGGGATCCCAGATGCTCCGATTCAAGCCCCCCAGTGGTCATATCCAACCGGCAGGCAATGGCCACACAATTCCCAAAACCTGAGAGTTTAAGGTGCCGCGCCCACTGCTTGTGCGTTTATTTAAGCAGTATTTGTTCCTGTGGGTGTGCTGTATCAAAAGGGAAGGGCAGGAGGAAAGGCTGCAGTCTGCCAAAAAGAACTCTGCATCTTCCACTGGGATGCAAAGGGCACTGTGGAGTTCCAGAAAGGTGCAGTAGGAATGGTAGCAGCCCTTACCTGCTTACATCCGCTTCCCTCTACCTCCATCAGCCTCTGTGGAGACTCCCAGACAGCACCCATCCCACAGGTCTGCCACTCACTTTTCTTCCTCCCTGTGGACTGGAGGAGGGAGAGAAACCACCCTGGCAACAGTGTCATGTCTTCCCATCACTGTCTCTCTTTCTCATCCTTATTAAATTCAGGGCTGATTGGGGCTGTGTGAGCTTGCTTGGACCGCCTGCTGTTTGACCAATTCCTTTCCTTTTCTCCCTCTGGTGACTGATAGCTGCTCTTTCCTGCAGAGTCCAGGTCTCCCTCCTCCTCCTCCTCTGCTCCCTACTCCCCTGTGCAAAGGTAGTTATGTCCTGAAGCCTTTTCAGCCCTTTAGTTCCCAGAAGTGGAAGTCTGGGTACAAATCCAAACACCCCACCCCACCCTGGAAACCCTCACCACCCCCCACCACTCACCAACCTACCCCTAACCCAGGTAGATTCCCTGAGGTCTTGGCCTTCTTTCTTCTGGGAATTGTGTCTGTGAAAATAAGATGATATCTAGAGGGGGTGGAAGCAGGGGTGGGGGTGGGGACAGAGAGGGAAGCAGGGAGAGGAGACAGTGTTTGGGAAATGCTAGAGAGCTCTGTTCAGACCGTCTAGCTACTAGAACCAGGGAGCAGGAGATGAGGTAGAAGACACAAGTGTCAGAAAGAGTGTCTGTGGAAAAGCCTGGTGAGGTGGGATAGCCAAGGATGGAAAATGACCAACTTGAGAACCTTGGGAACCTGTAGTCTCTCCTCAGCTCAGGAAGAGGAAGACCTGTGCTGAGGGAAGACATATAAATCCACAGGAAGGGTACCCAGAATAAAGCCTGGGGCACACAGCCATGCACTGACAGGGTGTGTGTGTGTGGGGGGGGTGGGACTTGAGGTGTCTGAGCATGCGCATACCCACGCAGGCTTGGTTAGCAGTGAGTCGACTTCACTTTACTAAGGTGTGGTCTGCAGGCTGGGGACTGGGCAGTGGGAGATAGTAACTGAAACAAGTCACCACAGAAAGGACAGCAGCAATGGTCAGTGATGTCAGATGACTCTCAGGCCAGAGGTAGGAGTGTCACACATCCTCCTGGGGCCTTGGCTGTGAAGTGCCTTCAAACAGATTGCTGATCATTGAGTTTCTGTCCTGGCTCCATTGTCCCCGTAGCTCTGACGTCAATTCCATGACGTGGGACAAATCCCTCCCCTCTCTTATCCCTCCTCCTTCTTTTCCTTCTCTTCTTCATGTTTCTTCTCCCCTCCTCCCCTTTGCCTTCCTCCTCTTCTTCATTTTCTCCTCTTCATCCTTCCTCTATGCCTGTCTTCTTCCCTTCTCCTCCTCCAGTCTGTCCTCCGTCCCAGCTTAGTTACTTTGCAATTGCCGTGACAAAACACACCACAACCAAGACAACTTAAGGAAGATTTTAATGTGGGCTTTTGGTTTCAGACAGTACATCCACGACCATCATGGAAGGGAGATGGCTGCAGGCAGGCAGGCAAGGTGATGGAGCAATAGATGAGAGCTTACATCTTAGGACACCAAGGTGAGGCAGAGAAAGAGTTAACTGAGAATGGCATGGGCTTTTGAAACCTCAAAGCCCACTCCAGTGACAAACCTCCTCCAATAAGGTCACACCTTCTAATCCTTCCAAAACAAATTTACCCAACTAGTGACCAAGTATTCAAATATGTGAGCCTCTAGGGACCATTCTTAAGCCACCACATTTCCTCTTTGTTTTTACTGTTGCTTCCCCTGTGTCTAGCTGGGACATTAACCTGGTGTTCTCGGTCCCAGGCTAACTCTTATTTTATCTCAGCGTAAAAGTCATTTCTTCTAGGAAATCCTCTCAGAACGGCCATGTTCGTTCTGTGTTTCTGCTTCATCTAATATAGAATCTTGCACTACTAAGGAAGGGAAATGGTGTTTGCTGGGGGCAGGGTAAGGAAGACAGTGTGAGTCCCTCACAATACCATTTATAGCCCATTTTAGAGCCCCCAAGACCACTTGAGAGAACTCTGGCTGAGTGTGGGTGCTCTGCCAACTGTCCACCAGCTGCTACTCTCTTCCAGCTCTTGGGGAGAAGCCACCGGAGTCTGCAGTGTTTTCTGGGTCACTGCCTAGCAGTTGGTAACTGTGGCCTGCATTCCCCATGCTTGTCTCTTACTGAGTAAGCTCAGAAATCTCCTCCTCATCACACTGAGTCTGTTGCCATGGTGTGTGAGGATGGGTATGCTGCTGCGAACAGCAGAAACCAGGCTTCCAGGGCAGAAAGCTCTGGGCTGGGCTACATACGGGAACTCTAAGGCCTTTCTCTCTTTAAGAGTACTACAGTGGCTGGCCTTGTCCTTTACAAAGCTGTGCCTGGGTATGACTTGGAAACTGCCTTCCTTCTGTCCTCATCTACCATTTTCTTTGAGGAGAGTTTCTCTTCTTTCACTGGAATAAGGCCACCATGACCTCAGCTATCAATTGCCCGTGTCACCTCCTCAGCTGCTTCTCTATTCGATCTCTCCCAGCTGCTGTCTTTTTCATAGCACTCACTGCTAAGGGATTGTGGGTGTCCCTCTTTGTTCCTGTGCCTGATGTCTAGATTCTCCAAAGTCAGAGGAAAGCAGCAGCCCTGTGGGGTTTGCTCCCATTGAGCTGGTCATTGTTCACTTGTCCCTGGCCAGTCCTGACCTCTTCTTCTTCATCTGCCCTCTGCTCTGCCCTCAGGAGGCCAACCTCTGGCTCTTGTTAACTCCTAGGCTCTCATCAGGTATGGCCCATGGAGGTCTCACAGAGACCTCACAGAAAGACAGACAGAAAAGGAGAGCTCCTTGGTAGCAGAATCCTCACTTCCACAATCCCCTTCTCTGGAGTCTATCCTGTTCTTCTGTCTGTCCCGTGGTGTGTGTGTGTGTGTGTGTGTGTGTGTGTGTGTGTGTGTGTGTGTTTCCAGTCTCTGGTCTTTACCATGCTTGGCTGGTTCCCCAGCTTGCTCACATCTCTGTGACTTGTCCCTTTATCACAGCCCTTCATCTGCACTCTCTGAAGTGACAAATACCTCCTGCTGAGACTCTGATAAAGCTGCAGTCCCGCACAACAAGTGTGGCTGAGAGAACAAGCAGGTGGCCAGCAGGCCTGCAGGCCAAGGATCCTCACATGCCCAGACTTGGCTGCAGATAGTGTCAGAAGCAGAAGAAAGCTCAAGCAAGTCTTGGGTGCCTATGAGTAGAATAGCCCCAAAATTTCTCCAGGGCCAAAAACAACCCTGTAGGTTTTAAAGGTTACAAGTAAGAAAATCCCAGAGCCTCTGCCAGTGGCCAGTACTTATAAGTCATAACTCTGGCAGAAATAGCTTCAAATCCTTCTATTTTAGCTGTAACCCCCCCCCACACACACACACCTCTTCTAGCTCTATTATTTTTCCAGGAAATCACTACAGTACATAAGCACATGGGATGCTAACATGTTAGGAATTGCATAACCAGGAATTGCAAAGAGCAGAGGATTTGCATTTAAAAGCAAAGCAAAACAAAAACAAACAAACAAACAAACAAACAAACCTTGTTTCTGACACTATGTGTTATGCAGCTTCAGGCAGCCTATTTAACCTGCTGAGCGTCTTTGTGACATTTGTAACGTGGGTGTTGGGAACCGTTGCAGGGCCTTCTTCCAGCTCTGTGTTTGGAATGCAATAAAGACTGCATTTGATAGGAATGCATGCTGCACCCCCAAGTTAGCCGATATTCTCTCTTCTTCTGCATACTTAATCTTGGGATTGAAATTTTCCTTCATGTTTTCTTTTCCAAATGCTCTTGAAAGTGAGTCAAAATGCTCCAAAGACATCTTCCTGGCATTGCATGTACCTTGTGCACAGAAGTGTGTGTGTGTGTGTGTGTGTGTGTGTGTGTGTGTGTGTGTGTGGTTTGGGGGGGATATCTCAACTCCCCTCCTGGGACCATTGGGATCATTAGGATGTGGGTGGCCCCCCAGGATGAGCCTGACAGGCAAATAGCAACTGATTCTCATATGGGGATGGCAGTGCTGCTGCCTGCTTGGCTGATTTGCAAAGGATGTAGGTCTATCCCATGTTGATAGCACAGAATGCCAACGTTCCACAGCCTTGACAGGAAACATAAATTCAAATTGTCTGTTGCCGGCTGTCAGGAAAAGCCTGGGTACAAGAAATAATATTCACGGAGGATTATCTGAAGGACACCTGGCCCATCTACTTCTATAGATACACTAGATTTTATCCCTGGATCAAGGCAGACAGTCAGAGCTACGCATCTAGACCAAGTGCTTTTGGCTTTTTGCAAAAGGAGATTTGCTGGTTGTGTTTAGGCATACTGTTTTAAGTCTGCACTGAAGCGCCGCTTGAAGAAAAATCTATGTGACTTTAGCAATTGCATTTAATGTAAGAAAGGTCTTTTTTTTTTTTAATTGCCTAGTTGCCTGGTAGATCTCTATGTTGCATTTTGAAGTCTTCAGGGGAAATTTTCCTTAGCTTCATCTCTTCCAAGGCAACAGGTATAACTCTTACCTAGGGACAATGCAAATTTTGTTACTGATGGCTTCCTCTTTGTCTTTGGTTGCTAGGAAGCTCAGGCTTTAAGGCATGAATTTCTCTATTCTGGCTTTTCTTAAGTCTTTTATTCTTACTCCTTGCCGGTTCCACTTTAGCCCAAGCATCTTATAATACTGTGTTATCATTACAAGCATGCTCAATTTCTTTTTCTTCCTGTAGAAAGAAAGAGACCAGTGGTTGAAAAAAAAAAAAAGAAAGAAAGAAAGTCTATGCAATACACCCAAGAACAAAATGAATGCATGTGGCATTCATCTTCTGAAAGATAAACACCTAAGTTAGTTCTGATTACCCATTGACATTTGGCTGCAGGTTACTTAATGTTGAGGGTATGGAACCATGAGCAAAGAAACTTACAGAAGAAAGGGTTAATCTGGGGCTTAGCATTCCATGCTCATCACTTTGGGGAGCCTGGCAACAAACAAGTAGGCATGATGCTGGCACAGTAGATGAGAACTTACATCTGATCTGCAAATTGGAGGCATACAGGCAGGGGGTTGGAGAGGAGAACTGGGAATGGCATGAACTTGTAAAACCTCATAAGCCACGCCCAATGACACACATCATCTAACAAGGCCACACCTCCTGATCCTTCCAAAACAGTTCCAGGGTCTGAGGAACAAACATTCAAATATATGAGTTTATGGGGATCATTCTGATTTAAATCAACGCAGAGATTCCAGATGTGGTATTCATCCATCTGACAAATTCTTTACTGCATGCCTGGTGATAGAAACATAGCTATCATTGCTACTATTATTCAAAGAAGCTTTCAAACTTTCAGAACTCAGACAAACCAGTCAACAACTACTTAGAAGGGTGACATAAAAGTTCATGGTGGTAGAAAAGGCAGGCAGGGACCCCTGCTATGGAAGGGTTCATCAAGTCTGGAATTCAGGGAGATCTCTCCAAAGATGCGCTCAAATGGGTGTCTTGAAGAAGAACAAACAAGGAGTTTGACAGAAAAGAAGGAGGCAGAACTGTCCCCCAGGAGGAAAAACAGTATGCACAAATGTCAAGAGACACAAAAACAACAATATAAAAGACGAGAAGCAAGATGATATTCTATTGCATGCTTTGTCTCAACAGTGGAACAGAACTCAGACATAACAAGGAGAACCACACAACACAATTTAGATAGATTCTAAAGGCTATAGATCCCAAAGGCTACACAACATGTAATTCCATTTGTTCCATCTCTTTATAAGAAAACTATAGTGTTGGAGAAGAGATTCACGCCAGAGACCAGGGAATGGGGACACTGTGAGTACAAACAGAGGCAGCACAACAGAGGTTGGAAAGCGATTGAACTATTTTGTATTCTGATTGTGGTAATGTTGCATCAGTATCTAGGTTCAGGCTTGGGAACCACATATTTAAAATAGAAATCAACTACATTGTTCCGTAGTCAAAAAGAAAGTAAGAATTCAAATCTCCAAAGGAAAGCTGACCACTGAAAACCTTGTAGAAGGAAACTGGGCAAGGAAAAAGAAACACATGCGTATTATTTATATATTACCCCAGTGACGCAGGAAGGGGCATGGTTTAAGCAGGGTAGTGAGGCCGCTGCATCGTGTTGTGAATGATCTCTCCCTTGGGCTGTAGTGTGTAGAATGCATTAAGGAAAGCCTTAGAGGAGCATGTGAGAGCCAGGGCTCAGGGAGAGTGGAAAGATGGCTTCGAGCAGGAAGCCAGTGAGGAGCCACATTACATAGCCTCTGCTTCTTATAAGTCCAAAAGCCATAGGAGGGAAGAAGAGAAAAGATCCTAGAAGGCCTGAGGGACAGTGGAGGGACCCTTGAGCCACAGGCTACGCTAAGAGAATGCTACAGCACACACCTGTATGTTGAGTACAGAATATGGTCTTCCTCACCCATCTACTCAGAATAGAGGGTTTTGTTTGTTTGGTGATGTGGTCCATTCCTTATCCAAGACCCCTTGTACCTCTTTGATATTCTTACTCCCTATTCTCAATTTACAGTTTGGGGAAAGGGCCAAGGGCGGAGAAGAGAGAACACTGGGCTGCTGTCCTCCCAGCCCTGTGGACAGATGCCCTCCTACCACTTCGTCTGCACTGGTTATAGGCTGGTAGGAGCTTATCAAACTGTAATTACTCAGCCTGGGTCTTTGCTAATTGGTTCTCTGGAGTGAAGTTACCTCCAATCTGTGTGTTATGGGTGCTCAGCAGGAAGTGATTTAAGCCGAGGAGGCTGTCTGTGATGATATGTCAGAGAATCTGTGTTATCTGCAAGACCCTGAAGTTGGGACCTGGCTGAGACGGAGAAAGGAAAGTGTTATTGGGCTCCAGTTCAAATCTAAAATGATCAGCTGACCTCACATCATCAAGCTCCCAGGGCCAGGACCAGGACACACATTGGGAGGCCATTTTATTTTCTTTTAGAAAAAAAAAGAGTAGGGTGTGGGGAGAGGTAAGGGGAAGGAAGGAAATGAAAAGGAATGGGGGAAGAGGAGAGAAAGGAAGGAACAGGGATGGGATGGGACACAAAACCTCCCTCTTTGACTCCATTGACCTCCTCTGGCTGCAAATCATCTCTGACCTCTGTGTCACGGTGCACTGGTTATCTGTTTCTAAAGGTCTCTACAGATGGCCGGCCTCTACGCCTCTACTTCTCTACTCTCTCTCTCTCTCTCTCTGCCTCTACTACCCTCTTAACTCCCCTCCCCATGCCCTGAATAAACTCTATACTTAAATAAATAAATAAATAAATAAATAAATAAATAAATAAATAAAATAAAGGTCTCTACAATCGTTGAGGTTCACTGTCAACTAGACTAGATTTAGAATCACCATGGCAGTGTGCCTCTTGGTACACGTAGGAAAGTGTTCCCAGAAAGATTTAACTGAGGTAGGAAGACCCACCCTCCATGTTGGTGGCACCATTCATTCCAAGGGCTGTGATCCTGGACTCAATATAAAGAAACTGGGCTGGACATCAACTTCACTTCTCTCTGCTTCCAGAAAAAAACAAAACAAAACAAAACAAAACAAAACAAAACAAAACAAAACAAAACAAAACAAAACAAGAGTCAATGAAAGCAGCCACTTCACCTTCTCTCCGCCATGCCTTCCGCACCATGATGCGGTTCCCTGCTTAAGTGGCCTTTTTCAGGTATTTCATCATAGCAATAAGAACGTAACATCATTGTCAAAGGCTCAGCTGAGGGTCAGTGAGGCTGACTAGCATCTCATTGCAGGTGCATATGAGACCCTACGAGACCCTGCCTTCCCATTATCATTGGATGGACAATGGGGCTCTTTCCATCCTTTGGCTGCTCTAAGCAACAGATAGAGAAAGTTTCTAGCTAAGTTCTCAGAGAAAGTGTTTCTTTTGCAGAACAGAGATATGATCATACATTTCTTTGTGGGTATATGTGGTATGTACATGTGTGTGTGCATGCATAATTTCTTCTGTGTATAGATACATACACGTGGAGGAATTACATGTGCACATGTGTGTGGAGAATGGAGGGCAGCCTTAGTTGCCATACCTCACATACTATTCTTGAGGGGTTTTTTTGTTTTAAGATTTATTTATTTCATGTACGTGAGTACACTGCTGATGTCTTCAGAAGAGGGCATCAGGTTTCATTACAGATGGCTGTGAGCTACCATGTGATTGCTGGGAATTGAACTCAGGACCTCTGGAAGAGCAGCCAGTGCTTTTAACCTCTGAGCCATCTCTCCAGCCCTCTTGAGGATTTCTTTGAAGCAGGATTTCTTACCAGGCCTGATGCTCATCAAGCAGGCATGACTGGTTGTCCATGAGCCCAGGGATTTGTCTGTATCTGCCTCTGCAGAGATGGGGTTAGAAGTGTGCACACTCGGCTTTCTTGATGTGGAGTCTCGAGCTCAACCTCTGGCCCTTGCACGACAAGTCCTCTGCTGACAGAGTTGTCTTTCTAGATCCTAACCATGTTCTTCTTCTTGCCCCACTAGAGATGGTACCAAAGTCAACCAAAGTACCCTGTGTACTTGGGTACACTGTGTGGCTTATTCTCAACATATGCCTGAAGGAGCTCCTTCTTCCACTGATGAATTATCTTGTGAGAGACACTCTTTCTTTCTTTGGATAGTGTTTGTTTTGTTTTGTTTGGGTTTGGTTTGGTTTGGTTTATTTGAGACTTAGGCCTAGCTTTAAATTTGCCATGTATCTGAGAATGGCTGTGATCCCCAGATCTTTCCAGTTGCTGACATTATTGGTGTGGGTTATCATACCCAAGATTAATAAGGCCTTTATGCCTTCCCCAAATACATGCCTGGAAGCATTTTGGGTATGACAATGAGACTATGTTTTCCCAAGACCTCTGCCCATCAGTCCTGAGGGACCATCAGCTGGAGGGTGGTCCTGCCATGGAACATCAGGCTCCACTGTAGAGTTGATCACTTTCTCCGGTTTCCAGGTGATGAGAAAGTTTGGTCCAAGGGCCACAGTCTGGGAACTAACTACTCTGTGGCTACTCCTTCAGCAGCACCTCTAAACAATATTCATTGATTTTTCATCAGTCCAGACAGTATCTATTGACCAGTCTAAACATGAGCTCAATGAATTACATGACCAAGAAGGACACCTGAGTCCTCAATCAATCTTGCTAGTGCCTTACCCTTATCTTCAGTCCTCGGAATTATTCTGACAGTAACACCATCAGCTGCTCTTTGCTGAGTGAAGTTCTCATTCTGCATGATTTCATACCATCGTCATTCCCAATAAAATCCTTCATTGCTCCCAAGTCTAGACTTGACATCCTCATCCTCCTCCTCCTCTTTTTAGCCTTAAACATGTTTTACAAAGGAGGAGAAACCAACATCTCTTCTTTAACAAACTCAATCTCTCCATGTCATGATGAGTCAGATCATTATGAAGATGGATTCTAAGCATCCATCCATCCATCCATCCATCCATCCATCCATCCATCCACAGTACTGACCACTCTTGAGCCTCAGGGACCCATTGTCCTGATATACTGTAGTTCATAGTTCCTGGAGGTTTGTCCTCACGGGGTCTTGAGTTCCAGTCCCTGCGTAATAAAAACAACTTTACAATTTTACGTGCAGTGGAGACTTCGTTGCTGTAAGCATCACTGTGATAACGTGATGGTAAGACCACCAAGACCAAGGTTGGTAGCTTTTACAATGTGACAGGAATAAAAATGGAGTTAGCTACAATCATCTTTCACAGCCCAGAGAGGCATACACTGAATGGCACATCGCGGGTGATCTACACGGACGGTCAGGGCTAACCTGAAAAAGGTGAAATTGTTTGTAAAGAGAGAAGAGCATGGAAGCAGAGAAAAGTGATGGGGATAGAAGAGACTAGAGAAGGTATGCAAGAGACGGTTAGATCCTAGGAGCCAGAGAGGGGATGATGGGTTGTGGTTCACAAGAAAAAGGCAGAAAGAATCCTTGCCATTGATTTTCCTGGTTTTCTAGACTCCTGGGTTCCCCTATAATTCCTGTCAATGGCACCCTCTCCAAGGCTACCAACCCCATCACACAGCTTGAGCAGCCTCTGGTTGTCCTGACTCTTCTTACCCCTGTCCCTTTTATCTCCATTGCCTTTATTCTCACCCAAACGCCAGGATCCCAAGTTCTCCTAACTAGTACTTTACCTAAGCTGCCTTATACTCTCTACCTAAAATCTCTCATCATGCCACATCCTTGTCCTTGGTGCTTCTGCAGTGGTTTTAAAACAAAGTTTAACTCAACAGAGGTTCGAGGACATGCGTATTTTGTTGCTCAGACGTTCCCATAGTTGTATCTCTCCCGCCATGGGAATCTTACGTAGACTGGCTAGGTCTCTACTGAGACTGTGGAACTTGGTTCTTGCATCTTCCAACTGTTCCCTCTTCACTTCCAACACTCACCTCCTTCTTCCCTTGCGCTCCCTCCTTTGTCTCTTCCCCCATGGTCATCTGTTCCCATCATCCTTTCATGAGAACTAACGGATGCCTTTCTTCCCAGGTGTGATAGCATTTAGCAACAACATCAGGTTAGCAAGTTGACATCAGCCACAATGGAAATATTTACGCCAGACAAATTGTCAAGAGGTACCAATCAGGTCCTCCCCATCCGCAATCCCCAAGGAGAGCTGGTTAAATGTTTATCATCTCCCTATGGGCTCTCACTGCACTGAGGAGGAAAACCAAGGCATCCAAAATCACATAGCCAGTGGGCAGTAGCATGAGTCAAGCCCTGACACCTTTACACTATTACTCTTTTCACTGGGAAGCTGCCACACTAATTAGGACTTAAAGGGTTCTTCCTGATAGATAAGAATGTGGACAAACAGAGACATAGATTATAGAAGACAAACAGATGCAGGATCTTTGAGTGAATAGCCAGCCTTTGTTAAAAAAGAGCATCATCCATACTTTCCTTCATTGATGGCTGTTCCGTACCCATTCCATCCTCCCAACCCCTGAGCAGACAGAGAAGCCTGAGAGATGGTTGCAGCTCTTTTAACTTCACACTAGAGGGAGGACAAAGGCATCTCTCTGTCAGTTTCCCGGGATGCTTTGTGGACTCCACTTTGCTCTATAATTAGTGTCTATTTGTCTCCTTAACTTAAACTGGGTTTTAGCAATTTAGAGCCAGGGAGCCCGTGTTATTTCAGATATGTAATTGAAATCCCTTCCTACTCCTCTGGGAAACCGGGATGTTGCTTTACTCAGCCGAATGATAAAGATGCAGGGCCCTGATCACAGGCAGATAAGTAGGCTAGTTGATTAGGATGGATCCCACAGGCAATCCCTAATCTACTAGTCTGTTTGTTAACTATCTGTCTTTTTAGGTTATTTGGTTTGCATAATATGATAATATAATAATGTACCAGCTCTTTAAATGAACCTAAATTGAAGGCAAAACAGGCACGGCTAGTGTCTGATCAATTAACCACAGGTTTTATTGAGCATGTATTGTTTGTGCAGCACTAGAGGAAGGATAGAATAGACCTTAGATGTCCACGCTATGGTCTTTAAAAAACAAAAAAAAACTTGTAGAGGCAATAAGCATGCACAAAAATTGATAGCTACTCTAAAGATTCCAAGTACGTTGTTACTAAATGTGTGAGCCATACCAAAGCGTTAGGTAGCTAGTCGGATATTAACAGGCTTGAAGATCACAGAAGATGGATTCGCCCTCATCATCAGCTTCAGGGTCCAAGTCTATGCCTATTCCCAGATACATACTAATTTGAAGGAAGGAGAAAGTATCACCATTGCCTCTCCTTGAGATCTGAAGTACGATGGAAGGAAGAGGGCGGCAGCGGGGTTTCGTTGAGGTTCATTAAAAGAAAGCTATTTCCTGCATGGGTGTTCCATAGATCTTCTTCTCCTTAAGTCTTTGAAATCTACTCTGTTGCACAATTTTTGGTCAAAAGGATAGGATTGAGTTGTACTTCTTCTGGATTTGGATAGAGATGTGACATTCTAAACTACCCGAAAGATTATAAGATTACAAAGATATACTGTTGTCCCCTCCCGTAGGAGTTAATCCAAATGATCCCGTCAATCACCTGCACAGAAAGATGGCTCATAGCATAAGGTTCCAGAAACTTCAAGAAACGTGATATACCTGACAGGTTTAGACCATGAGATATAAAGCCATCCACCTCAAAGGCTCCTTCCTCACCATAGTTGCTTGTATGGTCGTCACTGCTCCACCTGCCTGATTCCTGAATTCTAACTCAGAAAAGTCAATTTATTCTTTTCCCTCTTTCTATCTTCTTTTCCAGACACTGCCAAAGCCCTTAAGCCTGGCTAGCCCAGTGTGCTGAACAGTTTCATCTCAACATGACACAAGCTAAAGCCAAGTGAGAGGCGGGAGCCTCAATTATGACAATGCCTCCCTAAGATCAGGCTGCAGGCAAGCCTGTAGGGCATTTTCTTAATTAGTGATTGATTTAGAAGGACCCAGCCCATTGTGGATGATACCATCCCTGGGCTGGTGGTCCTGGGTTCTATAAGAATGCAGACTGAGCAAGGCATGAAGAGTAAGCCAGTAAACAGCACCCCTCCATGCCTCTGCATCTGCTCCTGTGTCCAGGTTCCTGCTCTGTTCCAGTACCTGTCCTGACTTCCTTCAGTGATGAACAGCAAGTGATATGGACCCATAAGCTGAAATAAACACTTTTCTCTCTGACTTGCTTTTTAGTCATGGTTTCATTGCAGCAATGGAAATCCTAAGACACTCTGCCATCCCAGGTAGTTTAAACCCCCACCCCCACCCCCCGGTCTCCTAAGATCTTCTCTGGTTTAGCCACTTGCAAACTTCTGTGGCTAAGTCTGCCTGCTTTCTTGACTTCTGATTTAGAACTCTTCCCATTCTCCCTCTTATCCATTACCCTTCCCCAGCATTGGCCAGGACCCTCAGCTTCTCAGTTCATTAGCGTTTCTCTGAAACTCTAAAAAACTTGTCCTCTGGTTTCCATCTGAGTCTGGTTTTAAATCTTTTTGTCTGTGAGACTGAGAACCATCAGGAAGAACCCTGTGCTAAGCCCAGTGGTAAAGGGGGCTACTGTGACAGGGAGGTTGAGTCTTAGCTTAAAGCATCACAACTCTGCAGAGCCTTATCAGCTCCTGTAGAAAGCTCCGCCTTCTAAATAACACAGAACCATCTGGTCCAAAATCATGCCGCGGAGTTAAATACCACGTCTCGTTTCCAGCATGCATCACTCAGAAATCGCTGCCTTTCCCATCCCAGATCCATGTAGACCCCTCCCTGCCCTCTGAGGTGAGACCTTGGGAAACAGCTGGAAATAGACTGGATACTTATTCATCCTCACTGCACTTTAATGAAGATTTCTGGAATAATCAACACTCCCTGAGCTCCTACGGCATGTGAGGCGGGGTGCCTCACATGTGGCAGTTAGACCCCACTTCTGCCTCAAGCATGTGGACTCAGAGGCATAAAGGCATTGTCTAACCAGCACTCTGGCTCCACACTGCGCCCATGAAATTCGTTCAGGTAATTTAAAAATTCCTCATTCGGTCAGTCACATATCTCGACGCACAGGCCCAGTCCCAAAAAGAGGCCGAGAATTCCGTTCTGGATTTTAACAAGTTGGCAGCAAGCTAGTACCATTATTTGTTTAAGTACAGCTTCTTGTGGATTTCATGGCCAGGGACTATCTAAGTCAACTCTGGGTCTCCAGCAGGCTACACGGTGTCTGGTCCAGCCTGATACTCCATATGTTTTTGGTGAAGGCACCGGGTAACACGGAATGGTTTCATTCTCTTTACTGTCATTCCACAAGTAGCATACCAGGTTAACGCATCTGCTTCTGGCTGCCTGACACACCATTCACGTGCAGCCTCAGAGGGCTCGTTGGAAATGTGTACAGCATGCCTGCACCTGCGATGCATTCCCAATTACTCACCAGGGCCTCCCTTTCTGCTAAGTCCCCTGCCACCCTCTCCTGCCCCTAGGAAAGCTGGCTGGGTATCACTTACCATAGTCAAGTAGAGAGATGAGGATCACAGACAGACTCTATCGGACACCCCCAAACAGCCCAGCACAGATCTCCAAACAATGCTCACTGTGATGCTGGAAGCCCTTTGCTCCCCAATTTGCGTGGCACGGATGCTGTTGGAGCCTCACTGGGGAACACACTGTTTGCTTTGCTGCATGCCCACTAAGGTGTGTTGCTGGGAGCTCTACAGTCAGATAATCATAATAAAGGGCCCTGCAGAAGGCAGACTAGATCAAGCTAAACCAAAGCAGTCGGTGATCTGAGATTTTCATTAGGCTCAGTACACAAATAAAGCCTCTTGACAGGTTCCGCACGCAGCTTCGTCCAGACATTTTCTTTCATTCTCTCTGGGACTACTTTTTTCTTAAAATTTCTTACTGGTAAGTGAGGATTCTACTTTGGAAGTCATGAGTACAGTGCCTGTCACTCATTTTATGGGCTGAATCAGCGAAGGACAGAGGCAGTGCCAGCCCTCACAGACAACGACTAGTGCGGGAGGCACAGTCCAGGCTCAAGGGTGTTGGTATGGCTGGCGATTCCTAGATCTCACAGAAGATCATCATATTCATTTAAACATTTATAGAAGTCAAGAATTTTAAACTTCAATCTTCCAGAAAGCATCCTTCCTTTCCAGGGTCCAGCAGTCTGTTGGCTGCATCCAGGGGTGAAATACTGGCTGTCAATTGAGTGTTCACTCTTTGGCACTCTGCAGCCTGCCTGGCCATTTCTCTGTCTATCCTTCTCAGAGCCTCAAAGACATTCAAGACAGACAGCAGGGAGGTTGGGGCTTCAAGGGACTGGAGGCTTTGAGACGTTAGCCAATTTGTCTGCATCGTTTAGATAGCAAAGCAACAGACTTGAGCCCTGAATTCAAGACTTTAGATTTCTGCTCTACACTTCCTTTAGCTACAGCTCCCTAGTGTAAGATCCAAAGTCTGAAGTTTTTCTACTGTACCTGGCCAGACTGCTTAATAGGCTGAGAATCTTTGCAACCAGGCACAGGGCAGAGCTCACTAACCTTGCACCCCCCGGGGACAGGAAGCAGGATGAGTGATACGTTCCCGCCGGTAGGACTACGTGTCTAATTCCTTCTCAGGGCCTTCTTAAGCCCTTGGCCTCAATTATGTTCCACGACCAGCAAGTGACACAAATTAATTATCTGCTGGGGAAAAGAAGGGCTTTCTTTTATCTGTTTAAAAGTAGTCACCTTCTTGTTTCATGGATTGGCCTCATAAACTCCAAGGAAGGACAAAGAAGATGGTCTTTAGTGGGAGGGATGGTGAGAGGGTGGGAGAAGATGTGTAGATAAGAGGGCAAATAGGAGAGGATGAAGGGTGAGGGAGATGAGCATGCGCACAAATAGGAGAGGATGAAGGGTGAGGGAGATGAGCATGCGCAGTGCATAAGAGCCTTGCAGTACTAAGGGCCTGAGAGCGGAGGGTTAGACACTGGGTGATGCTATGGTCTATGGAGGGTTACGGATCTCACATAAGGCTGAAATACATAAGCAGGATGCTAAATGGTTTCAAAGCTGTAAGCTCTATGACAGAGAGAGCTGGCCGTCTTCAGTTTACCGATGTGCCTGTGTGTATCGTGGCGGTTGGCACACAGTAGACTCTCGATGAAGCCCAATCTGTTGAATGGATGGATCAGTCTGTAGACATTGGCCAACCAAATAAGTCAGGAAAAGCCATCTGAGGAGGAGACGGCATTGTAAACAAAGACAGTTGGAATGAGCATCAGTTCTCCACAATTAGTGTGAGTGTGCAGAGAGTCGGGGGACAGATGTGAGGTGGGACAGGCAAGCAAGGTCTGACTTGCTTGTCCTGGGTAATCCTCGGTAATGAGAAGATAATGGCACATCCCACTTATATCTAAAATCCAATTCCATCATCAATCACTCTGTGAAGGATGTAAATAGGCTCCAAAAGTTTTATCAGGTCCCAGAGCAGGAATCTGGCACTGATGCTTAGGGAGCCCTGTGATATCTCCACAATAAGTATGCATCCCTCTAGTACTGGCCAGGGGTTGTCCGGTAGCTGGCTTCTTAGTACAGACAAATTTAGACAGGGAATCTGTTAGAAATAAAGTTCATATAGGTCATACAGGTAATCATTTATCCTTTCCCTCTTTCCTTGTGTATATGTGGTATGCATGTGTATTCACATATGTGTAGTATATTCAGGAGTATATTCACATGTATATTCGGGAGTCCATGCCTGGAGGTCCATAGTTGACATCAGTTATCCTCCTCAGTCACTCTCAGCCTTATCCATTAAGACCTGGTCTCTCAGTTCAACCCAGAACTCACCAATACAACCAGTTTACCTAGCTCACTTGCTCCAGGGATGCCCTGTCTCCACCTTCTACTCACTAGGATTACAGGTAGCCATCATCCCCACCTCACGCTGTGAGGCAAGTACTTAACCCCTGAGCCAAAGCCACAAAGATCAGTTTTCATTGTACACTCTTCCCATATGCTCATTTCCCTCAAAAAAAAAAATGGCTTCACTAAAGATGGTGGCCAGTAACGAGTAAAAGAGTGGGCTGTTCCCCTGTTGTTCCAAACTAAAGGAAAACACCCTAAACAAGTCCTCAGACAGGCATTGACCGAAGACCTGGGCTCTTGCCAAAACAGCTTCTACCAGGAGATCTGTTGAGAAGGGACAAAGCATTAAAGGACCCATGGCTGGTTCAGGATGAGACAGGAAGCCAAGCAGGGCTCAGGGGAGTACAGGGGTGAACTAGTCTTCAAAGTCTTTGGACTTGCTTCCTGTCGCTGCACTGCGAGGTGGTGTGTCAGGGACTGTAAGGCCAGATAAAGTAGAGTACCGAGCCTGGATCTGCCTCATGGTAGGTAAAGGGACTTATGTCTTAATAAAAGCAAGTGTGTGTACATGACTCTGTGTGTGTGTGTATGTGTGTGCATGTGTGTATATGTGTGTACGTATGTGTCTGTATGTCTGTGTATGTAAGTGTATGTGTGTGTATATGTCTGTGTATGTATGTGTCTGTGTGTCTGTCTATATGTATATGCATGTGTATGTGAGTATGTATGTGTATATATGTGTGTATGTGCATGTGAGTGTGTGTATGTGTATGTATGTGTGTGCATATGTGTGTATGTGTGTGGGGAGTATGTATATGTATGTGTATATGCATGTGTGTATATGCGTGTGTGTGTGTGTGTCTGTGTGTGTCTGTGTGTGTGTGTGTGTGTGTCTGTGTGTGTGTGTGTGTGTGTGTGTGTGTCTGTGTGTGTGTGTGTGGTGTTGAAAGGAGAAGGGACTATGAAAGGGGAGAAAGCTGTTAAGGCAGAGAAAAAGAACCAATGGGTACATGTGACACGAAAGCGAAGGGACTATTTGGGGAAATGAAAATGACCTGCAATAGGGGGATGGGAAAGGGAGTGACAGTGGAAGATGGGGAGCAATGAAAGGCAAGTCTAACCATGTCGAAGATGCCATAAGGAAACCCATTACGTTGTGTTCTTAAAAAAAAATACGTTTTTAAAAATGCATGTAGAATGGACTTTCTGTACAAAATCGTGTCCAGGCTTCATAGCACCAGAAGATAATCCAGGATCTGGTAGTTCTTACAAATCCCATTGTTCAGATGAGGAGACTAAAGGTCAGAGAGTGAGTCTCAGTCACCCTGAGCAATAGGTCTGAGACCTATTCACTCTGAACGCCTGACCTCTCTCTGTGAGGCGGGGAACAGGAGAAGCCAAGTTGCCAAGCTGTGCCAGTTAAAATGCCTCAATCTTAGCAGAAAAACAGAAATGCAAGGCGGGCGATAGATTTCAGATCCCTTTGGTCATGTGCTAAGGGACTTGGGGAGGGTAACACCGAGCTTCATTAACATAGAGGTGGGGACCCCAGGACTTCTGAGCCGCCTACCCAGCTTCCTGGGTGCCCTGCCCACTGCCCTTCTCTCCCAGGCTGCTGCCTAATTATAGAGCTGTAGATGCAAATTATTCTAATAACTGGTGCTAATTTATACACATTTACATATAATTTGCAATTCACTTGCTGTCCACATTAGGTCAAACCTCACTAATTCAGACCAAAGTGAGGAAGCCTAATCTGTAGTGGAGAGTGTAGGTTATGGAAAGCACCAAGAGTTTATCACTGTGGAGTTCCCTCTCCAGCAGCAGCAACTGATTTGAAATGAAACACACGAGCTTAAAATAGGCGTCATCAAAATGCTGCTTGAAAATCTTTAAAAACCCTCCTCCCTCCCAAAGCTGGGCTCTCAGAAGTTCAAAAGCCAAAAATTAATTCCTTTTATTTCTCTTTGATTTCTCTATTTTTCTCCACGGAAAACAACAGCAAGTGAATAAAAGTTCTCCCACCCTCTGATTTCTGTGGTTGATTTCAGGAATGAGATGTATTCCACCACCACTTTGCTTTGAGTCAATCTACTTTCACTAGAGCAAAAATCCCCGATTCAAAAGTGAAACATAAAAGATAAAAAGATAATTGGATATACGTGTGTGTGTGTGTGTGTGTGGTTGTGTGTGTGTATATAAACATGTATATATACATATACATCATATACATTGTATACATCGTGTGCATCGTATACATTGTATACATACATCATATACATCATATACATCATATACATATACATATACATATATATCATATACATACACATACACATACACATACACATACACATACACATACACATA
>JANHMN010000024.1:7198309-7208324 GCA_030674055.1 Rhabdomys pumilio | reverse complement strand
ACATACACATACACATACACATACACATACACATACACATACACATACACATATACATATACATCCATGAGCCATATAGCCAATAAACACAATCCCAGAAGGGCAATGAGGCTACTTGTGCTATAAGGGACACACTGAGTGATGCCATTGAAAAACAGCGAATGCTGTGGCTTGAATGGGACACGACCCCATAGGCTCAGGGTTTGAGCCCATCTGGTGCTGCCATTTTGGAAGATGGTGGAACCTTTAGGAAATGGAGCCTTACTGAAAGAGTGAGTCGTGGGGACGGGCTTGAGGTTTAATGGTGCAAATCCACTCCCTATCCGTTCTCTGCTTTCAGGCTACAGTGTGATGTGACGAGTTGCTTCGTGCTCGGCCATGAGGCTTTCCTTGCCAAGACGCACTTACTCTTCAAACTGTAAGTCCAAAGCTTCTGCCTCCTTTAAGCTGCTTTGTATCAGGCATTTCATTCCAGTAGAAAGAAACGTAGCCAATGCTCTGTATAGAAGTCAATGAGCACACCGTATGTGTGTTATCTAGAAGCAGTCTCTAAGTAGGAGTTCTTGCTCAAATGACTTGTTGAGGAAATGATGGAGGTAGGCATGGGGAGAGCTAGCTTAAGAGTTAGTACAAATGTGCTTTCTATTAGCTTCAGAGGAAGCCCATGAGAAAGTGATCTGGGAGACAGGATATCCTCTGTAGAACTAACTAGCGGATCTAGGAAATCTCCATCTACCCATGCTTGGAGCCAGTCACCCACTAAGCTCAGCTCTTAGAGATGACCAGAGCCTATAATTTATCAGGTCAAGTTGGCAAAACTCACACTGGGTCAGGTACCACCAGGGTCTACTTCAGTGCACCTTTGGCATAGCCCTGTACCAGTTGCTTGTCCCCCTAACTGTATTCCATTCAGACATGACATCTCTGGATTTTTAGATAGGTCACAATTTCTATGTGACGTCTGATAGTCTGTCTTTCATTATCTAATAAATACTCCAGGAGGATTTATTTACAAAGGATGTTGACTTAGCTCTAGTTTCTGGAGAGCATGGTGCCACCACTGCCTTGATTCTGGTGGAGAGTGTCACAAACGTGGGAGCATACGTGGGAGGAGGGGTGGCTCACACCTCAAAACTGGAATCCAGAGAGACTGGCAGGGCCAGGATTCAGCTTTCACATATCCACTGCTGAGAACCAATCAGGATGTCACCAACAATGTATTAATCCCTTCTCATTGGTCCAATTAACATGATAGCATCAATCCAGGGGGACATTCTGATGCTTCTTTGTAAGATGTCCAAAGAGTCTAGGACACTTTAGATTGCATTAAGGACTAAGAATTACCATTCTCCCTGAGACCAGACTGTGGGTGTATATTGTCAGCTATTCCATATTAATGCAAGCCATGTTTTATCTTTCTTGCTGATGGGCTAAGAAAATGCATTCACCAGATCAATAAAGAAAGAGCATTTACCCAAGGCTATGTTAATCAACTCTAGTGAATCTGTGATGACTGGCAAAGTAGCAACTACATCGGAAAGTCTTATTTGGTTGGCTTTGCAACAGTTCAGTCATCTCCCATGAGCCACTATCTGCCTGGGCTTTGCAGAGGCTACCAGTGAGGTACACAGGAACCACTAGCCCTGACTAACACCTGGGAACACCGCGTTTGTTTAGTTAGTCAGGACGTCATTGATTTTTGTCACCCTCCCTGAAATAGGATATCAAATTTCTGATCTGGTAGGGGGAGGGAATATTCAGGGCCTTTGTAATCGCTAGTTTTTATTCTATAGGTCAAAGTACTAATGTCTTCCTAAATATCCCCGTCTCAATTATATGTCAATAACCAGGAACATACACAACAGGTGGGTCATTTTGAAATCTACCAGACAAATTATCTGGGCATTTCTGACCTCTCTAAGAAGGGTGTTGAAATATTAGTTAGGGTTCTCTAGAGAGACAGATACAATGAGTGGGCAGGAGTAAACTGTAGCATGCCCTTCTATTGGTGCTATCATGTAAATTGAACCAATGAGAAGGGATTAATATTTTGTTGGTGACAACCTGATTGGTTCTCAGCAGAAGAGTATGAGACAGCTGTAGCCTGGCCCTGCCGGTTTCCCTAGATTCTGGTTTTGAGGTATGAGCAATCTGTCCTCCCATGTATGCTTGCATCTCTGTGGCACTCTGCACCATGAGTTCTTCTCCAGAGTTGACTTTATATACTATATAATATATGGTATTATATATCAGAGTGACTTACAGGTTATGTAGGTTGTGAGCCAACTAGTCCAACAACGGCTCTGTCCTGATGGAGAGTCTAAGAAGCCTGTCCAGTCCATGTGTCTAAGTCGCTAAGCTGCTGTGCATTGTACACTGGCATTCCAAAGAAGCACGCTTTAAGGCAGAAGAAATGAACCAGCCAGTGAGAGTGAGAGCAAGCAGCATAAAACCAACGCTTCCTTCTTCCACGTCCTTTATATAGGCTGCCACCAGAAGGGATGACTTGCATTTAAGGTGGATCTTCCCGTCTCAAAAAATTCCAGATTAAGGATGAGTCCTCCCACCACAAATGATTCAGTCCATAAAAATCTCCTCACAGGTACACCCAGCCTGTTGGGTTTTAGCTAATTCAAGAGGTAGTCCAACTGACAGCCAGGAGTATCATAAATTGTGCTTTGTGCCCAGAATATCAGTGTTAACTCAGACCTTGCCACCAACAGACCTCAAAACAGACTATGGGAATTCCAATATCTGGTTATGCAAATAAGTAATTAGAGGTTCTTTGAGAGGCACTGGTGGTGGGGGGCAGGAGTAGTCATTATGGAACATATCTCTCACAACATAAGGAATTTCTCAAGGGAATGCGACCTCACCTTCAATAGGAGTTCTGAGTGTGAGAACAGTCTCAAGTCTGGAAACCAAGCAAGGGGTCTTGACTGTTGGGAAGTGTGGTTTGGGCCTTCTCTGTCCTTACTGGTTGCCTATCTGTCTCTTTTGCTTCTAGAAGCACCACAATCTAGGGACTATTTTAGAAATCCCTACCAGCCAGTCTCTCCTACAACCATTGCTGGCTATGACAGTAATTGTACACACTATGCTTCCGATATGAGTTGTTACTAGCTGGCATACACCATGATGGGGTTCGGTTAACTCAATGGTAGAACTCCAGCATCTATCCTCCTGAGCCCTCTGGTGATGTGGGTGCCCTTCACTAGTCCTTCCTTGTCACCCCAATAAGCAGAGTTCTCCGGGGTTTATGGAAGAGACAGACAGGCAGCAAAGCCTCTGGGGCTATATAACAGAATATTCCTAAAAACCTACTGGAGTCCCCCAATGTCCTTCTGCTTTGTTTCCCACTACAATGTTGGTAATCATTTGGTTTCATATGGGCAGCTGTTTTAGCCAAGCTCCTAAGAGGCATCTCAGGAGGGTCTTAGAACTCAAACTTGGGGTCCTTGCCAGGGCGCTGTATTTCGTGTCGTGGGAGATTGCCTTGTGTTGACAAAACTCTCCATACCCAGCTTGATATTCTGGCCTCCCTCCAGTTCAGATCCACTCTTGGTTCCTGGCTCTCCTACAGTGCAGCCAGGTCCTACAGCTTTGGATACAATCCGCTAATCCCTTAACAGGCCCAGGAATTCCCCAGTCTGGCTCTGATGAGATTTGGCTCTGCAATGTAGGCTCTGGTGTCCAGGAGGGGAGGTGGAAACAGGCCCCAACTCAGAGAGCAATCATGGAGGCTGTTGAACCAATTGAGAGACTTGCACACGATCTACATGCAAAGGCTCCTGTCTCTTCACAGTTGGAGATACTCCACCACAAGTGCAAGGGTCTACACTTGGCCTTTCAGGGCTTTATTTACAATGTGACCAGCCCAGACTTCGGAATCAGTTTTTTCCCAAGTTCTGTCACTCTGACAATGAAATCCAGGGCTGGCTTTCCTCCCGCCTGCTCTCGCTACAGGCATGGGGGTTCTTTCTAAATGCCGATACTTTGCTTTAAATTGTTAATTATAACTTCGGGCCTGCCATTTTCTCACTTCAACAAATCAATGCCGCTTAGCTCGAAATCACCCAATCCTCGCAATCCCTTCAGCATCTCCTATTACGGACCCAATTGTGCTTCTCACCCCAAAGTTAGACAACGAACCCCGGAGCTCCAGTGTGACTGTATTTGAAGATGAAACTTTAAAGGGGTAGTTAAGGTAAAACAAGGGTGAGCCTTAGTCCAAAATGACTGCTGATCTTATAAGGAGAAAGAGACAAAGGAAAGTCCGTGCACATAGGAGAGGCTGTGAGCTCATGGTGAGACGGAGGCGGCTGGCCTGCACCTCAAGGACGGGGAATGACCACAGGAGAGACCAAGCTGAGAAACACTTTGCCCTTGAACTCCCAACCCCAGCAGTGTGAGAAATAAATCTGTGCTGTTGAAGCCCCAAGATGGCGAACTTTCCATGATTTCTCTAGCACATTCCCACAGCTTCCGGCTTTCCTAGGCGTGGAGGTGGGGGCCGTCAGTACTCCACTTATCACCAGTAAGGAGATCGTCGAACCTAGCCCTAGGCTGCAGGACTTAGTGCCCGGTTTTCTTTCGGTTTATATGCTCATGTTTACAACCACTCTTAATTCCAAATTTGAAAGCAGAACTGGGGGCTGAGGGTGCTTCTTCAAGCCGCTTGTCAGGTATGATATTTAGAAAAGGGCCAGTAAGTTTAAAGCAAGAGATCACTTTGCACTGGAGCCAGCCTTAGTCTCATTCTCCTGGGTAGCTCACCAATGCGTGTCTCACCTTCAGAACTGACCTTTGCCCCCCACCCCCACCCCTATGCTAGTCAATCATCGGCAGAGGTCCAGCACCAAGGAAGGACCAATGGGTTCACAGCCTCCAAGGAAAGCAGCTCCCCTTTGGCCAATAGTAAATCTCTACAAAAACAGTCAAGTGTTTTGAGCCAGCAGTTAATAGCACCTGGATGAAGGGTGGACCTTTTCCATCAATAAAAGAGATTTGGGTGGGGCCAGCAGTATCTAGTATTAATGGATGGATGGATGGATGGATGGATGGATGGATGGATGGATGGATGATAAATTGGTAGATACATGGGTTGAGGGGCAGGCATCATTTTGTAAAGACGATGCATGAGAAATGTGCAAAGATGAAGAAAATGTAAGTTGTTGGTAAATAATCTTCTCCTTGCGTTAGACCCCACCTACCTTGCCCCTTTGGGTTCCCGGTATACTATTGCACACGGTGAAGATAGAGGTGAAGACTTGAAAAGATACTATGGCAACACTAAGGGGGACCACTGTTATTCTCATTCTTGGGCAAGCAGACGCTGAGCTGAATTAGTGAGCCAAAAGAAGGGCAAGACCAGGCAGAGGGAAGGTTGGGCTCAGAGGGAGACTCATCAATGGTATCAGCTAACAAAGCAAACTGAAGCCTCAGGCTGCAAGGAGTCCAGACCTCCTAACCTTAGCATGAGCCAAGCAACTGACACTCAAACTGATACTCAAATCCTGTGACATGCCAAGCGAGGGTAGCCTTCCCCCATCCCCCATCCCCCCACCCCCCAACCCCGTGTGAGAGCAAGTGGACTGGGTTTTGAGGGGAGAGAAGTCCTTTCATTGGACCTGGTTGGTACAGCTAAACTGTTTTCTTCAATGCCAGAGCAGGAAGTGCTCAATTAGGCTGTTTTACACTAAAGATTTTTGAGGAAAGAAACAATTAGGAACGATTAACTGAGATACCTGTTCTCTCTCCTTTGTTTTCCCTTTTAAGAACAAGCTAGAAAATCTGCCTTAATTAACCTGCTTTTCATCTGGAAGAGGGTCTCTGAGCGTATCAGCCTGCCTGAAGACAAACGGAGAGCTGGCTTGTCAAACATTCCTACAAGGACAGGAAAAGGAAGTCGGAAGGGCAAAGGTCAATTTGGAGGACTGCTCAGACTGAGTAACTCTCTGTAAGGCACTGATTGGGCTGCCAAAATATGCCAGGACAAAGAGGAGAAAGGCAAACAAATAGTCTTACAGCAAGGGGCCAATGGGGGCCCAGGGGAGAGGAACACACAAACCCCCTCATTCACATGGGTCTGGTGGTTAAGCGGTTCTGCAGGAGGCTGGGGTAGCCTCAGGTCAAGGCTACAACATCTCAGCTATCACCCAGCGGCTCTGTGATGGGGCATATTGCTGGCTGGGGGCAGGGAAGGTAGGTGAGTTACTAAGTACAGATTACCAAAGAAACAACTGAGAAGGGAAAGTCAGGTTTGCGGGGGGGGGGGGGGGGGGGGGGGGTTCGGGGGGGTTTTTTTGGGGGGGGGGGGGGGGGGGCACAAAAGGAAAGGAGAGGCCAGCACAATGTTACTGGCAGAAGGCAAAGAAGGCCAGGTAGTTTGTGAGCCAAGGAGGCTTAAGATCCAGGATAGTGCAGGTGAAAGAGAAGGGAGGCAGGCTTTGCCTGTACGTTCTCTACGGGTCCCCATTTTCCACTTCTGCAGAAGTATGTCCGCAGCCACTCTACTCCTTGCTATTAAACTCTGGCCACTATGTTAAGTGAGTCCCTGGAAGCCAACAGGCAAACTGAAGATCTCATCAACCTCCTTTAGCTAATTCTTTTTCAACCCCCTCCCTGGTTTTCTTGGGAACAAGGTCTCTGGAAGCCTCCCTGTGATGGCCTGACCTTTTAGAAAAACAGAGCCTCCTCCTCCCCCCGTGGGTCGGTTATCTGCTTCTGTCTCAGGTACCACGCTGTAAGCAAGCCCAGTTCAAACCTTACCTCCCCACCTTCTCTCTGATAGGGGAAATAATTTATTAGCAGGCATTGACACTGTAAGTGACAGCATGCTACATGAATGAAGGAAGTAACTTAGCCTGGGGATGAGAGGTGAGGGAGGCCTGTCATGAGCTCTGAGCTTTTAAGGGTAAAGACATTGGTGGCAGAAAAGGATGTGAGAGAAGAGACGGTAGTAGCAAGGGGCAGCTTGAACAGAGAGAGGTAGGAAGCTTGGTGTTTCTGCTATAGATGTATTCAGAGAATAGTAGACAATCAGGCACAGCGAGAGTGCAGTCTGCAAGAAGGAATGGAAAGAGATTGTAGAAGTCTAAGAACCCATGACCCTAACTGCTTTATATGCGGGAGCCCCAACGAGGGCTTTCAGGAAGATTTTTCACAAAGTGGTCTCATTAGATTTAGATTTCAAAAATGCCCTTCCAATAACCCTGGGGACAGCAGGATGGCGGGACGAGAGCAGAGGCAGTCGGGAGTCAGAAGGCTACTAAGCTGGCAGAGTCGAGAGCTAAAATGGGCTTGGTAGTGAATTCTAGCCCCCTGGCATGTGTGAATTTGGAAGGATGTCAAGCTTTGCTCACCTGGGGTATGTAAGGGTGCCAGAGCATGGGTGGGGCAATTGGAAGGGTCTTGTCAGCTAGCACTGACCCCTTCCCTTGATTTCAGTAGTTGGTTATTCTTCCTCCAGGAGAGGAGTAGAGTAGGCATTTAGGAGGACAGGTAGGCATCTTATGACCTTGTGGTCACATGAAATTCTGCTTTGTAACCAAATATTTCTCTCTTTCTCTCTCTCTCTCTCTCTCTCTCTCTCTCTCTCTCTCTCTCTCTCTCTTCCTCTCTCTCTCTCTCTCTCTCTCTCTCTCTGTGTTTGGTGTGTATATGTATGTATGAATTGTGTATAGTTTGTATATGTGTGTTTGTACATGCTTTGACACCAGCATGTACCACGCCATGAACGTGAAGGTCAGAAGACAACTTGAGGGAGTCGGTTTTCTCCTCCCATCATGTAAGTTCTGAGTCTCAAGCTCAGGTCATCAGCCTTGGTGCCAGTGACTTGGACCCACTGAGCCATCTAAGTAGTCTTCTATTTTGTTTTATTTTATTAGGTTGTTTTTAGTTCTTGTAAGAGTCTAAGAGGCTCTACTTGTCCACTTCCTTTAAAGTAAGATAAGAAGAGAAGCCCAGGCAGAAAGCACAAAATAAAGTCAGACTTGACAAGTTCATTACAGACTGGATATCTCTGTCACCTACTGTGGCTACCCAGACCATATACTATGATTTAAACAAGTGACCAAATCTCCTGTAGCCTTGAGTTACGCTCACTATTCAGTTATGACCATTGACCTAGTCTCTTCTACTCTTTGAAGTGACTAAGTTTTGGATGAAAACTTTGGTGGCCTTTCACATTGTTATAGTTTGAGTATGAAACGCTCCTAAGTTCATGTGTTTGAACACTTGGTGGTCAGATGGGTCCCCCTATATCGAGAAGCTGTAAAACCATTAGAGTGAGGCTGGGTTGGCTTGAGAATGCCAGTCATTGGGGGTAGACCTTGAAGACTACAGCTCCATCTACTTCCAGTCCAGTCATTGACAAGGGGTGAGCAGGCTTCAACCACCAGCTCTCACTGACACAAAAGGAAAGCCACAACCTCCATTTCCTGCTCCCCTGGACCTGTGAACTAAAATAAACTATCCCTTGCCATCAGCTGCTTATGTCTGGTGCCTGGTCATAGCAACAGTAAGTAACCGATAGGCACCTCAAGCTCAGCTTTCCTCCTTCCTGAGTCTGGAAACCACCCCTGCAGCCTTTCACCACACAGCCCAGTCTCTCAGTCATAGCTATCAATAAACACAGCTGTGAGATCTACTGGCCACTTTGTTAGACGGAAGAACATGGGTCTAATATTACCTAGGCAGCATAGACATGCAATCCAACCTCTCTGAGCCTATGTTTCTGCATTAGATGATTACAGGTGGTGTTTACCTGCTGGGATGGTTAGTTATAATTGTTAACAATTCCTAAGAAGGGAATATCAATGAGAAAGTATCTAGATTCGATTGGCCAAATAATGAGTGTATCTGTCTAAGACTGTCTAGACTATATAAATTGGAATGAGAAGCCTCTGGGTTTGAATCCAGGGTTGTATGAAAAATGAGAAAATGAACTGAGAATTGCCATGTGAGGACTCATTTCTCCCTTCTCTTGAACATGGGTATGATGAGTTACTTCCCATTCCTGCCACCCTTCCCTATGTGATGTAATCTGGAACTGTGAGTTAAATTAAGCCCTAAGTTACTTGTGTCAAGCTATCTTATTACAGAAACAGGCAATGAAACTGACACACTATCCAGTCAAAAAGTACTGAAAAAGTAATGTCGTTTTGTGATTATTCAAAGAGCAGAGTCTTGTGGGGGGAGGGTCATGGTGCCATCCTTGCCCCAGCTGCCTTTGGAGAATGTGAGCCTCCTTGAAAAAGAGGCTACTGATGCCAAACTTGTCTGGAGTTTAGACCTCTCCTCCCCCAATCATTCTCTCCTTTGGAGACAGATACAAATCCCCTGTATCGCCCCTACCCTTCAGATCAGCTCCTCCAGGAAGCAAGCCTTCTCTTTGTACTATAACAAACATACGTCTCACATTGACGATCCCTGGGGACCCTCAGCAGCACCACACACAAGGCTTTGAAGTCGAGAGTGTGTTTAATGCACAAGGGCCCTGTCTTGGTTCAAGGACAGTATTTTAAGTCCCAGGGAAGACAAGAAGTTTTGATCGCAAGGAAAAAAAAAAAAAGGATTCTTAACAGACTTGAATGATAAAAGACCATAATCGAACCCGACTGTAGCAGGCAGCACTGAAGGGTGTGAGGATAGGCCCAACTGACTGGGATGCCTGACTTCCATCCCAGCCAAAGCCAGGTCTTAACCCCAGCCAGTGGCATTTTCTTCACTTATAGTAGGCACAGGATGACAGTGGGCAGGGAAAGAACCCTAACCAAGACATGGAGGACTCTAGGACAAAGACGTGATGTGGGGCAATGACCTCCTGTGAAAGGTGATTGACAGGGGAAGTCTTCTGACCAAATGGTCAGGCCTAGGGGTAACAAGACGGGAGCTGTCACCTTATCTAGATTTAATGGCCCTAGCCATTGTTCATCTTTTTTTTTCATTTTCTCCTTCCCCCTGCTGTGTGTGTGTGTGTGTGTGTGTGTGTGTGTGTGTGTGTGTGTGTGTG
>JANHMN010000024.1:7181787-7195470 GCA_030674055.1 Rhabdomys pumilio | reverse complement strand
TGTGTGTGTGTGTGTGTGTGTGTGTGTGTGTGTGTGTGTGTGTGTGTCTTTGTTCATTCCTCTTACATAAAGGATATCTCTGACATCCCCAGAGCCTGTCATGAAGTTCACGAATGCTGGAGCCAACCAGGGAAAGGGAGAAACAGGAAGCTTGTCTCTCTCTCTCTCTCTCTCTCTCTCTCTCTCTCTCTCACACACACACACACACACACACACACACACACACACACAGAGAGAGAGAGAGAGAGAGAGAGAGAGAGAGAGAGAGAGAGGGGCAGACAGAGAGAGAGATGCACACAGGCATGCACTCATATGTAAACACACAGGGCCATCTTCATCACTAGTCAGTGTACACACATGCAAATGTACAAACATGTATGTGCACCCACACACACATGAACAGAAACTGACCCTTCACTAGTGCTCAGGTTCAGCAAAAGCCCAGGTACAACGGCATGAACCGTAGCAGAAATGCTAGTGAGAGACGTACAGGCTAGCAGCAAGGAGCCATGAGTTTTTCTTAAGCATTTCTAGGTGCCTAGATGAAAATAGTTATGAGATTGTAAACACAAGAGCTCATCACAGAGCACAGACCACAAGACATTCCCTGCCATTCACATTTGTGCTCAGAGGCCCTGTTTTGGGAAGAAACATTTCTCTGACCTAAAACAGTGACTCCCAAGAATATGGTCCTGGAATCTCCTTACATCTTAAAAATTGTTGAGGCTCCAAAGAGCTTGTGTTTATGAAGATTATATGTATCTGTGTTTACTGCATCAAAGAATCTTAAAACTGAGAAAAGCTTTAAATACTTTAGTATGTATTACTTTATTCAAATATAATGACAAATTACATGTGACAAGATTTTTTTTTTTTTTTTTTAGTTCTCAATACAAAATTAGCAAAAACAGTGAGCTGATTTTGAGATAAGGTATTATATGGCCCAGGCTGGTCTTGAACTCTCTTTATTAGCCCAAGGTTGGCCTTGGTTCTTTTGCCTCCATTCCCCAAGTGCTGGCTGTAGGCGTGCACCTCAATGCACAGGACATTGAGTTTTTCAATTTCAAAAATCTCTTTAGTGTCTGTCTAAATAGAAATTAGCTCAGTGGCTATAGCAATGTTTAGATAGTCTGCTGTGGTATTGTTTTGTGTGAGTATACAAATCCAACATGGCTTCACACAAACAAAGTTAGAAAAGGATTTGCTTTGATTGCATTCTGTTAAGTGTGGGCTTTCATGGAAATTATAGCAACACTCAACAAATGGCAGTTTCTTAAATTGAGTTACAGCTTGGAAACCTTTTAATATGCTGTTACATTAAAATCCATTGATCCGTCTTATTCTTTGATGGAATTTTACATCATGAATTGATCACCTGGAAATATCGGTTACCTGTGCTGCACTTATTTTGCAAACGGTGACATATTTCATGGTTCAGTATTGGAAAATCATGTTTGCTAATATCACCTCTGATCTCACCAACAATCTTCAAGTGGTAGGATGCTCAGGCCATGTGCCTCTGGGACTCAGGCCTCACCAGAGAAGATAAGGTTGTACCCACTGGCTAGTAAAGAAGTCCACTAGAAAGCTTTAGACCAAAGCTGAACCACAGTTAATGGACTAAGTCTGGCAAAGGGAGAGATAGAAAACAGGAAGTCCCTATAGAGATGCTTGTGAAATCTATGGGGTTTCTTCATCTTCATACAGCCATCTTCAGAGGTACCCCTAAAGACAGAGTAAACCAGATGAAGAACCCACAAAGCTCACCAGGTAGCCAACTTCTGGAGAGCTCCCCACAAGAAAATGTTTCACTAAGTAAGTAAGACTCCTTGGGCGGCATCCCTCGAGGATGGTGGTGAGTTTTGTCAACTTGATATAAACCTTGACACAAATGTCTGGGAAGAGCAAATCTTAATTGAGAAAATGTCTCCATAAGAATAATGTGTAGGCAACTCTGTAAGGCATTTTCTTGATTAATAATTGATGTGGGACAACCAGCTCACTGGGGTGGACATGTTATGCTGAGTGGTATAAGAAAGCAGGCTGAGCAAGCCACAGAGAGCACATGTATAAGTGAAGTTCCTCCATGGCTTCTGTTTCAGTTCCTGCCTCCAGGTTCCTGCTTTGAGTTCTTACCCTGACTTCCTTTAGTGATTGACAACTGCTTTAAAATGTGAGATGAAATAAACCCTTTTCTCCCTAAGTTGCTTTTGGTCATCGTCTTCACCGCAGTAATAGAAACCTAACTAAGACAAGTGACAAGAAGCTAGCCACGAGTAGGTGGCAGGCTGCCGGGAACGAACTTTCGTGCTCATTCTATATATAAGCGGTTGGAGAGCAGCTTCATAATTTAGTGTTTATAAATTATTCAGTGGTACTGTGGCTAAATTTAAGGAGACATTCTGATAGCCAGCAATGGATATAATAACTGTGGCGGCTCCTCATTGCCTTGTGTGGGAAAGGGATATGAGTTTTGCTTGCTCAAAGGTTAGCCACACCTTATTTGGTGAAAGAGAGGGGAGACGGAGAGAGGGAGAGGAAGAGAGGGAGGAAAGAAGGGAGGCAGGGGAGAGGAAGAGAGAGAAAGAGAGAGGGAGGGAGGGAGAGAGAGGGGGAAAGGAGAGAGAGAAGAAGAAAGAGAGAGGGAGGGAGAGACAGGGAGGAAGGAAGAGAGAGGGGAAGAGACAGGGAGGAAGGAAGAGAGAGGGGGAGAGAAGAGAAAGAGAGGGAAAGGGGGAAGGAGAGAAAGAGAGAGAGAGGGAGGGAGGGAGAGAGAGAGATTTAGAGACTGAGTGGGCAAAGCAGAGGTCTGAATCATATACCAAATGGTTGGCCCACATTCCTGCTCATGGTCCAGGGATACTTCTTCCATGTCAGGTTGCAGTTTCACCCAGAGGCAGTCTTGGAAGGACACTGAGGAAGAGAGGGGTTTTCTTCTTGGTTGCTGTGATCTTCCTTGTCCCTCTATGACATTACACAACGTGGTGAACTCAGACTAGCTGGACACCCCACTGCTAACTCTTTCCCACAAAAAGGCTTTGCTTGGAAACGCCACACAACCTCACAGCAGCATTGCCCTGGGGACAGCCCAAAAAACCACAGGCAGGGACTTCTTAGGGTTCTCTGAGGGTGCCACAGCTTGTTTTCCAGGATGGTCAGCATGCCCCATTGCAAGAGCTTCCACAGATGCAACACAGACACTCTCCCTCCAGCCAGTTTGGGCCCACTGTATGTGGACAGCCTTTGGCCAAAGGTAACCCTCCGTTATACAGCGGGCTGATATGAAATCCATTCCATGTGCTACACAGCCTGAGCCACATGGAGGGAGCCGCTCTCCAATCCCCCCTCCCTTGAATAGTTTGCCTTAATCCTAAGGTGTCCTTTATTCTCTTTCACTTTTGGAAATAGTTCGTTCCTTCTATGAAAATCTTCCCTATTCAAATTGCTAGGTGGTTTCTCTCTCCTGGCTAGACCATGACGGATACAGTATGCATACAAATTTCCCAAATCCTAATAGGCTTGAAAACGTGAAGGTTCGAAACGACAACAAATGCTGCTGCTTGCTTCCCTCGAAGCGACAGCCATGCTCTGTTCATCTGCAAGAAAATGTTTTCCGTATACCCCAGTCCAGACGATCATCATTTGTCTGCCAGCTACTTTTTCAAATGAAGGGTATTTTATGAAGGAAAGGGTTGGCTCAACTCACGACTCAAACATTCACATGTGTGCTTTGTCTCAAGACCAACATATTTAACATAAATTAGTGTACATACCTCTCATTTTATTGAACAGCCTGTTCCTTTAGATGAACTGGAAGAGTCCATCTAGGAGCTGAAGAATAGAGATTTATAGTACAGTTGGTAATTTTATCCTCTTATGAGAAAATTCTTGTTTTTCTATTTTTTATGTGTATCTGTTTTTTCCCTCCCTCCCCCGGCTGTAAGAATTAGATGAGATCTGATTTCGAGCCTAGCACATAGTAAGTTCTCAGCAAAGGAGTATTATGAGGTAATGAAGAGGAGAGGGGGCAAAAAGGAAGAGAGTAGTCCTGGTCACCTCAACTGGGTGCCGAAGGACACCAACATGGTGAGAGTCAATGCTGGGCTAAGGGGCATGAGCATTTGCACATGTATACATATACATACACATACACACACATACATACATGTACATAATTTTCATGTACGTGGGTGCATGCCCACATGTGCACATACATGCGGGTACAGAAGGTTTATATTGAGAATTAGCCTTGGATAATGATAATGATAGATAGATAATAGATAATAATGATAGAATTAGATCTATCATTGAGGCCAATCTCGCAGTCAAGACACAACCTTGCTTATGTGTCTAATCTCACTAGTCAGCTTGCTCTGGGGTTCTCATCTCCACCTTCTGAGGCCAGATCTATGAGCAGGCTGCCATGCCCACCCGGTGTGTATGTGGATTCCAGCCTTCGTGCTTGTAGAGCAACCACTTTAACTCCTGAGCAATGTCCCCAAACTTCATCTAGACATCCTCAAATAAAAGTAGAGTTTTCCTGCATATACGTTCTATACTCACAGAAGAGGCTCTCTGGTCTAGGGATCCCAAACGTTACCCACATGAGTAAAATGCTGATTTTTACCTTATTACCCCCAGAGTCAACACAGTGAAAAAAAAAAAAAGAAAAAGAAAAAGCAATTAGATCATTACGATGGCTTTGCTCTCACAGAACTCTATAAAAATATCCAGGGAACCTGGGCCTCCCTGAGCCTCATTGAAACTTGCTGGTCTATAGGAGGAGAAGTCTAAGTCTTGACACTGGTTAGTGTATGACCTTGGAAAACAGTTTTGCTTCTCCATACCTTGGTTACTGCTCATGAAAAGGAGAATGATAATATCATTTTCCCTCCCCCGGCTGTAAGAATTAGATGAGATCTGATTTCGTGCCTAGCACATAGTAAGTTCTGAGCAAAGGAGTATTATGAGGTAATGAAGAGGAGAGGGGGCAAAAAGGAAGAGAGTAGTCCTGGTCACCTCACGCTGGGTACCGAAGGACACCAACATGGTGAGAGTCAATGTTGGGGTAAGGGGCATGAGCCTGGTGCCTGAGGTCTTCCATTCTGTCCTGCAGTTCTTGGAGAAGACATTGCCAGGTAGGTAAGGAAAGCAAGTTCATAGGTGGCCCAAGCAGTAGCTCACCCACCATTTCTTACTCCTTTTTAGAAGGTAACTGTGGAAGGGTTTTCTCGTAAGATCTTCTTTACCTCCCAGTAACAATGGTCACCCTGTGAGAGAGGGAAGGGGACAGCTGACACACAACAGGGCCTAAGTAACTCAGGACCTTGAGTTGTATGTATGTATGTATGTATGTATGTATGTATGTATGTATGTGTATATGTATGTGTGTATGTGTGTATGTATGTATGTATGCATGTATGTATGTGTATATGTATGTATGTGTGTATGTATGTATGTATGTATGTGTGTATATGTATGTATGTATGTGCATACACATGCACATGCACACACACACATGTGTTTTAATACATGGTCTCATTGTAGCACAAACTGGCCACAGACTTCCTGTGCCACTGAGGAAGATCCTAGCTTCTCGTCCCAACCTCCAAAGTGCTGGAATTACAAACATTCACAAGTTTGTAATTCCCCCATCCCCCCCACACACACACACGGCTTTAGAGTGTTTTTTGTTGCCTCTAAACTATAAGGACTAGGGACTGAAGAAATCGCTCAGTAGTTAAGAGTGCTTGCTTCTCTTGCATAAGACTGGCATTCAGCCCCCAGCATCCATATCAAGTGAGTCACAATGACCATAACTACAGCTTTAGTGGACCTGATGCCCTCTTCTGGTCTTTGGCCACTTGCACACACCTGAATTCATGTGAAACAAACAAAAAATAAACAAAATTTTAGAGGACAACAGCCTGGTGAAATTTCAGCCTCGTCTTTCTTGCGCTAGGTTGTTCTGGATCAGGAAGACACACAAAAATCGTCTTTCAAAGAATATGAGTAAGAAAACTCTGCAACATGTGGTATCTCTGTATCTTCATGTGTTTTGTTATTGCTTATTTGTTTGTTTTGGGGGGATTGGTTTTACTTAAACTGTAACAAAATACTGGAGCCTGGATGACTTCTAAAAACTAGAAGTTTAATGAGGAATTTACAGTTGAACCCAATTAGAGTATCAGAGATCAATTAAAAGCTGGATTGATTACATTTAGGTCAACCTGAGATTTAAACCTGCATGCCTCTCATTTTCCAAACCTATCTGAGTACTTTGCTCTCACAAGTTGGTCCAGTGAGCAGACTCAGGCCTTCCTATTGCAGGTCTTCATTGGTGCTGCACTGCAGAACAGGAAACAAACATCACAAGTCTTCGTATTGTGTTAATGCTATGGCCCACACACTGAGTCTGCTAGCTGAGAGAGAGCACACACTTCAGACACTGCTCCAGAGAGAAGGTATGAGGAGAAAATATATCTGTATTAAAGCCAAGCACAAGCTTTAGCAAAGTAAATATGGAAATGACAAAATCTTAAGAAATGGTCGCCATCAAAAAAATACAATTACACATGAGTGCAGACGTTTGTGCATACATATAGAAAACCCTGGAAGCTGTACTATGCTGGGAAACACATAGATCGTTATACGTATGTTGACAACCGTCCCCTAAAGAATATTTTCTCTGCATGCCTTACATGGAGGATATGGGTAGTACTGAAAATTTTCATACTCCAGAAATACACACTTATATGTCAGTGTGGACATGTTTATCTGGGAGAAGATGAAATAAAAGAAAAAAAATTATCACTATACATTTCTCTTCTTTCGTGACGATGATTCTTGTGTTTGCTTTATAACTTTCTATTCCTTGATACACACCCTTTTATTTACCCCATTTGAGAGATAGTACAGATACCCAGCCCTCTGTGATTTAATACTACACATGCATCTCACAAGAGCAAGCACACAGTTTCACTCGAGCATATAAATCCCGCAGTCTCCCATTCGGATGGTACTTTCATCTGATCTGCAGTCTCTACTCCGATTTCATTTGCTCTGCCAGTAATTTCTCAGAGACAGGATCCAGTCCAGGATTGTAGATTGTACTGTCATGACGCTGATACGAAGCAATTCCTCTGCCCTTTCCAGTCTTTTGTAGTAGTGATGTGTTTGAAGACTAGATCAGCTTCACTGGAGTTTTCCGATGTTTCCTTGTGGGTAAATTTGGATTGTGTGGTGCGGGTGAGAATACTATTAAGTGATGCATCCCTGGGTACCAACCCTGGATGCACAGAATGGTCCTTGTTATTGGTGTTAATTTCCATCACACAGAAAAGAAGCTGTCTACTTTTTCCATTGTCTAGCCATTATTTCTCCTTTTGCAGTTACTGTTTTATGAGAAACTTTGATATTGTGTTGACAATTCTGTGGCTCTTCATACCTGCCCTCCCTAGATTTGCTATCTTTTGATGATCCTGTATCTTAATAACTTTTATTATAATGTTGGCAAATTGGTGATTTTATTTTTTTAAAAGAACTCCATATTCTCTCTGTATTTATTTGTTGTCATGAAAAAAAGAGATTTCACTTTATCTGTCATTGCTTTAGAACAAATGTGGGGTTTTATTGTTGTTGCTTGTTTTTCTGGAAAAGAGAACAAAATAGAGGTTTCTTTTACTATGTTTCTGGAGGCTGAAATACCAAGCATGGTGCCAGCTCTGCCTGGAATCTGATGAAGACTCATCTGAAACATCATAGCATGGCCAGGGGACAATGTGGCAAGACATCATGGGTATCCTCCTCCTCTTCCTCCTCCTCTTCTTCCTCCTCCTCCTCCTTCCTCTTCTCCTTCTTCTTCTCCTTCTTCCTCTTCTTCCTCTTCCTCCTTTTCTTTCTCCTCCTCCTCCCCCTCCTCCTCCTCCTCTTCCTCCTCCGCTTCTTCTTTTACAAAAGCCACTAATGCTATCACCAGGACCTTACCTTCATGACCTCATCAAATCCTAACAACTTCTCTAGAAGCAGCTCTACATAAGTTAACTTTCTCATTGATGAGAAAAAAATACCCATTTTGGGGAAGGAGAAATTTATTTCATCTTATAACTTGAGAGGACCATTCCATCATGGAAGGGAAAATATGGTCTCAGGCAGGGAAGTCATGATGGTCAGAGCAGAAGGCCAGCTGATCACATTGCATCTGCAACCAAGAAGCAGAGAATGAACAGGGAATGATGCCCATGCCCAGTGAACCACTTCTTCCAGTAAAGCTCCATCTCCTAAGGGTCCTCTAAACTTCCCAAACACAACCCCAGATGGAGATCAGGTGTCAAACACATGGGGCTATGGAAACATTTCCCACTCATACCACACCAAGGGGGCTGGGGAGATGGTTCAGCAGCTAAGAGTACTTGCTGCTCTTGTGTTTGATTCTCAGCACTTACAACAGCTTGCAACTCCAGCTCCAAGGCATCTGATATCTGATGCCCTCTTCTGGTTTCTATGAGTATTGCATACACACACACACACACACACACACACACACACACACACCAAGGAAAATAAAATAAGCTCTTAAAAAAACATCAACCACAATACAAAGTCCAAGTAATATTAACACATAAGAATTGAGTACAAATTTCAAATATAATTTCCAGCATGTGCCCTTTTCAAAGATACTTAAACCGCAGCATAAGGCAAAGGTTCTAGCACAGCTACTAAAATGAACTATGTTCAGCTCCTAGCTATCCATGAAGTCCTGTTGCTTCTTAACAGGTTTGCTCTCAGTTAGCCAGCCCACTACCATTTTCTGTATTGCCTGTCTCCTTCAGCCACCCAAGAAAAGGATACTCCATAACAACAATGTTCTTCTTGTCAACTAATCCTCAATAATGTGCGCAATGGCCTGTGGTTCATGAGAAATTACTTTATTCCAGGAATTATGCTAAGAGCTACACAGAGAGACTTCATTTCATCCTCAAAACAACACTATCATCCAAATACAATTTGAGTCTATTTTAAAGATAAATAAATTGAATCTCAGAGGGGTTGGCTGAGTATCAAGTTTGCACAACTTGTATATAGCAAATTATTGGTCTATCTGACCCTAGATCCACTTTTTCTCTCCTGCTCTTCATCCAAGTGAGGTCTAGTGGGATAGTGGGATTGAACATCTTTGCTTCCTTGATTTTGAATTTTGGGTCACAACTCTTCTTTGTTAGTATATCAGTCAGCATTCTCTAGAGCAATAGAACCAGTAAGATCATCCATCGTGTTAAAAATAGGATTTGATTGTCTGGGGAATTCCTAGAGAACTGTTGGTCTTCAGTTGAAAGCCCAGAGAAGCTTGTTCTAATGTTAGCAAAGAAGTCAGCAGAAGGAGCAACACCAGTAAGAGAAAAAAGACAAGCAAGCAAAATACCAGAGAGCACTACTTCCCTCATCTGGACTGTATCTTTCCAAAACAATTAAGACAATACACACACACACACACACACCATATAGGCCCATAGGCCAATCCAATATAGACAAACCTTTCTGAGACTCTTCCCAGGTGGCCCTCAGTTGTATCAAGTTGACAATAACAGTAGCCCTACAAGCTGGAATGTCTTGCTCCACCACCTTAGAAAGGATGAGTGGCTACTTTCAACAATGATGGGTCCCTAGTCAATCTTTATCCTGAGTGTCCCTTACTGATTTTCTGATCCCTGCCTGCTCCTGTGCATGCCATCCTCCTTGTTCTTGTCACCACAGCTTTTGTGAACACACATGTTCTTTTTATGGTTACATGTTCCATATGCTGCCGGGTAGACAGACACTCAGCTTAACTCACTTCACAACCCACTGCTGACAGACCTCATCTCCCAGTCTTCTTCAACCCCTGTAGCTTTCCTGGAAAGCTGATAGCAGCCTCTCCTGTTATCAGGATCAGTTCCCTACTGCTTCTTCTTCGGGCTTCTCTTTTCCTGCCCTAGAATCTTCTTGTCCTCCTATGCTCTGACTGTAGAGGGTCAGATCTATGGAATGACCACAGATTTTTAATACTCTGCCACTCTAGGTTCTTCTCATGGAGTTCCTATCTCTCTGCCAGGATATCCCAAACTTCTCTGGTCATAGAAAGGTTCTTCCTTAGGTATCATCTCTTTGAAGACAGCTTTAACAAAGTGAGTGTCCTCAACTTAATTCCATTTCTGTTCCAGAACTGTAGACAATTCTGCTGGATTGCATAGAAGGTAGATCTCTGTGGTGTGTTGCTACAACACAGGACATAGTCAAATGGTGGAGAAGAAAGGGGAGATCAGATACCCGCATTCTGTCCTCACCATGCCTCTCAGAGACTTCAGGACAAATATCTCACCAAAGGAAACATGGCAAAAGTGTTTCTAACAAGGAAGACTTGGTGACACTAGAGATGTTGTGTATTCACCTGGAATGTTTGTCTGTCCATCAACAAGTCAGTGCCCATTATGACCCTGGGCCTGCACTAGCCCAGGATGAGGAGGAATCACACATACAAAAGTGTGATTCTCACCTCAGAACCACACTACAAGCAGGTGAGGAATCACAGCCAACATGAAGCAGTGAGGAAAACAATAGGTGTTACTCCAGGAAGAGAAAGGCCACTGTGACTCAAAGACTATGCTTGGCCTGGGGTGTTTCTGACACAGAGTGTGGAGTATAGAAGGCGCTTTGCCATACAGGGCATCTACCCTGTCTGAACTTTAGACATGCTCAGGTTGTTTATTGTCATATTGGAAATTACCACAGCTTTCCAACTGTCTTCAGCTATGGTCGTATGTAGTGCTCATGACCCAGACAACACTTGACTCCTCCCACCACCGCCCTCTGGAAGATCACCAGCAGCCATCTTGAGTTCCAATCTTTTATAACCTTCCACAAGAGCAAGAACAGAAAGGAAAGGAACACTAGGAATGACCTCAAAGGGGGATGAAGGCAGGTGTGAGGATACACCAGGAGATAAAGAAACAGGTTTAACACACACACACTGATTCACTGCCTCTCCAAGCATTTTGCACATTTACCAGCCAAATTTTGAACTGCATATTTTATCTGATTGTTTGCTATCTCATCTAATTCTAAATTCTTTGCAAGTTAGACGTTCTATATTTTTACTTCTGCCTTCAACATTTAGCACAGCATCAATGTCAAGAGACAGACACCAATATATTGAATGAATGAATGAATGAATGGGCACTTGCATAAAAAGAAAAACAGTAATGCGACTGACAGGAATGAAAGGTTGGAGAGGAGAGGCAGATGCTGTCACAGGGAGGTTCAAAGACAGAAACAGGTCTCATATGGTTATGATTTCAGTATGAAATGTCCACAGATAGGTTGGTATTTGAGAAGCACTGCAAACTTGAGGGTGTAGAGCCTAGCTGGAGGAAATAGGTCACCAAAGGCGGGCCTTGGAGGTTATAACTGCTCCATTTCCTGTCTCAAGTTTTCTATTTCCTGCCTGCAAAGACTTAAAGAACAACCTCCACCACAAGCTCTTGTCACCATGATGTCCTGTCCAGGCACAAGAAACCAAGAAACTATGGAGGGAAATCTCTCCAACAATGACCCAAAGCAGTCCTTTCATCCTGAAAAGAAACTAACCCACATCTCAATATGAAAAAGAACTTTAGAGAGGCCAGGAGCCTCCCAAGATGAACTTGGCTTCATAAGGAGGTAAGGATGGGGTCATCTAGACATCACTGTCCTCTGTTTATCTCATATACTTCTCAGTACAGCAGGAAGATGCAGGATAACCACCACAACTTCTGTACAGGTGGAAAATGAGACGCAAACATTTACCTACAGATGAGAAAGCCGCAAGTAATAGAGATTAAGCTGAAACCCAGGCTTCCTGACTCTAAATCCTACTAAGCTTTGTGTTCCACAAAAACAGCAAACTCCCGGGCCTATGGGATGTTATCCAACGAGTCACATGCCCTCCCTGAGGGTATGTTCAGACACCCTTCTTCACAGACTTAGACCAATCCACTGTTGAGGAAGTTACTAGATAGTCTTTTCACCATTTGATGTTGGTATCTCTCTGACCTGCCCCTGAGTAAGCAGGGCTACAGAGGAGGATGGCTTCTTCCCAGGCAAATCTATACCTCCATGTCCCCCAGAGTCTGATTTTTGATATGTCTTAGCTCTGATTTTCAATGTCTCTCCTCAGAAGGTAAGGTTTAACCCTTGCCTGACTCTTGAGAGGTAATCCCCACCCCTACATCACCAGCTAAATACAATTTAGAAATCAAAGCTTCCACAAGCTTCTGTGTGGGTGATCAGTGCCATAACCGCTGCTGAGTTGTCATTCGCACAGGTCTGTCTGCTCTGTCTGGAGGAGATGGCTGGAAGGCAGGTCTGAGAGTTCTGACCTCTGTCTGGGAATCTGCCTCTCAAGGATATCCCTCTGTAAGCTGTAACCATGGACCTCTGTTCTGTGAGTCCTTCTAGTGACTATCGAGTGTGAGCATATTGGCGCTCTGAATAGCGGTCTTCTTATTCATTATTGATCCTACCTGCTCCCTCAGATCAGATTGTTTAGAGTCAGCCTGGCTCTTTACATGTTCGCTCACACCTGCTCCTTAGAACACTTTAGATCCATGTCACACTACTCTCTGAAAAGCCTAGACTTTCACACTCCACTCCTCTCTCCCAGCAAAGGAGAGGTTACCCGATGATTCCCACCACACACACAGGAAGCAAAGGAGATGACAAGTCAACCCTGTGATCTTTAAATTCCTCTCCAGCTCTAAAGCTAATGTCTCCATGTGTCCATTGGCTTGTACACTCGAACTCTGGGCCAATGGTGGGATTTTCTCATTGATATGTTCTTCTGTATGTTTGCAGATAAGGCTGGACAGACAGAAGTGGTAGCAAAACATCCTGAGGGCCAGGCTGTGATAGAGAGACCAGAGGCCAGCAGAGAGAGAGCTCAGATGCAAACTGAGTTAGGGGAATCCAGAAAACCATCCTCACAGCTCGGCTCTGATTTTCCAGACCTTGTTGGGCAAGGCTCTCCTTTCCTTCCTGCTAATTTCTCTCCTCCCTACCTGGCACCAGAGGGCCTAGCCTCCAAGTCACAATTAGGAAAACTCCATGAGGATGCTAATTGCTGTACTGACCTCCCTTCAGATAACAAGGGAATTTCTTTCCCTAATTAGCCCTGCCTCTGGTAGACCAGCAAAGCCAAATGTTTATCATGGGATGAATGCACTTACTGTAAATTTTGACATATGCTGTGGAAAGATGTTAGATAAATAAGACTTCAGAGGCACGGGTTGTTTAAATAATGAATACCTGCTGCTTTGGGTGATGAAGGTGGAAGAGGGTGAAGGACCTAAGGTGGAAGAAGCTAAGGACCCTGAAACAGTGCTCTGAGGCTGGGAACACACTCAGTTGTCAAAAGAGTCGTGCAGGAAGGTGGTATGAGTTACCAGCAAGAAGGTTGAGGGCAAAGAGAGAAAGTAAGCTGGTGCCGTATCTCATCCATGACTCCCTGAAGAAACACTCCCATCCCCACCCCCTTTCTTCCTCTCTCTGCCAGTGACAGTACCCTGGGAAAAAGCATTGATATGGTTTCTGAAATGCAATTCAAGGAAACAGCAGAAGAAAATCTCTCTCTCTCTCTCTCTCTCTCTCTCTCTCTCTCTCTCTCTCTCTCTC
>JANHMN010000024.1:7154104-7181777 GCA_030674055.1 Rhabdomys pumilio | reverse complement strand
CTCTCTCTCTCTCTCTCTCTCTCTCTCTCTCTCTCTCTCTCTCTCTCACACACACACACACACACACAGAGAGAGAGAGAGAGAGAGAGAGAGACAGACAGACAGACAGACACACACACACACATACACACACACACACACACACACATACACACACAGAGGCATGCATGCATACATCCACACAGTGGGTCCTACACACGCACACACAAGCATACATGCACACATTCACACAGTGGGTCCTAAAGCTGTCTGGACAGAGCTTGAGTTTATTGTGTTGGTCTCACTTCTTCTCTGGGAGGGGAGTGACTCCACAGGAGGCTGACCTTGTACCTTTACTTCCAGGGATAGGTGAAGAAATGCAGAGGAAATCTTTCATCCAGCCCTGGAGTTCAAGCCCAGGCAGGCTCTGAGGCATTTAAGGTGGGACAAGGATTGTTTATAGTCCCACCCATCCCTTGCAGGCCTCAACCAGGGAGGGCAGGCCCCACTCATGGATCAACAAGTCCCTCTACCCTATCCTTGGGGCTCAGATCTGGAGAGATGATCCACAGGCCGATCTCACAGACTGCTGTTTCCCCCAGTTCCCTGAGTTCTTCTCATCAAGTAGACAGATGCCCCTTTCATCTCTGTGCACAGGCTCTGTGAGCAGGTCTACATAGATATGATGAAGGCAGAGGGCTTCCCAGTACTTAGAGAGCTTGGGGCCTTGTGCAGACCACACTGGCTTTAGACACAGGGCCCATGCTGGGACCACTGCTTGTCAAAGTTCTCCTCAGCAAAGTGGAAACTTAAGAACCCACACACACTTCAGGCCAGGCCAGACTATACTTAAGCCCGAAACAAATAGGCCAAGGGGAATTCCTGTGTCTGCAAGCATCTCAGAAGCTCAGCAGAGGCTTCTTTTGCCCCAAAGCCTTTCAAGGACCCAGGCTTCCCAATTCATCACAACGAAAAAGAGCCAGCTGAACTACTGTATGCTTGGACCTAGAAATAATGACAAAAGTGACCACAGCTCACTGCTCAGACCTGGACACAGGACTTCACTTTAGAGTAAGGGGGCAGAAGCATGGAGGAACATTTAGTAGAAGCATTTAGAGTCAGCCTCAGCTCCGTCCCTTTTAAACACCTGCACAGCACGGAGGGACCCACAGGGCATCAGATCCAGACAGTGAGGAGAAACGAAGATCACCAGGTTGGTTCTCAGTCTGGTTGCAGGAGACATCCTGTCCCCAGTCCACCCCCCCCCCCCCCCCCCCCCCCCCCCCGTTCCCAAGCCCTGTAGAGCACAGAACTGACCCTCAGACACTCTTCTCTCATCAGCTTCTTTCCCCCTAGTGACCTCATTGTCCCTAGTCCTTGCCTCTCATCTGAGAGGTATCCAAATGTCGCTCTTTCTTTAGCTCCTTACCTCCATGGAGCCTCCCTTTGTCTCCCTCCCTTTCTGGCGTCTTGACAGGGAAGGGCTTTTTCTTTCTCCTCCCCTGACCTTTTCTGCTTCTCCATAGGACAAAGCCTCAGCCTGGCATGCTCCTGAAGGGAACCGGGTCTAGAAGTTTCTGTAATTGCCCTGTCCTTATTACTAGACTGTGAGGCCCCTGCTGGCGAGAATGGTCCTCTCCACTACCCCAGCACCACTCACTTGCTACAGATGGGCTGCTAACGAGGTGACCAATTAACAAATGCTAAAGAACCCCCAAAAGGGTGCTTTCCACCCTGGCCTGGTTCCCAGGCCCCTTTGTTCCTCCTTGAGAATCTGTCCTCTGTGACAAGGCCACAATGCAGACTGTTCCCAAGCCTGACCCTGTGAGAAACTGACCTACGCAAACCCCAGTCACAAGATCCCAATTCCTTTGCATCAGGGGCCCTGGGAGCAAATGAGATTCCTGCATCTCAAGGGTACTGAGAACACCTCCCCACACCGCTGGCTGTGTACCATGTGTTATGTAATACCCAGGAAAACTTTCATTCAGACATTTATTCTAACAAATTTGAGCTGAGGAATTCAGGTGTGTCCCATGCTGCACGGTACAGGCACCCTTGATCTTAGCCCCTCCCTCTTTAAGGTCTCAAGAGACCAGTACTCCAGGCTCTGGAGCACCCTCTTGGGTGCCTCTAACCTGATCCAATTAGCTGTGTTGGCCAAGTTGGGAACCCTGAGCCTCACAGGAACCCCATCCCTATTTCTCTCCTCCTTCCCTCCCTCCCTCCCTCATTCCCTTCTTTCCTCCTCCTCCTCTTCTTCTTCCTCCTCCTCTTCCTCCTCCTTCTCCTTCCTCTCTCTCTCTCTCTCTCTCTCTCTCTCTCTCTCTCTCTCTCTCCCCACCCCTGTCTCCCTCTCCTTCCTACTCTCCCTCCCCCTCCTCATCCCTCTCCCCCACCACATACACACAGTTATACATGACTAGGCCAGAAACTCCAATAAAGCACACCTGTGTGACCTCTTCTCCGAGTGGGGTTTGGAGAGCAGAATGGCGCTTCCCACACTGTGTCTGACTAACTCAAGCTGTCTGTGCAGATGTCTTCACCTTTAGGTACAGCTTGAACCAAGGGTTCAGATGGAATTCTCAAGAGGCGCCTCCTCCTTCATCACTCCTTTTATAAACTGAGGTATAATGTAATCAGTGAAATGAAAAGAGATGCAGGGTAATGAACTCCACATAAAACTGTCACCCCAAGATGTATAGTCTACAGCTCTTAAGACAACCTCTAAAGCACACACCTTTAATCCCAGCACTCTGAGGCAGGTGGATCTCCTTGTTGGAAATCACTCTGTTCTAGTTTCAAGACAGTCAGGGCTACACAGAGAAACCAAGTCACAAAAAAAAAAAAAAAAAAAAAAAAATCAAAGCAAAAGCAAAGATTCTCTAACACCCCCATAGATAAGAAGCCACTGTGCTGGCCTCTGTCACCACAGATCAGCCTTCCCCATCTTGACTTCCCATCAGTGGAATCACGGACTCACACAGTCAAGACGATGACTGTGGAATGCACATTCCCTATGGATAACAGGATCCTGTCCTTATGCTGCTGTGTAGCTTTCTATTATTACATGGATGTAGCTCAGACTCGTGCTGATGAACACACAGGCCGTTCTCAGTGTTGGCCACTATAAACAAAGTGGTCTTACATAACTGCAGAATTATCACTGGGTGCGCATGTATACCCTAGACTAGAGATTTGGAAAAATGTAATTTGTGTATGCTTAGCCTCAGTGTAACTGGAAAGAGACTTCCTAGAGCTAGAACATGCATGCTTAAGAGCACTGGCTGCTCTTAAGAAGGACCCAGGTTCAGATCCCAGCACCTATGTGATGGCTCACAACTATCTGGAGCTCCAGTTCCAAAGGGATCTGACATCCTCTTCTGCCCACCAAGGGTACTTAATTCATGAGGTGCTCAGACATATATGTGGGCAAAACAGTCATGTGAATAAAATAAAAATAATAAATAATATTTTTCAATAAGGATTTTTTTAAAGCTCTTATCTCAGGGTATACATTACTAACATTTCATAATCTGACAACTACAGTTAAAAAAATATTTCATTTATATGTGCGTGTGTGTGTGTGTGTGTGTGTGTGTGTGTGTGTGTACATGAGTGCAGCAGTACTAGTGGACTCCACAGGAAGGCACTGGATTCCCTGGAGCTGCATGTGTTACCTGATGTGGGTGCTGAGAACTGAACTCCGGTCCCCTGCAAGAGCAGCAAGCACTCTTAGTCACCCAGTCCTCTCTCAGGCTCTCTGAATACTATCATTATTTTTCTGATAGAAGAATTGCAACTGTCTTTACCCGATGGTGCTTTTTGATTGGCTAAGGATTTGTCACATGCTCATCCCAGAAGGTGGTATCAGGGGTGTGGAAATAAAATAACCCAGAAGCCTCTGGGTGGCGTAGGGAAGGTGTGACTCATCAGAGAGGTTAAGGTACTGTTACCAAGAGAAAAGAGGATGGCTGAGGACCCTTCGGGCTTCCATCTCTAGCACCAGCATGACTACTGAACAGTTCGTGGCACTAGAAATATCTCTTGGGCTTTTTAGAGATCCCCAATCAGTAATGGAACCTGAGCCACCAGTGGCAGGATACACAGGAACTGGGTCCCTGGAGTTACACACCATGCCTCATTTCAGTGAGTGTGCTTTCCAGGGAGACACCGCTCCAGTGGACACTAATGACAGGGGAGAGGGGATCAGGGAGGCTGTGATTTCCAATATATACCAGCCAGTCATAATGTGCAGGAAATGGACTTTTGCTGAGTAATCAAAGTCAAATCCTTTCCTTTCCACACCCTTCAGTGCCCCATTCACCAGTCCCCATTGTACACAAAGTGCCCTCTGCACTCCGCTTTTGGGATTCTGAGCAAAGCTAAGTCCAATCTTGGCTCCCTGCCACTCTCTTTCCTCCCCAGGAACCACCACACCTCCCTCTCCTTCAAACCCTGGGTCCTCCCTCGGGTGAGAAAGGTGGGATGTATAGAAGGACAGGGGCATGGGAGTGAGGTCATAGCAGTGAGGGCTTTCCCTAGCATCGAGTGCAGGAAGAATAAGCAGCCCTGTGAGGTTTAATCAACCTTTGAAGACCGCACAGTGTTTGGACAGAGGTGTGTGAGTAATATTCATTTGGATTGGCACCTGTGCACAGCGCAGAAAGGAAAATAGCATTTTTGTCACAGCTGTGATGGGGACCAAGCGGTCTGGAGAGACAGGCTGCACATCTCCAGGAAGCTGTGAAGGTGGCTGGGTTTTATTTCCCCCTCTTTTTCTGGCTCAGTGTGACCCTGTGACTCCTTGAAGATCTAGTGGCTTCCAGTCAACACCTGACATTCCTTTCTCACTTCTGCAGACAGAGTGAACAAGGAAAAAGAAATTCCTGACTGGGGCTGCCAGCCAGGGAGTGAGAAGCATGTATTTGAACCAGGCCCCTGTCTACCACTAGCCTGCTGAGCTGCCTGGGACAAGTGGAAAGATGTCTTCGTGCACTAAGCAGTGAGCATGGGTGTCCATCTATCCTTAACTCAGTGGACAGATTACAGTAGGAAAGGTGACCCTGAAAGTTAAGAGAGTTACCCCAAGATAGTTAATTTCCCTCTGTCCAAAGACCAACAATTCAGTGGCCCTGAATGACAGGGTGGGACTCAGGGTCTTTGGAGACCCTGGCTCCACTTCTTGGAGGAGTAGTATCAACTACCCCTTCTCTCTCTCCTACCAGGCACAAGCTGGTCCAAAGAACAAAGAAAAACTTCTTGCACCCTGTCACAGCACCGTGGAAAGTTAGGAAGTGCCAGCCTTTGTTCTGGGCTCCATGCCAACATCCCAAGCTCCTGTGGAGGAACTGCTCCCCAATTCATTCATCCTGTCCCCAAGGACAGCCCATCGACCAATCCACATTCCACTGTGATCACTGGTGGCAAGAAGTGCCAGTTCAGAAAACTCCCGAAAGCTCTAGACTCCTCGGCTGCTCCTCCCAGCATACCCTGACCTCTGTCATCCTTCCCAGATCTCCCGGGGGCACCCCACCTTTCCTGCCTGCCTGCCTACAGACAGCCTTGCCCAGCACCCTCTCCCTGTCTTCCCACCTTTGTTCTTTCCCTCCAAGGCTCTTCTTTGCCCTCTCTTCCCTGCCATATCTGTTCCTCCTACTTCTCCCCGCTCAGCCCTAGACTCTTCTTTTCTTCCCCAAAAACTTCCTCCTCTCCATCACCACAGACATGATATCCTCAGGAGCCACTGGGATTGGTGCTCCCAGAGGGAGGCCTCAGCTATTCTGCTGATAGACATGGCACAACTCTGGATATTCTTCAAACACATTCCTCACACCGGGCTCACAAACCCCACTCCTGTCAATCCACAGTTGGCGAAACCCTCATTCCACACACAGCTCACTGAGGGGTCACCTCCCCAATCACAGAACAAAACTGCCCTTCCCATCTCTGGACAGCAAATGGAGCCATTGAAATTGAGAGTGGAAAGGCATTAAGGCAATTAGGGGCCGTCTGGACCCGGATGCATTGTGACCCATGCCAATGCTATGACACAGCTGCATCACTTATTTCATGGCTACCAGATGTTAGTGATGATCCCGTGCTAAGTTCAATATCCTATGGTACAGTCCTACACACCATATTATAGCACAGCCTGTGTCCTAGCCATCTGTGATCTGCACACAATGTGACACGCTATGATGCAGTGACAAAGTACAGTGTCTATACTGTAGTATTAGATACTATCTAATACTAGATATTGCACTAGTTACTTTAGCCAATGTGGCAGAAGCCAGTTAAGAGAGACGGGTTTGTTCTGGCTTCCAGTTTCCGAGGACACAGTGGAAAGGCGTAGACTGTGGCAGTGGACACATGGGGCTGGTTCACATCGCACTGCTCCCTACTGTCACTGTCCACTTCTGCAAGCTAGATTACACATCCCAAAGGCTCCACGACCACCAGGTAGGGATGTGTGCTTACACAATGGAGCCTATCTGGGGACATTCAGAACAGATAGTAATGTCTACCTAAAGCCGGAGGTGCAGACACACTAAACAAAGAGACAGGGAGAGGACTACACATGGTAGTAAAAGAGGCCAGGATGATATAATTCAAACACGTATGAAGTATGGAGAGGAAGAGATAGATGACTCAGTGGTAAAGTACTGTATAGGCTGGAAACAGCCCTATACAAAATGTAATTTAGCCAATGACACAAGTAGCATTTGAAGTTAGGAAAGGGAAGAAAGTTGACGTGTTGCTGGGGTGACTATTCCAATTCGGAGCTCTCCAGGATGGTGGCTCTGGGCTCCACGCACCACTGGGTACACAAAGTACAGAATGTCCCAAGTACACACAAGATTTTAAAGACTCAGAGTGAAAAAAAAGTAAACTAACTCATTAATAATTTTTATATCAATTACATGATGAAATGATATTTTAGATAGAGTTAAATAATATATGTTGTTATAATTACTTCCACCTGTTTCTTTTTACTTTTTAAAATGTGGTTAATAGAACATTTTCAATTACATATGTGGCTCGGTTTGTATTTCTACTGGAGAGCGTTGCTCTAACTGTTTGAGAGAAACTAAACCTGAGTTCTTATCTCACTCCTCATACCAAAAAATAAAATCTCAACAACATCACAGTTTTCAAAGGTCAAATAATACGCCCTGGAAGGAAACACATACAAATTTATTTTGTTTTAAATCCTGGAGTAAGGAAGAAATCTGATAGCAAGGAAGACCTCAAAAGCCATTTTATAAAAGAAACTAATAAAGATGACATTATAGACGATTGCACACACTCACAAAGACACACACACAAAGATACACACAGACAAACACACATTCACACACACACAGTCACATAGAAACACACAGACACACACTCACAAAGACACACATACATACACACAGACACACTCTCACACACACATTCACATAGAAACACACAGACACACAGACACACTCACACACACACACATTCACACAGAAACACACAGACACACAGACACACTCACACACACATTCACACAGAAACACACAGACACACAGACACACACATTCACACAGTAACACACAGACACACAGACACACTCACACACACATTCACACAGAAACACACAGACACACACTGACAAAGACAAGCATACATACACACAGACATACTCTCTCACACACACATTCAGAAGACACACACACACACAGAGAAACACATACACAAAGTGAAGTGTCAAAAGACATGCTTAATTCGGAAATGTGTATAAGATAAAAATAGTAAATGTCTTAAAATAAGATTTTACAAACGCAATTTTAAAGGATGAATGACTGGATACAGACGGCAGAGGACATGAATTAGCTATTCCAAGAACAGGGAATCAAAAATCATCACAACGCAGATAAAAATGTCCAACTTTGTAAGAAAAGGCATAAAAATGTAAAGCAGAACACTCTTTTCTCCTCGCAGATTGATGAAACTAGAAAGATCAGAAGGCTGGCAGAAAGCTGGCTCCTCCACACCGTCTGCTTTAAATGCATGCCGTTACATGACAACATCAGCAGGAATTAGCCATCTTAAACACATGTGTTCATTGACCCCAAAACAGCACTGCCAGCTTGACTAGCAAATATTCTTGTATGAAAGATAATATAAATTAATATACACCAATGACCAATTTGTACCAAAAGAGCAAAATCCAGCCAACCAAGCAGCCCAGAACCAGCTTAAACACTCACAGAGAGTGACTGGGGAGGGAAATATTCTCACAGTCGTGCCCTACTATACTATATAGCCATGAAAAAGGGTGAGGTACACACATATCTATTGAGTATAAATTACGCCAATCTGCACAAGTTAGTAAAAACAGCAAATTATAAAATAATTAAGCATGGCATAATCCTATGTGTACTTTTATAAGGATGTCTGTTTGTATATGTTCAAATCACGATGAAACCTTTCCAGAAGATTCAATCATTTGTTGGCAGTAATTATCTTTCTCTGTTGGGAAGAATTCAAGAGCAGAGAAAGAAAGTATTTAATTTCTGGGTGGTTTTTTTTTTTCTTTCGATTTTGTGCCATTTGAATTCTGCTTTTCATAAAAAACAGCTTTGAAAAAAATTGTTCAACATCACTAGTCATTAAGAAAATGCAAATCAAGTCTAAAATAGATGTCACTTTATACCCGTAAGGAAAAAAAATAATTCTGAAAATAAGCCTTGGTGAAGGTGTGAAGAGATTCAAAGTCTGGTGCTATGTGAAGGACAAAATGGCGCAGCTGGCATGAAACACACCGTAATACTTCCTCAAGGACGTTAAAGCAACATTGCTGCATGGTCCGTCAATTACATGTTAGGCTATACGTCAGCAAAAATTATAGGCAGAGTCATAAAGAGACATCAACAATCACGAACTCATCCCAGCATTATCCACAATATATGAAACATAGAACCTACCAACATCCCCTTCGCTTGATGAGTGACTGGATCAGCAGAATGTGGTCTGTCCATCCAATGAAATATCAGTCAGTCTTCAAAGCAACGATCACTTGACAAATGGACCCTGAGGTAAGATGGAGGCTTCAGTGAGCAGGGGAGTTAGGGAAGCAAGGAATCAATCTTCAATGCACACAAGTTCAATTGTACAAAAGGAAACGAATAATGGAGGTGGGTTTTGATAGTAATGTATTTAATACCGTTGAAATCGACACTTAAAAATGGGGAAGTTGGTAAAATTATGTTATGCGTGTTTTACAACAATAAAAACGTTGGAGCAAAAGTTCATCAACTCCATAGATAATTTTCCAACTATAGTTTAAAAGCCAGCCTCGTCTACCCATTCACTCTAGAGAAGAACCCCACAAGGGATATGTTTGGGCTCAGCTCAGCGAATTATTCCAATCTTCCATAGTTTTAAGCCACACCTGCATCTTGCTCACATGTTACTGGACAGGAATTCCGGATTGGCTTGGTAAGGCAGCTCTCACTGGGTGTTGCAATCAGAGGTGGGTTGGGTGGCAGTCACCCAGAGGTTCGCCCAGGCTAGGGGCACACTCCTATGCCTAGCTGCTGATGTTGCCTGGTGGCTGGGAGCTCATCTACACTGAAACATCTCCCTGGGAGGATTCTGTGTCCTTCACTGTGGCTACTTCTCTAGAGACCATGTCTGAGAACATCAAAGAGAAGCTGACATTTTTCTGGGCCAGCTTTGAAAGCCATGCAGCCTGGGTGCCACCGCCAAAGATTTCTTCTCTGTGGTGGTGGGAGTTGTCAGAAGCTCCCACCCCACCCTGTCTCAGGTTCAGGAGGAGGGATTGCGAGCTCAACATCACCAACGCCATTACACACTGGGATGAATGCTAGTTAGTAAGTAAGTAAATAAATAAATAAATAAATAAAAACTTTGTGGCCGAGTTTTACCATCACAGGAAGTAATTTGCCTAGCACAGTAGAGAAAAACTATAGGTGGTCAATAGAGAAGGGGCCCCTTACTATCCAAGCTTATTCCCCATATGACTTCCCTCCCTGTGATACCTGCCATGCATGCAGCACAGGGACCACAGAGGGCTCCAGAGAAAGACTTTGACCTCCCCTACTTTATGCAGATCTCTGATTGCTCTTCTAAGGTGTCCTCAGCAGACACAGAGGAATGGCTTGACTCTCGAGGGTCTTCTTTGGCCATCTCCTCATTAGTCCGACAGTGAAACTGGGGGTGCCCGGGGCCTTCTCCTCTGTTGACTCCAACAACAGCTTAATTAGGGAGCTGGTTCCTGCCTTCCTCTCCATTGCGCATGCTCCCTTTTCAGCCCCTCCTTGCTCACCCCTCTTCTCCTCCTTGTTCAAGAGCGTTGGCAGAAATTGTCCGGGAGTTGATCAGATTTATTCAATTTAGACTTAACAGACCTGGGACTCCTATCTCTCCTTCAGGTTCATAAGGTTTTTTATTCCATTTACAGGTTTATTCATTTATCAGATCTTCGTCTCAATTCACTTTAAGCACCAGGCACAGGGAGATGAATTCAGGGGAGATACTCGCCCGCTCATCATTTATGGCTCTGGTTACTCAGAGAGCTGTAGCTGTCCATTCCCTGTAGGCCATGGCACCAGGTAGGAAAGGGTTTAAAGGGACAGGGCCCCAAGTCTGCACATTTCCTAGGTGACTCAGGACCAACTGAAGCTCCTAGCCTGCCAGTGTCTCCCAAGTCTCACTTTTCCCGCCTGTGAGTGCCTTGTCTTACACCCCTGGCACAAGCACCTCCACTTTCAGTCTCTGGAACCTGCCTTTCAGCACCGTCAGTCTGAATACTGCTATAGTTTAGGATTCTTCATCTACAAGGAGAAATAGGAAGAGGCATAATAGAGGGAACCCTGTGCCCCAAAGGAAAGGCTGCTACTCCACAGACACCTTCCCTGGGCCTGGAAGATCCCACTTCCAGGAAACCCCTCCCAAAGTCTCCCTCTCCTTCTGTGGACTTTCCATCATACATGGAAGGAGGTATCTTCAAGTTATTAAAAACTTTAGTATCTGTCTTGGTCTTGTTACTCTGACTAATTCTAGGACAGAGACACACCTGATTCTCCAGCACCTCAGACAGACAGACATTTTTGTTATTGTCCAATCTCTTCCTTCAGAAACTCAAAAACAGATTTACACACGCACGCACGCGCACACGCGCGCGCACACACACACACACACACACACACACACACACACACACACATTGGCCTTGGCATGGGACCTAGACCCAAGTAGTTGTTTAGAGCCCCAGTTCTGAGCAGGAATGCAGAACTGTCCCTGTCACCATGTACAGTATACAGTGCATAGTTCACATAGCCACGACTCCTCTGGGGAAAATAAATGTCCTGGCATAGGCTGCATGTGACTGTGATGGGCAGACAGCTGTTTGGTATTGCTGACCTTCTTTGAGATGAAGAGACAAGGACATTTTTTTTCTCTATCTTGTCCCTGGAGTAAAGTACATGTGGGTCCAGGATGTGCATGTTTTTGTTTTGTTTTGTTTTGTTTTGTTTTGTTTTGTTTTGTTTTGTTTTGTTTTGTTTTTTTCACTCAGACAAGAGGAAGGAAAGAGGAGATCTGACCATTGGAAGAACTTTCTAGAAAGTACCATTTTGGAAAACAGAGGGAAGGTACATCTGATTCAAAGCAGGAGCTATATTCTGATTCTGCCTCCAGTGCCAGGACAGTCAGAAGTCACTTGACCCCTCTGAGAAACCAGTTCACTGGGTTTGCTGTCTGCCCTTCACGGTGTTAAGATGGCATTCTCTTGAAGGCTGCCCTCCTTTCTCTCTGTAAAACCCGCCTTGCTGCTCAGGGCATCTATCAGCATGGCCTGATCTTTGTGGACACCCACCATGAGTGCAGGTATTTATCTGGATGGCGCTTTGTTCTGTCAAGATCAGAAGTGTCTTGTGTGTTCAATAAACGTGTACAATGACTCAATCAATAGGCTAATCGTATAAAACTGCTTTGAAAGGAATAAGATGAAAGATACTTTTATCATCAAAATGGTGGCCCAGGAAGGCTGAATGGTACTTTTCACCCACAAAGACTCTCCCAAGAACTCTGGTCTGAGGAGAAGCCAGTTTAACCGGATACTAGGTGATTGCCCTATTGACCTGTAGAGGTGTCACTACTCAGCAGGGTTGTCTTAAAGGGAATCTCAATTTCCAGGGCTTGTAAAAATGAGTCCTGACGCTCTTTATAATAAGTCAGGAGGCCCAGCACTCAGACACAAGCTCTAAGAGGAGTTTCGATGTAAGTGCTTTCTCACAACCTAACTTTCTATGGTGTCGCTGCTAAGACCCTTCTCTTCTTAATTCCTTACACAAGGTGGGCTCAGTTCCTCCAAGATGCAAAAGGCACAACTGTAGATTCTGCTTTGAGCTGCATGAGTCTGGGCTCCAAGGGCATTGCTTGGAGACAAGGCGGTAAGGGAAGGCTACGTTGGGAGAGTCTACATGGAAATTTTGCAGGGGGCAGAACCTGTGCTGTGTTTAGACAGGTCAGTTGGACACTGTGTCACAGTGGGGCACTGTGAATGGCTTTATAGTTATTGTGCATCAGATCGGGTGCCCTTCTCTACGCTCACACAGCATGAGATAAAGCAGCCAGCAGGAGGTAGCAAGGAGGTAGACTGGGGCAGGAAGTTCTGCCACACCCTCCTTCTCTTTCCACACTCCAGACATTTTTATCTGGATGGGTTATAGTGTCGTCAAGATTGAAATGGGCAGCATCCCCAGATCCCTGCTGCCAACACAGATGGGAGTGAACCCAGCACTTTGGGACTTTAGGAAGGGTTAATTGGGGAGGAAATGGGATTATTGCTGTATGGAGCTCCATGGGAGTCTTGATGTGGCATGTCTTTGCTTTTGCAAACCAGCACTCATGCCTGTGTTTTCATTGTGTGTATAAACCTGAGGTACCTTACATGTGCATGCATAAACGCATGCATGCAATTGCATAGAAGATGCAGTGGGAGGGGCACACAGGTAAGGCTAGGCTCTGTCTCAGAAGCTCTGTGCCTTCTTACAGCAGTTCAGCAGAACCCAATCATCACCACCGGCTGGAGACATCACTTGCTGTCATTTGGCTTTGCAGAATTCCTACCAGTAGGGAAGTCAGGAGGGAAAAGTTGTCTTGGAAAGGAACAAAAGTAAAAGGAAATGAAAATGCAGAGGTAAGAGAGTTGGGGAGGGAAACACTGGCTTCTCAGAGGAACAGAGTCAGAAAACTATGTGGAGATGATGTGGAGAATAAACTGAGGCAGGCCTGGGAAGGTTGGTTTGAGGAAAAGGTTGACCTTTGGATAACGTAAGGCTTTTAATTATTGTATATAAGTCAAATCAAAGGTAAGATTAGTAAAGATGAAAATCATGAAGACTTTGGTTGTGTTCTGAAGCATTTGAAGGACCCACCTCTTCTCACTTTACAGATTTGCTGGAAAAGTCTTCTGGAACTTAGGGGTCTGAATAGTAAAAGACAGTCCCTCCATGATACCCAGATTTGAATCTAGGGAGTTCCACCTTCCGTTTGGCCGTGGAATCTCCCTGTGTGCATGGAGCTTGGAAGAGGTGAGGTGAGACTCTTCGCCTAGCACCTCCTCCATTCTCCTAGCTCCAGTGTCCACTGGGTCTTTGGCAGAGAAGACGATTCTCACAGAACTGAGGCTGTAAATAGCACCTTCGTTGCTCTGATTCTAGAAGTCTCATGTTTTTGTAAATTGTCGGTAGCAGAGCATTCATAATTGCCTCATTAACTCAACCTGAACATGGAGATTCCTAAAGCTTAGGTAGCTACTGGTGAATCTTAGGAAAGGCATCTCCTTTCCTTAGCAATATGTAACATCTCTGGAGCATTGTTACAAGCACGGTGATCCACATGGTCGTTCAATCTTGATCACACACGTAACGTCTTTTCTCGATCCCCTGATCTTTTTCATTTAGAGTAACAGGGACTACTGTCCGGAACCAAGAAGAGGAAAGCTCATTGAAAATAGAGCAGCAATAGAAAGTGTTAGGAACAAAATTGGTGCACATAAATGTTAAGGAGACGAATGAATAAACATAACTCACAAGGTCGTCATTGAAACACAAGTTCGTACACATACACTCTTGTACACATTCCTTGTATATTGAATTCTGATACTGCAAGAAGTGAAATGAACATAAAGCTTGGTATTCAAAGTTCTTAATAAATACATAAGTTCCCCCACAACCCAAAGAATATCAGAATCTAGGTGTGGGGTGCAAGATTCATGAAGTTACATTTTCTAAGAAGCATCTCAGGAGATCGTGGGGGAACAGCTACATTTTGGAATCTTTGTGTTAGTATCTGAGGTGCCCTGTCAGAATGACAGAGGGATGCTTAGACTTGCAAAGTCAGCTAACATCACTGATAGGACACCACACTGACAGATAGTATCGGTTTATATTCTGCAGTCTACTGTGTGTTGTTGGACAGCAAAATCATCTCTGTTTATGGCTGACATGTGAGCTTTTGTAGAAATTGAGAGTCAAACAAGACCTGCACAAGATCAAGCCAATCAACATTCCAACAGGGGCTGGGGAGGGAGTTACAGGGCTTCATGTCTAGTCTAACTGAGGAATACTTGGCCATTGGTAACTGCTAAGAGTTAATGAGAGTCAGTTTTCCTCAAAAGTGTGGTCCAAAGTAGGTTGATCTTATTTCAGTAGATCCCTTACACCTATGCCCATACCAGTAGGCACTAGTTAGACTCCGTGGGTTACTTTTTTTTAAGATTATAAAAGTGAGAGGAGAACACAGGGGAGATCAGAAGTTGGAAAGGGGAAGTGAGAGGTAGATATGATGAAAATACATGGTATACATGTACAAAATTACAAAATTGTCAAAGAGTGAATTAAAACTACATTAAAAAAAAAACCGAAATTCAGTCAAGTGAGGTCTCTTCTATCACAAACCCATGTTTTCATCCTAAGATAGTAGGGACAGAAATAGTGAGTTCAAAATCACCTTGAAGATGTCCTTGAGGTGATGGGGACCTTCCTTCTACCCTGCCACCTCACCTGACTCTGTCGAGGAGGTGAAAAGAGTCAACAGGTTCCTGGTCAACAGGTCACCACAGCTGCCACCTACAGAGTCTCCTGGAAGAGTCTGAAGATCAAGACCCACCTTGGGATTCCTTGCCCCTCTGATAGTCACCCTGGTCTCCTGGAAATGGTACAGAGGGGAAGCTTTAAATCACGTGCGGATTATAGTCATTCTGTTTGCCTTTTGCCGCAGTAGATCCGATGATTTAAATTAGGTCTCGATTCTTGTTTAAATTATAGTTTACTGTTCCGCACCCCGCTCAGAAGTGAATTACCTTAAGCAGCGGTATTAATAACATGGTTATAATTAAGCCTCATTACTGCAGGCAGTTTGCTGAAACAAATTGCTTCTTCATTATTATTATAGCACCTTTGGTAAAAAGACATTTCCCCAGAATGCGACCTTGACGCTTTATATAGTAAAAGCCGAGATATGATAGAGATGTAAGGACGAATTAGCATCCTTTGCCTTCTCTATCCGGCTCATTAGAAGGAGAGGAACGCGAGTCAAATCCAAACAGCCTTGATGGCAATTTTAATCTGTACGAAATGGATAATGAATAGTTTTGAACTTTCTGCGACATTTTTGTAATGGTGTTTTATTTATATGATGCCACTACTAAAATGAATAAAGAAAAAAGAAAAAAAAAAGGAAGAAGGAAAAAGAAAAAACAAGCTGAGAAACAGACACAGAAAAGCCAGGGCTGTCTCACCGACAGCCAATGGCATTGAACTTCAGCTTGTTATCATCAACTGGTTTGAGACTTTCTGGCCCAGAGCCTGTTACACTGAAGGATAGAAAAGGGAACTAGCCTGTCTATTTATTCTAATTCTTCTGCCTTCCTCTGGCCTCCAGGCCTGGGAAAGAAAGAGGCCTGCTAGGAATGACCTAGAAACTTTGCAAACCAAGTTGGAAAGGCATCTGAACTTCTGAGATGCGTAGAGTCCTGGGACATTCATTTTGTGATGTCCACTGTGGGCTCTGGAAGCTTTGGCACTGTGCCGCTCCCCACCCACCCCCGCTCATCTGTCCCATCCCTCCCAGTCCCCATCATTGCACACTAGGAAACTTGGCTTGGTCATTTCCTGTTTTGTTTATTAATTACTCTTTCTGATGATAATTAAGACTCTGAAAACTAATTTTGTTCGGTGATTTACGCCCTTTTTGTAATTAGATGCGGTGATTACAACACAATCCTGCCATATCCATATTTTCTTAGAAAGAGGCTAGACAGAAACTCATGCAGACAGACGGTCTGCACACAGGACTCTTCCCACAGGAAGAGCAGCCTTGTGCTGGCTCAACCTATGGCTTCACCTGAGTGGGCAGGGAGGAAGAGCTGGTCTGAGCTTTGCTGCCTGCCTCCAGGGAGCCATCCTAGCAGGCTCTGATCTATCTCTCTCAGACTTTAGCTCCAGCTGGAGATGATGCAGTCAATCATGCCACAAAGATACTTTCTAATGGTCTTCATGTTTCTGTCACCGGCTTGGCCACAAAACGAATGTATGGCATAATCAATAGATTAAATCATCATCCTCTCCCTGAGCTTACCTCCTAGGAAAAGAGCAGCCCTCACAAACCAGTTAGTTCCCCACCCAGAGCCCAGGAACTAACCTTTGCGCTAGTATGTCCTTGCTCCTGAAAAACTACAATGCTACAGTGTCCTACCCAATTCCAAGAAGGGAAAGTACTGTGAATGAGGATGCCCAGAATCAAGCAGAGCTTGGGTCCACAGCCTGGTTCTGCTGGTTGCTAGCTGTGCAATGTTAAGTGCCTTGGTGGCTCTGAACTGCCATTCTTACCATCGTAACCCACAGCTGGTGCTGAATGCACGAAGATGAAACATGGAAATGTATCCAAAGAGCCCAGCAGAACGACAAGAACACTGTAAATCTCACCGAGTGGGAGCTGTTAGTATCGTCCCTCTTGCATGCTTCTGCTTTCTCTAGGGAGGTGGCTCTTATTCTGTTCACCAGGTGATATAACTCAGCCTTCAGGAAGCCCGAGGAAAGGTCATCAGGCCAGTTAGGGGACTCTCTTTATGACATAAAAAAAAAAAAAAAAAAAGGGGCTCTCAGGAATAGCTGGGCCTGTTTGGAACAGGCCTCCAGGCCTGGAGCCCTATCTCCTCCGTGCCAGAGCTACTGAGCTGAGCTAAGCAAATGAGTGATGATAGGGAGGCCTCCAGATCCTGCCTGCTTCTCTACTGCCTAGCCTTCCCCACCTTTCCCCCATGGAGAGAGCTCTGGGGTTCATTACCACTTGCTCCCAGCTCTCTCCTCTACTTGCTTTAAGTCTAGCTGAGGGCTGGGCATGAAGAAGACCTTTTCTTGTAATTGCATGGGTAATGGGGGTACATTTGTATGTATGTCTGTGATCATGGAAGCAAGAGGCCAACCTCGGGTGTTGGTCCTTGGGAGCCCTCTACGTCGTTTCTTTAAGGCAGAGTCTCTCATTGGGACCTGGGCCTTGGCAATTAGGCTAAGCTGGCTGGCCAGTGAGACCAAGGTTCCTCCAGTCTCAACTTACCTGGCACCAAGATTGGGCATAATGGTTTGTAATGACCAGCTTTTTACGTGTGTTCTGGGAACGGAACTCAGATCCTCAAGCTTACATGGCAAGTACTGTACCAACTGAACCATCTTCCCATCCATTTCCTGTCATTAACCTTAAACAACTTCCAAACCCCTGCAGGACATGGGAAACACTTTCCTACTTAATCTCCCTAAGTATTGTGGGTGTTTGGGATAGCCAGAATGTAATTCTCAGACTGGTCAAACCATGTGTCCAAGGTCATCAGCCGAGCTAAAATCTGAACCCAGGTCTGTGTGTGCAGTATATCTCCCATAAGACTTTAAGTCCAGAAGTACAAAGATCCAGAAATGTTTGATGAGATCAGAGATGGCTCTACAGAGGTATCGGACTCACAGGTAAAATGCTCAAGGGCAAAGAAGATGATCAGATGCTGAGAAATGTCACAGGAATGCAAACTGGACAGGGTCTGATATGTTCGAGAAAAGGAAGGAAAAGTTGGTGTGACAGCAGGAGCTCTAGTCACTTGGAGTCACATAACAAGAAAGCAGACCACGTGACAGGGAGAGGCTCCCAAAAGCCTGAAAAGCTATGGCAAAGGGTCTAAGATAATTCTGCAGGGAAGAAAGTTGGAGGACTGAAGAGAAGTCTAGTGGTTCCACTTATATTTGCAGAAGTCTCATGTGACAGCAGGAGGCACTGAGGGTAGAGTTTGGGGCGGGGGAGTCACTTTTCAAGCAAATCCAGTGGCCTCAGCAGTAGTCAAGGGGCCTCCTTGGAGTCCCAGGTAGAGGCAAGCACCAGTATGTTCTCATGTTCTGTCTCTGAGCTCAGTCTGTTCTTGGGTCATATGGAGATCTTTCCTCTGCCTGCCCTGGTCCTTTTGGACTGGTACTTGGCAATCAGCACCTCTATCTTTCTTCCCACACTACTTCCTCTTACTGGGACTGTCCCAGCTTCCTTCTGGGACCATGCCAGATGCCCCTGGAGAAGGTAGCCCAACACCTACTTCCACCTAGTCACTGTTTGGAGCTAATGTCCTTCACAATACCACCTCTGTGGCAGCTGGACATTGGGACCAGGTCTTGGGGGATCCCCTACGTCTTCTGTCCTCCCTCCTCCTTGCCACAGCTCTGACCCCCTGGCACTCTTGGCATTAGAATATTTGGATGTTGGAGCCGCCACAGCATGTTCCTCCTGCAGGAGCCTGGGTGGCATTTGAGGCAAAAAGCCACAAAGCTAAGGGCTGAACTTTCAAGGCCCTTCAGTCTCTTGTCATTTCCCTACTGGGCAAAGAATTGTGAGTCCAATTGAATGATGGCAAGTGTGCAATTAGATCAAAGGTCACTGCAGAGAAAGAGCTCTGCCATTGTGCAGTGGAGAGATGGACCAGGCAGGGCCTTTCGGAACCTTTTCCTCTGCTGTTTAACCCCTTGTGGGCTGAACTACAGAGAAACTCAGCCTGTGTTCCTCATGGGTGTGAAAAGTCTCCTGCAAGAAAGAGCCAAGCTAATAACTCTGACACTCTATAGCCCACCAGCCACCAAAGAATGGCACAAAGGAGAAGGACCAAGCAGAGAACAGGAACCTGGGAGCTTAACAGGATGGGTTTTATTACTCTGGGGCTGATTCTCCAACTAGCAGGAATTCCCATTCCTTCAGGTATGAGAGCAGATCCTGATGTATGTGGTGTGGAGAAAGCAGTGGAAGGACCAGCATGAACAGAGTCATGTAGCGGGCAGCTCTGATTTACGATGGGGACAAGGAGGGCTGTAGAAAATGATAAGAACTTGAAGCCAGCTTTCCAAAGATGCCCTAATTGCATGCAGTGCTCATACTAAATATATAACGAAATAGTATTTAATACATTTTCATTGCATTTATGTTATATAACGCACGATAGCACTTCCCATGCTTTCTGTAGATTTCTGTACACATTTCAACCAGCTGCAGACTGAAAATACTTGAAAAGAAACACATCTGTATTGAAGAGCGCAGACTTTTTTTTCTTGCACGACTCCCTAAATAATGCAACAGACCAGCCGTTTGCGTACTGTTTAATTATATTAAATATAATAAATAGTTTAGAGATCAAAGCATCCAAGAGGATGTATGTAGATTATGTAACTATGATAACATTTTATAAAAAGGGTGATTTGACTATAAAATGCCCTCTACAGGCTTGTGATAAATTATCAGAGCCCAGCTGGTAGCTTGAATTTTAAAGGTGATGGAATGGCTGAGGGTGGGGGGGCTAGTTGGAGGAAATAGATCACAGAAGGGTGAACCTTTCTTTTGCCCCTTCCTGTTACTGCTCCATTCTACTTCCTGCCTGCTGCACCCTGCCTGTCATGATGCACTAGAAACTGTGAAACAGAGAGCGGCATAAATGTTTCCTCTGTTTGTTGTTTCTGCCTGGCATTGTCCCAGTGATGAGGTCTAAAACAAAGGAGTTGAGCGTCCACTGATTTGGCTTCCAGGAAGGGTCCTGGAATCAATCCTCTGTGGTTAATCTTCATGGTCAAGTTGACTGGCTTTAGAGTCACCTAGGAGATGGTGAAGCATCTTCAGGACGGTTGAGATCAAGAGGCAGTAGAGCTTGGTGACATCATCTGGGCTTCTAAATCTAGCTTGCCTAAAGCTAGTGTTAGCCCAGCACTTCTGGTGAGAAAGTTGATCAGGATTCTCTTTGTAATTGAGCCCATTCCTTGCATTTGATTAAAGATAACAACAACGACCTCACCCTCCAAGTGGCTTCCTCAGTTCTAGCTTAGAGCCTCTCCCTAGTTTTCAAGGTTTATCTAAGTCCTTTCCAAACTCCAAAGCCCCCAGAGCAATGGTTCTCTATCTGAAAGTCAGCAACCTTTGAGCCCCCCACTTTCCCTGCCCTGCCTTTTCCTGGGTGAGATTTCTTCCTTCCAAATCAGGCTAGAAGAAAGACTTGTTGCTTATGTAACATGATTTCAAAAGCAGAACTTCTTTTTTTTCCCCCTCTCTTTGCTGGGAAAAAAAAAAAAAAGCAACTCCCCCTTTCCCTACTCAATACCTGACCTTGCCCACTTAGCCCCACCCCCCTAGGTGGTATTTTAAGATTCTACAATTAGATATTCATAGTTTTGTGCATTAACATAGAACCTCTGGCCACCATTAAAATGCAAATCCCTTGGGAGAGGGAACACAATAAGGCTTAGCAGGCAGCACAGCTAATGGAAAGGACAGGATTGCCAGACTCAGATAATGAAAGTGAGACTCCCGTCTCTGCTAGTGACCTCAGGCTAATTTCTCTTTGCCTCAGTTTCTTTGTTGACAAAATGGGGACTATAGGTCTCTCTCCACGTAGAGTCTCCATGAGCCTTGATAAAGGAACATATTTGCTCTCTGTGAGGTCTACTTTATCTTAGGACACCATCATTATTGATTAAGGACTTGTTGGAGTTTAGATACCTTTAAATTCTTTGCATACTTTTCCAGACCTCCAGACTCCTATCCAAGCCTTGCTATGATTGTCCTATGGCAAGGTTCGAGCCATGCTACCCTAGGCGTCTACAAAAACAAGTCGAAAGAATTTTCCTCTGACCTCCCCCTTTCTCCACTGAAGAAAGGATAAAACCTAGAAAGGATTATCTGGCCTTAAGTTTGTTAAGTTTAGTACCATTAGAGCTAGGCTTCCCCACCACTCAAAAGCCAATATTCCCAAGGTGAGACCTGAGGGAAAGGAATGAGGTTTATTCAAGGTTATGCAGTCATGAGACAGTTGCAGCATAGGAAAAGAGGCCCCAGACAGTAAAGGGGGCCCCAGACAGTAAAGGGGGACCCAGACAGTAAAGGAGGGCCCAGACAGTAAAGGGGGCCCCAGACAGGGAGGGTGTATGGTGGAGTTTTTATTACCGTGTTGTAAGTCTCTTCTTGCTCTTCTGTTGATCCTCTACTCTGGGACATTACAATGGGCTTCTAACTCCTGAAGGGGGTGAGTTCCTTTGGTGGCTCTTCAACTTGTAGGTTGTGAGTTTCCTGCTCTCCTCTTCGCTGTTTCCCTCATCCTCCCCTTTCTTTCGAGATAAATTAACGAAAAGTTTATTGAGCAACTTTTGCCCTGGACTTCCGCAGGGGACATATACACAGCCGGATGAAGGAAAAGTTAATAAGAAATGATTTTCTAGAAGAATGTGCATCGTATCACACATGCTCCTTAGTTGCGAGTGTATGTTGTGTATGGCGGAGCTCAGACGTTCATAAAGTTACATATTAAACACATGGACATTTTCCTCTGTCCTTTCTCCTGGTCCTGAGTGTCTTAGTGTCCTTTTGCTACCATAAAATATCATGATCCAAAAGCAATTTGGGGGAACAACGATTTATTTTATTTAGTTTCTACTTTCATATCTCTGTTTATCATTGAAGGAAGTCAGGACAGGAACTCAAACGGGGCAGAAACCTGAAGGCAAGAGCTGACACAGAGGCCATGGAGGAGAGCTGGCTGCTTACTGGCCTGCTCTGCACGGCTTGCCCAGTTTGCTTTCTTATAGAACCCAGGACCAGTAGCCCAAGGTTGGCCCCTCCCACAATGGGCAGGCCCTTCTCCATTGATCACTAATTAAGAAAATGCCTTACAGCTGGGAAGACATTGTCTCCATGGACGTTCCCTTCTCTCAGATTATACCAGCCTGAGTCAAGCTGACATAAAACTATTCAGCACAGTGAGGCACAAACCTCAGAGCGGACAGAGCCATGCGAGACTAGAGGAGAGGATGGAGGAGCTGCTGGTGGCGGTGCTCAGTTCCTGCCATAGGTGGAAGCTGCTTTCCCAGCAATAGCCAAGCAAACCTGAGGCTGAGGGAGGCTGCTCCTTTCAGCTTCTTTCTGGACCCATAATGGTTTCCAGCCTCTTCATTTATATGCATAATTGGCAGTTCCTTAACAGCTCATTAGGAAAGTAGGACTCTTTGTGACCAAGAAAAAGGGAACAAATCCCTGGGGGTGGGAGTGTCCTTGAGGACTTGCTTAAGAGTCTTGGAAAGACAGGACTGCTTCTCAGGGACTGAGAGCTCTGCAGGAGCTCAATGCCTATCAAGTCGACCTGAGCCACAACTTTGTAAGGACACCCAGCGAGGTTAGAGCTGAATTCTCAACCTGTGACCCCTTTTGGGGGACACCTATATCCTGTATATCAGATATTTACATTTCAATTCATGACAGTTAGAAAATTACAGTTAGGAAGTAACAATGAAATAGTTCTATGGTTGGGGGTGAGCACAACATGAGAACCTGTATTAAAGGGTCTCAGCATTGAGAAGGCTGAGAACCACCGGGTTAGAATGAACACCCGTCATGGATCAGGGAAAATAGGTGTAGGCCTTGGCTGGTGCTGGGCCACACAGACCTGGACACTCAGAGAGGTCAGTCTGGGTCTTCCCGGCATCAGAAGATGGTAGTTGACCCTTCATAGCATGTAGAACCTCATGCTAGGGAGACGTTTATGGAAAACAGAAACCATATTCCTTCTCTGAGCACCTACTGGGCTCTGGTCATTATCCCTGTTTCACATACCAGGTTGTTCTAATCCTCACAATAGAATTCAACTACGTTAACTCTCTGTGTGGTTTTATGAAAAAAAAAAATCAAAGAGTAAAGCATAAGAAAACAGATCTTACTAGTTCAATAAACTCCTCCTCCACCTCCCACAACTAAACAATGAAAAACCACAAGCTATATGTTAAGTGTGTAAAAGATGTATGGACTGCAAATCCCACAGGAACAGAAGGGAGGTAGAGGCTGCTTCATACAAAGGAAGCCCGGTAGGCTTCCTGGAAGAAGGGGTAAGTTGAACTAGGTCTCAAAGGAGACGTAGGATTATTCAGAAAGACAAACCAAGGGAATGGGGACAGGCTGGGGTCAGGGAAGTCTCAGCATCTTCTGCAGAGCAGTTACAAATCTACACACTGGGAACAGCAGAGTCTGCACAGGTGAGAGAGCAGAAGACGAGGCTAGGAAAGGACAGAGGGCTCCCGCCTCTGGGACATGGAAGCCACAACGATGTTCAAGAAAAGGAAAAAAAAGTGCTTCAAGAGAATGGTGTCTAACCTGGAGAGGTAGATTTGTACTTGACACCAAGGTAGCAGTAACAGGGTTAGGGCTGGGCCTGGGATTGTTTCAAGGCAGCCCGTTTATTCTTTGGGTTAGGTGTCCTTTCACAATGATAACAAACACTAGCACCAATCAAGTTATAAAGACAAAAGGTTCATTTGAGCTTCCGTAAGTGGTTGAACCCATTGCTTTGAGCTGAAGACCAAGAAGCACAAGATTCTCTGAGCATAGGATAAAGAGCAGCCATTCACTTCACCATCAGGAAGCCAAAGACAGGAAAGGACAGGTTCCATCATCCACTTCGAGGATACAATCCTAAGCACCCCTAAGCGCTCTCTCTAGGACCCGCCTCTTTAAGATTTTTGTGTTAAAGAATGCACAGCTAACGTACAGGCCTTTAAAGAATGCTTCAGATACAAACTGTAGCATTTCCTCTTGACCCTTTGCCTTATGTTATCCCTCCTCCTGTAGCTCTTCCTTTCTTACACAGGAGCGTCAGAAGATACAGACAGCCCCACCCCCTACCATGACATGCTCCTCCAAGGCATTGCCTCCCAGAAAGTGCCCTGTAACCACCCCTCAATGAAGCCTGTCACTGACTCCTTTCCTCATAGACATGATCCTCCCCAGTGAGCCCCTCTTTAAACTCTTGATACCTCCAGCCTCGATGCTGAATCTTTCTCTACTTCCCATGAAAACTGTGTGCCATTCATATTTCCATTCCATGTCCATTCATATTTCCTGACAGATCAACTGACTGCAAGGATTCCATTCTCTTTCATGTTTATATGCTTTTGCCAGGTAGATCATCAACCTGGCACATCTTTGTTTCCCCAGTATCTCTCCCCCTTCATACTCTACCATGTATGAATATGGGTTCCCTATTCCTTCACTCACTGCCTTATTGATTCTGTGAGAGTGGGCCTGGACCAGTATCCCCCTAAGTCACCAGGCAGTTCTCAAGTGCTCTTGCCTCTATGTAGGCACTTTATAGACATCAAATAAGGTAGCTGAATGTCCCTGCACATTCCCGGGTCCCAAAGCCAGTGGCTGACTTGGTGAATTCACCCATAGCGTATACAGTTCCTCGTGGTCACAAGGGCAGCAGATAGATTCATCCACTCTGTTTACCATCCCATTCTCTTTTCAAGCCACTAGGCCCCACGTGTTGATGGACACGGATGCTTCTTTCATACAGGTGACATTGCTTTCTCAGATATTTCCCAGGACACTGGGTCCATGTGGGGAGAAATGCCAGGGAAAACATGAAGTTCTAAGACAGCTCTGCTGACGTTCAATGGTCTACTCCATAGCTGGGCTGATGTCACAGGACAAGTGTTGGCTTCAGGGTATCTGGAGCTGGCAGGCATAGCTTTGTCTTTCTATGGTACGGTGGTACTAGTGGCCAGTCTTTCCTCCAGTATCACATTGTGGGAGGACTTCACTGCAGCCCCACATTCTTTATCCTGGGTTCAAAGAAGTCAGGCAGAGTTTAGACCTTCTTCCAAGGCAAGTTAACACTCCACACTTTTAGGACACTGACCAGATGGTTGAATCCAGGATCCCAGCTGAACAACCTGAACGTAACCCTGGTTAGCAAGGGCAATGCCAAGCTAAGATCACAAGCCTGAGGTATAGGCCTGGTGCTGCAGATGTATCTGAACAGGTAGTGTGACAAGTTATTCTCACACCAAGTCTCACTCTTCTCTGTAATCCACAGGGTGGTGCTGACAGCTCCCTTAGCTACCATGTCTCAGGTTGGCCGCTGTTGCTGCTGCTGCTGCTGCTGCTGCTGCTGCTGCTGCTGCTGCTGCTGCTGCTGCTGCTGCAACTGACAAGTATTTCTTGCCCAGCCCCACCCAAAAACCCTTTCTCTGACTCTAACCTGCACAAATCTTCTTGGAAAGCAAGCTCCCTCTTTTTCTGTTAATCTCTGTCATCCTGTCTTTCTCATCCTACCATTTTGGGCAAGAGTTGGAATTTGGAGTTTGCACCCAACCAAAAAAAGAATAGACCTTAATATAGCTGACTCCATTCATCCTGCAAGATTTAGACTAAATGCCACCTTTCCAGGAAGAACTTTCCTGACCATCCAATCTAAGTCAGCCCCCCCCCACCCCTCACACACTATCTTAGGTACCCATAACTCTCATCACTGCATCAGAGGAATGCTGAGCATCGCATCTATGGAATAAGTACTCACTGTGATTTGTTATTCATTGATGAAGTAACATAGAATGGATTAAACATTATCCTACACTCAGTTAAAAAAAAAAACTTACAATACTGGCATCCACTAACAAAAAAGCACCAAACAGTCAAAGAAATATAATCTAATGGAAGACAAAGTTAATAGAGAAATATAATCTAATAGAAGACAAAGTTAACTGATTGAAATCTATTCAGAACTGACATGGTGATCAGAATTAGCCCATGATATCAATCCAGTTGTTATGAGTGCATTTTATGTACTGAAAAAGCAAACAAAGATGGAGAACACACAAAAGGGAATCGCTTAAGATCCTAGAGATGAAAACTACATTATGCAAAATGGCACATACACAAGTTAAGACTCATGGCAGATTAAACATAGTAGAAGGAAAGATCAGTGAATCTGAAGTCAGAAAAAAAAAGAAAATAACAAACTAAACCAGAAAAGAGCAGCACATTCAAAATGAACATGTGTCAGTGAGGTGTAGGGTTCCGTAAACACCTTAATATACAAGCAATGGAGTCTACATGGGAGGAAAGGTAGAACATGCATTTGAATATTGTTCAACACTTACCTATTTGATACAAATTGTAAGTTGACATATCTAAGAAGCTCTGTGAACCTCAAGCATAAAAATCATGACATCAATTCTAAGGCATAGCAACATTAAACTATTTAAAAAGGTAACTAAAAACATAAAGAAGAAAATCTTAGTACCACCTAGGAAAGATAGATAATATACAAAGGAATAAAGAAAAGGATAATGGGCTGGGGCTATGGCTCAGCTGTTAAAGGCTAGGCCCACAACCAAAAGTATAAGAAAAGGATAACAATAAATGTCTTAGAATAAATGTGTGATGGTTAGCCCTGACCGCTGCTTGACAGGATCTGGAATCATCAAGGTGACAAGCTTCTGAGATTCCTGTGAGAGATTATCTAGATCAGGCTGTAAGGTGGGGAGGACCACTCTTACCATGGGCGACACCATTCCCTAGGCTGTAGTCTTCATCTGAATAGAAAGGAGAAAGTGAGTTGAGCAGCATTCCTCTTTCTGCCTTCTGATTGGAGACAATGTGACTTGATGTTATAAGGACTTTCACATTGTGATGGACCAGATCCCTGACATCATCCATGAACTGTGAACCAAAATTAACCCTTTGAACTGTGAACCAAAATTAACCCTTTGTCCTTAAGTTACTTTCATCTGGTATTTTATCATGTCAACAAGAAAAGTAAAACCCATGGCAAAGGAGAAGACCACAGAGCAGTGTCATAAAGCAAAATACTGAAAGAAAAAAAACAGTCAAGGAGAATTTTGCATCCAGTAAAAATAACTTAAGAACAAAGGCAGTGTAAAGATGGTCAGGGATTTAAAAGCTGAAGTGATTAATATTAGCAAGTCCGCACTCTAAAATGCACTGAATGTGGAAAGGATGTCTTCCAGACATCAAAGGGAGAGTGAATCTGTGCAAAGAAATGAAGAAAACTGGAAAATGGTAACTTTATAGACACCATGCAAGGCTTTTTTTTTCTTAACCACTATGTACAATACTATCTTTATTAACACAGATGACTAAACACCAAATAAAGCCAGTGTGGCGGCACTTGCCTATGCTCCCAGACTTGGGAGAAGAAAGAGGAACTCGAAGTTCAAGATCATCCTCAGCTGCATAATGAGTTCAAGGGCATGCTGGATTACCTGAGTCCCTGCCTTTTAAAATAAAACTGCGAGAGAGAGAGAGAGAGAGAGAGAGAGAGAGAGAGAGAGAGAGAGAG
>JANHMN010000024.1:7124168-7145625 GCA_030674055.1 Rhabdomys pumilio | reverse complement strand
ATATGTATATGTATATGTATATGTATATGTATATGTATATGTATATGATGTATATGTATGTGTATGTGTATGTGTATGTGTATGTGTATGTGTATGTGTATGTGTATGTGTATGTGTATGTGTATGTGTATATGTGTGTATATGTATATATATATGTATATATATGTATATATATGTATATATGTGTGCATATATATGTACATACACACCTATATATACATATACATGTACACATATACATATATACATATATATGTATATATAAACATATGCATATATATACATATATATGTATATATATACACATATACATACACATACATATATATATATTCATTCTGAAAATTCCAAACATTTTGAATACCAAAAAATGTAATCAAAGTGGAAATTATGAAAGCTATTGTTTATGATGTTATCAACAGTGTGAGAAAGATACATATAGCAAAGAGCCTGAAATTTTGTTAGGACAAAGATTTAAACAGCCTAATAAATAGCAATAGGTACTCTGTTCGTGACTTGGAAGACTTTATGTTGTGAGAATGTCAATTTTAAATTCAATGTAATACAAATTGACATTCCAGATTCAGGGTTTTTATACTCTTTTTCCTTAGCTCCTAGTTTTAGGATTAAAACATGCAGCACCATACAAGTTTGGACCATGCTGCTTAATAGATATTGATTTTTTATATTTGGTGAAAATGCAAACAAATGAACAAACTCTGAAGCAGAAAACAGAACTTTGGAGAGGGCAACACTAAATCCACCATCTTCGCTTCAGTTTAAAGGTACAGTGATGAAAAGCTGATGTCTGGTTATAAATGCTAAATAAATGGTTCAATACAAGGCAGAGCCCAGAAACAGGGCTGTCTTGGCAATTCTGTAGAAACTATTCAGTAAAGAGAGGTCACTCCTTTCAAGTAAACATCTCACAATTGGATGGTTACATGCAACAGTATAAATTCTGAGTGATTCTGTGCATCGTGTTTTAAAAAATTACTTAAAGAGCACACAAAATTCTGTTGGTCATAATTTTCATCTCTGTGGCAAATATCTGACGGAAATGGAATATCCGAGAAGAGATTTGTCCAGGCTCATTATTTCAGAAGTATCAGCCCTTCACTGGGGGGAAGGCACACTGGAATAAGGCTGCTCACCTCATGCTCATGGTGGCCCAGGAAGCAGAGACAGGGGGAGGGGCAACAGGAAGTGGTGTGGAGCACGATATATATCTTTCACAGGCTACCAAGGGACCTACATCCCTTTCCTCCTAATGCTTCATAAGTCCTCAATGGTGTCATCAAATTATGAACTCATCAATGGATTAGCCCTAAATAAAGGCAAAGCTTTTATGATCCAATAACTTCTGCAAAGTCCTACCCCTGGGCACTGTTTGCACTAGCCTTTTGTGGAGGCACTTAATATACACACCACAACAACACTTACTGAGTAAATTTAAAACTTCTAGATATTACCCTATATAACGAAGCCCAATAAAGCTACTAAAAAGAAAGAGTGCTGTGAAGGTCACACTATATCAGAGAAAGTAGGCTTCAGCATACACACACAAAAATATATTATCAGAAATGGTTTTAATGTTATTACATAGTTAAAAGGGAGATTGGTTCAGAAAGATACAATCTCAAGTATCTATGAATCTGATAGCAAAGGAGAGGCAGAAATATACAGAGTAATGAACAAATCCACAATCACAAAGCTTAAGCTCTGAAAAAATATCCCCATTAATTTTCTGTTGTGCAAACATCATAGAGTACGCTTCACAAATGTAGATAGGATGTACCAATCATTCCACATGGCCAGTTGATGTAATCAAGAGTTGTGATGTGATTCTTAGCTACAACAGCATTAATGGGCACATTGGTAAGTTGGATTTTACCAACACTTGAAATGTATACTTTTCAAAGACAGTTAAAAGAATGAAAGGATGAGCCATAGGCCAAGAAAATATTATTATTATTATTATTATTATTATTATTATTATTTATCTTTATACATGTGTATAGTATGTATATAGGCATGTGAGTGTGAATTCAAGCATGTGTATACCATACCCCATAAGAATAAGTCAGAGGACAACCTTGGGGATCAGTCCTTGTCTTCTGCCTTGTTTGACACAGGGTCTTGCCAGCTCTCCTCCTATATTCCCCACTTAGCATTCCAGGCTAACTGGCCCGTGATCTTGCAGGAATTCCTTTGGCTCCACCTTCTATCTCTCTGTAGGAGTTCAGGAATTATGGCCATGTGTGCTACTACATCCGGATTTATGTGGATTCTGAGAGTTCAAACTCTGGTTCTCACACTTGTATGGCAAACATTTATACACTCAGCCATCTCCCCAGTTCAAAACATTCCCAAACTACATTTCATGAAAGATTTATATCTGTAATATGTAAATACCACTCAAGATAATAATAAAAACATAAACAATTTAATTTTAAATTTAGTTTTTAAAAAGTCTGACTTTACCATAGAAGGTGCATCGCAGAAAAGAAACATATGACAGATATTCAACAACGCTATTCATTAGGGAAATGCAAATGAATACTACCAGGCATACTGGTGTGCGTCTTTTGGAATGGCTAAAGTTAAGTTAAGCAGCCAGAACATACCAAGTGCTGCCAAGACTATGAATCAATTGGAATCCTCATACACTGCTGGGTAATGTAAAATGGTACGACTAATTTAGAAGGCAATATGGCATCTTTTCAAAAAGTTAAACAACTACCTGGAATGTGATCCAACCATTCCTCTCTTAGGAGTGTACTCAGAAAGAGGGAGAGAATACAGCCAGGTCTAGACTTTCACCTAAATAAATGCTGTTAGCAACATGAGTTAGAATAGAAAAAAAAAAAAAACACGCCTGGAAATATCACATGTGTCCATCAACTGGTGAATGGATAAACAAACCATGGGATATTCATGTAACAAAATACCATCAAATGAGAAGGAGTGAACTATCGATACATGCTACGACACAGATGGAGCTCAAAATAATTATGCTGAGTGAAAGAAGACAAGCAAACAGAGCGCATACTGGATGCTTCCATTTATATAATTGTAGGAAATGCAAATGAGCCTGTAGTGACAGAAAGCAGATCTGGTTGCCTAGGGACTGGGGGCGGGGAGCAGGAGCCAAGGATTTCAAAGGGGTCGGGCATAAAGAAACTTTGGGGGGGATGATGGATATGCTCATTATCTTGAACACACATATGTCAAAACTCATCATATGATACACTTTAAATATGTTCAGTTTATTGTATGTCGATTAAGTTTTAATGAGGTAAAAGGTAAAGGCATTTGTGGAGAGGTACAGGAGCAGTAATGGAGATAATTGTTTCATCTCTTTCCTTTTCCTGATACTAATTTTCCAATCAAGGATGGTGGGGAGTGGGGGGAAAGGCAGGGGTAGGGGCACGGAGGAGGTTGGCTCAGATGGTTATCAAAGCTGAGAGGTTCTAAGATGTCATGGTTTGAATAGGAGACGCTCTCAGAAAAAAAGAGTCAGGATTGGTTCCAGTTTGTAGATCCAGTCATTGAGAGGTTCTTGTATTAAGGGGGTGGGAGTGCTGTGTGACCTAATCCATTGATTTTTTTTTCCCTTGATGAACTCATGGTGTGACAGCATTGGGAAGTGATGGAGCCTTCCAGTCCTAGGTAGAGCAAGAAGATCCCCGAGGACATGTTTTTGAGTGCTGTATCTTGTTCCAGGTACCTGTATTACCACTTTTCTTATGTTGTCAGAAAATACATTGGAAAGCAACTGAAGAAAGGATGTGTTGTTTTTGGTTCATAATTTGATTGCAAAATCCAGCATGGCAGGGAGCTCACAGTATGAGCATGAGGCAGTTTGGTCACTTTGCCTCTACAGTGGGGAGTCAGGGGGAGATGACTATTGGTGCTGAGCTTGCATTCTTTTTATTCAGTCCAGGATCCCTTCCCATGGAATGGTACCACCCACATTTAAGGTGAGCTATTCGCCCTCAGTTAACCCAATATGGAAACTCCCTAAGAGGCATGCCTAGAGGCTTACATCCTGGATGATTTAACGTGCTTTCAAGCTGGCAAACAATATGAAGCATCACAGCCTCTTTCTGTCTCTCTCCCATGAGGTGAATGGCTCACAAGCCCTTGAGTTGATGATCTGAAGAAACAGAAAATCAATGGTGTAAGTTCTAATATGAGGGTAGCAGGTTCATGCCTAACTCAAGATGGTCAAGCATTTGCTTTTCCTCATCAGATCTCATGGTTGAATAGTGCATGAATAATTAGGGAGAATAGTCTTTACTGCATACTAAATCAAATGCTAACTTCATCCAGAGACAGGGACACACCAAAATGTCTGGGAAAATATTAGAGTACCTCATTCAAGTGGACAGACGAAATTAATCACCATGCTAACTGAGGGAACACATGGGCAGAGTTAAGAGGACATGACAAGGTTGATACACTGTGGGATTAGTGACAATCAGGTGAGACTGGGAGGCAGTAGTGACCAAAACCTAAACTGTGTAACACAAGAGAAATAGGAGTATGGCTGTTTAGAGAGGGAGGCAGCCCACTCACAGCCCAGCAATGGGGGAACAGGAGAAATGCATGCCTTAAAACCTTTCCAGGCATTCTTGAGCTTTCACTTCAGTCAAGCCAGAAGGTAAAAGATCCTAGGTATCTTATCCTTTTAATGTAGTCTATTGTGATGTGGGTCTTCAATGCCCTCCAAACGCCGTGCGTTGAAGGCTTGGTCCCCAGCTGTTGGTACTGTTGAGGGTCTCTGGGACTTTGAAGGGCTAGAAGAAAGTCAAGTCACTGGAGGCCTGCCCTTGAGAAGGATATGAAAGCCTACCCTACTCCCCTGTCTTGGTTTTCCTGCCACCGTGAATTGAACAGTCTTCCCTCCACTACACTCTTTTGCTCCCATCTCGAACTGTGTTTCCAGAAGCCCCGAGTAACTAGATCAACTGACCCTGGGCTGAAAAACCACAAACCCAAATAAACTTTTCAACCTTTTAAGATGATTTTTCTTAGTACATTGTCACAGGGATTAAGAGATGACTAAAACCCAGCCTGAAAAGGTCAGCATCCTAAATCCCAGAGATTCATGAATAGCAATTCCGGAATGTCCCAACAGGAAATACAAAGCACATCCCACTGTAGGTGAGGACACTGGATATCAGCAGCTAATTCAGGAAGGAACAATTAGCAGAGATAGAAGCAAACATCTGTCTGACACTGAGACCCAAGTTCTTTCCCATCCCCTTATGGGCAGTCCTGCTCTTGCCTTCTCGGGGATGAGCTGAGCACATCTTCAGGTCACAGGTGTTGATATTGAAGGATAACTTCTGAGAGCTTGATCTGTATCTCTGCTCAAGATGACTTTCCGTTGTCCTGACACCTGTCTCCTAACCCTCACTAGCTGGTTCTGGTCACTGCTTTCTTCTCTGTCTCATGAGCCTAAAGGATGGAGAGGGGCAATGGCTCCTGACTGTCACCAATCTCACAGTGCTGGATCATCCTTGTCATGTGCCCTTAGTGAGTGTGGTGGTTAATTTTATGTATCAACTTCGCTGTGCCATGAGGTACCTCAGCATTTGTTGAGACCTTCTGTTGTACCTAGTCACTGGATAAAGTTAACAGCATGTCGGTATAGCTCCTCAAGGGCATCAATCCTCTTCCTCACCCCAGGCTTTGTAGACTTACTTCCTCTTCCCAGAATACACTTTCTATCTCCTTTCGATGATGTCACTCCTAATCATGCTGGAGAGTGCTTGCTATTTAAACAGCCCCCATTATTCTTCTGTCCCCCTCATCTTTCCCCCACAGGCCTTATTGAGTACAGGGCTATATACTTAATTAGAGGTGTTACCTTTGCTTTAAGACCTACACCCCACTAGTTTTTTTTAAGTTCAATTAGGGAAGGAACTGAGTCTGTTTTATTTACAAAAGTAAACCCAAATGATTTACAAGGTATCCTATATATAGCAGGTGATCAAGAGAGAATTGTTTAATAAATGAGGCAACTGGCTCTGTGAAAATCGTTGAGAGACATAAGGAGGGAGGGAGAGAGAAGGAGAGAGAGAGATGGAGAGACATAGAGAAATAGAAGGAGAAACACATATAAACAAAGGAAGAGGGGAAGAAGGAGGAGACAGAAGAGATATAAAACCTGCCATTAACAAATTCTCAAGCTGAACTTCCTTTGCAAAGAACCCATTACTGTCTAGTAAAGACTAAGGATCATCTTTCTAAGAGAGATTAGGGAGAATCTCTGACTTGATGGCTGGTCTATAGAGTATCTGTGTCCATTAGCAAGCCTTTGGGTATTTAGAAATTAAGCATTCTTATTCCCTTGAATCCTTTGAAATAATGTCAGTCCCCTCAAAGGAAAAAAAAAAGGCTTTTAAGGTCATCAGTTACTTATCCCTCAATGTAGATGTCTTATTGGATGCTGTGGTCACTGATATTGTTGGAATGAGAACTGTCCCTCACAGGCTCATACTCTTGAACACTTGGTCCCCAGCAGGTGGAGCTGTTTTCTGATGTTATGGAACCTTTTAGACTGAATTTTTGCTGCTGGATGTAGGGTTATAAGGACCAAGTTTATAGGTCACAACCTGGCTCCAGTTCCAGCAGAACCCTCTACATACTGATTGACAACCAAGACATGAGCAAGCCAGACACCCCATTCCCTTGTCTCAGACAGAAGCCACCATCACTAGTGCAACCACCATGTTTCCCCTGGTGTCAACTGAATTAAAATACATTCTTCTCCCTCTAAGTTCTGATGTCCAGATACTTTGTCCCAGAAATGAGGAAAGTAATCTAAAAGGAAATATCTTTCATGGATGGTATAAAAAAAAGAAGAAGGGTGAGGAAGGACCATGGAGAAGGAAGGATCTAGAGAGGAAGCTAAGGCCCAGGCACTGGAGTCGTCACTGTCAAAGCTGTGCCTTTTTATAGAGCATAAACCACAAAGTAGGCTTATGTCCAGTGCTTCCAGGAAGTTCCTCCTAATCATCCCAAGCAAAGAACACTCTTCCTCCTCTAGGCAAGAGGCCCTCGTGGGTCATAACGGTGATGGACTTGCCCATGACAGTATTCAAGCAATGGGCCTAGGTTTTGAACCTTCATCTTACAGCATCAAAATGCAAGGTTTTCTCCTCTAATGGATAATTTCTTCCCTAAATATTAGATTAATCTATGGAGGAAGTTGTACATTTGATTCTCCATGTGGTAGGAAGGCAGGATGGCTAGAAATTTCCATGAAAAGCAATGGAAACCTGAATCAGAGAATTCAGTATTGTTTCATAAGAACAGTAGCAAAAACCGTAAGGGAAGTGATAGTAACTACAGGAAGGCCTGTTCTTAGTTAGACTTCCTTGAAGCACGGTACACAAAAGCCCAAATGGATCTCTCCCATCAGCCCCAGCTCGGTGCCTTTGTTATCCTCAGTTTACAGTTTACAATGTTCATACCTGACATTGGGTATGAACATCTCAAAGGCAATGATCAGTCAGGACGTCTAATCCCTAGGGTGTGCTCCGTGCCACCCATAGAGTCCAGACTGGAACTGTCGTTTATCCTATGCTGTTCTGATTATGGGGAGGGAGCAGTCTAGTCCCTGCCCAAACAGCTGCCCACCCCCTGGGGCACACCTTGGCTCCACCTCCCCTTCCCTGTGCCACCCCACAGCCACGTGGGCAAACACCCTGCCTTTCCCCAGGCAGGGGATGCCCGATTTGCATAACTTAATTAAATTCTGCATTCTCTTTTTCAGAGGAGCAGGCCTATGAAGGATGCTGAGTGCGTGGTCTTAAGGCAAATCAACGTGCGTGATGAAAGAGCCTATTTCGGTTAAGCAAATTATGAAGAGGCGGGCAATGTCCTCACTCTAATAATTTCCCGTGAATTATTTATATGGAAACTGCAATTACATCGGGCAAAACAGTGTTGTGTGCATAAAGCTCACTTAATTACCCAACCACCTGTTGGGACCCAGGGTCCTCCACCAACCCATTTCTTCCCCCAACAGGTCTTTCCTTCCTCTGAAAGAACACGGGCATAAGCAGTTAGGTCTGGGAGAAAACCATGGTTGCAAGGACATGAGGCACACTCTCTTCTCACAGCCTCAGAACCCCATCTGCCTCCCTCTGGTCCAGCCTAATCCTACCTTGCTCTTCTCCAGAAACTGAGCAGTCCTGGCCCATCAGAGTCTCTACCTCATTCCTCTTTTTCTCTTACACCACACACACACACACACACACACACACACACACACACACACACACTCACATGCCTGCACACACATACACACAAAAAAGACAAAAGGCAAGAAATAAGAAAGGTGGCAGAAAGAAAGAAAGGAAGAAGGGAATGAAGGAAGAAAGGAGCCCCACACCCTTCTCACAAACCCTTCAACCAAAGCAAACGAGACCCCTTTCATCAGTGCCCGGTTGTTTAACTGAAAATGAGAGTTGCCATGGCAACCATCCTGTCACATAGTATTTCTTGCCACTTGCCAGTAGGAGAGGCGTTGATGTGTAGAAGAGAGCCCTGGTTGGGTGGGGAAGGTCAGGAAGCGGAGAGCCTTGTTTGTGATCTGTTTGCTGAAACATAAGGTCACAGGGGCTGCCCCTAACCTGGAATATCTCAGTCCCTCACTCTCCCAGATCGAGAGGGGGCGGGCTTCGGGGTTAAATCTCCCTCTGGTACCCCTCCTGGGAAGCAAAACATCCTAAGTGTCAGCAGTGCAATGGAACTGTCAGAAATACATGGAACTGGAGACAGAATAAACGGTAAAACACACACTCTTCTTTGTTCTGAGACTGTAAAACTCGTGTGATTTTTTTTTTCCTCTCCGAGAAAAAGCAAAAAGGAAGAAAGGACCCTGGGAGTCATGAGACAGGAATCAGGAGTGTCTGTCCCAAGACAGAAGAAGGTGCCTTCACTTACCACAGTTCAAAATCAATGTTGGTTCAGATCCAAGCAATAGAGATCTGGGTTGCATTAAAAGATGGAGGAAAAGCAAAGTTGATAAGACCTTTCTAGGGATTCGAGGTGCAGAGGTCAGGGGTCACCTAAGAACTGAATGTTTTGAAATCTTGGTTACTAAGAACCCTGGTTAACACTTCCCACTGTGCAACCTTGAAGGATGAACCAAGGGAGAGGTTTGTGGCCAGCTCTGGAGTTCACATACAGTCTTTGTGACATAGTGACTTATTTCACGCTCAGTGAGAATGCATAGGGGTAGATAAAATAATAATGGTGTTTATATGTCTTAAAATGGTGACAATACAGCTGGAGAGTTGACTCAGTAACATGTTTGCCGTATAAGCCACGGATCTGGGTTTGAACCCATGTAAAAAGCCTCGAGCAGTGACGCTTGTTTGTAATCACAGTAATGGAGAGGAAGAGACAGGCAGACCCTGAGGCTCACTGGCCAGTCAGCCCAACCTAGTCCGGGAGTCCAGGCCAGGCAAAGACCCATTTTAAAGAGAGGGTGGTGAGTGGAGAATGAAACTAAAGATTGTTCCCTGTCCTGCACATGCCCATGTATGCACATGCACATAGAGGAGAGAAATAATGATTATACTGATAATAATTTCTAGCACAGAGAACACACCAAGCACTATGTTTATGCACATGCACATATCGCAAAGCCCATGTCTTACACTAAAATAATGAGTCTAAGAGAGAGAGGTTCAGTGTCCAAGCTACAAAGTCAAGACCCATCAAAGACAGTCTAGAAGTCTGGCTCCTACCTGCTTAAACCCCAGGCTCTTCCTGATCAAAATAAGCTTGGAGCTGATGACCCAAGTTCTCCTCAGCCAGTCCACTGTGTTCCTATGCTTGGTCTGTCTCCGATCTGGGACCCGCTGCTTAACAGGGGTGAAATGGAGTGTTTTTTTCTCCTTTAAAGATTTACCATGTATAAATGTATGAGAATATTAAAGGCAACAATTAACTTTATTGGGAACCTTATATTCTCCAGCCTCATTAGAACTGCCAACAAGATCTATTATTAGTATTACTATGCAGATACTGTAATAAAAAGGGTATTTAAAGTGGATAGTTTGGCAATGAAATAAAATAGCTTTTCTCTCTCTTTCTTTTTCTTTTGAAGATATATGTGTGTATCCGAGATGGTCCGAGCAAGGCAAAGGCCTCATGGGACTTGAGGAATGAAGAGCTCATAAAATTTCTCTTTACCACAGTGGCAGACAACTGGAGCGGTCCAAGGTGTGGCTGCAGGGCATCGGAATTCTCCAGCCCCTCAGCTTGTCCCAGCACTACTCAAAAGAGGCGAATTTCTGCAGGCGAGAAGACCCTGCTCGCTGGAGCAGAAATATGCTTCGGGGTCCAGCTGCTGTCTTTGCATACTGAGAATGCCTCACCAAACCCCTCTCTGCAGCTCCAGCCTCTCTCATCTTAACCCTTCATCTCAGAGGACAGACAGGAAGCCAGAGAAGAAATCTATCCATCTCTTCGTTCTGTCTTCCTCTATTTCCCGAGCACCTCTCCCTGCAGGTGGAAAGTCAAGGACAAGAAGAGACCGTCTCTATATTGTCAGCATCCCAGTTTGTTTGTCCTGTTAGCTGATCTTTTCTCTTATCCCTCCTCAACTCAGCAGGCTTACTGGATGAGGCAGGGATGAGTCTCCCGGCTCTATCCTGGGAAGGCACAGAACTTAGAATGCTTGGCCACTCGCTGGTGGCCTTGCTTTGGTGATACACAGAGACGTTTCTTCTTCCAGGAACCATCTGTCCACTCCTTCCTGCTGGTGATCACCTTGGAGTAGATGCCCTTCACATCACTAACAACCTAGGATAAGAGAGCCAGGAAAGCAGTCTGTATCCCATCCCCAGACTTACTGATTGAAAAGTCCTGACTGACTTACAGGCTCCATTCTCTTGGAAGGGTTTGTGCTCATTGCTTTATTATTAATTATCATTGAGTATTGCTTTATTGTTATTACTATTATTAATATTATTATTACTAATGGTTTCTGTGCATTGCACACCAAGTGTCTACTCATTTAATCTCCATCAATCATTCTAGAAGCTAGGTACTCTTGTCGTCTTCATTTAGGAGACTGACGGGTAGACGTTTAGAAAGTAGATGCCTCAATCATCATTATGGTTGCCCTGGACCCTTGCCAGGACCTGCATTCTCTGATTCCATCTTGAGACTCTGCAATTCACTGCCTGTGATAGCAAGCTAGATACTTCTTAGAGTTGTCAGTAGGTCCCTGTTTGGCATCCTAAGATCCTGGGTCTCCATAACATTTCCTACATCTCCATCACTTTTTTATTCATCACCATTCAGGTTTTGACCAAAAGGGCCCTTCACTGTCCTTCTGCTAGTCCTAGCATAGCACTTTCCTCTCCTAGTCTACACACCGTGACAGCATACGCTAGTAGGTGGCACACAGTAGGTGCTCAGTAAATATCTATTGAATAAATGTTAGCATGCCAGTTCAAGGCTCTACAGTGATGAGAAGTTCAAGGTTACATAATGATGAATGATAAACCCCATAAAGTTGAATTCGTGACCGCCTTACCCTTAACAACAAAGCAGTTTTGCATTTGATTTAGCGATTCAGGTAAAGAAAGAGAGGGATGGGGATTCCATAGGACCGCTCACAGATAACTCATTTGGAAACTAAAATCAAGCGTTTCGTTGAGTCCCTGGCAGTGGGAAGGGCAGGTGAGCATCTTCTGTGAAGACAGAGGCCAAGAAGGAGAAGAGATGGGCTAGAGGCTATCCCTAGAAAATGCTGGTTCCATAAGGTGATTATCCTCGAGGCCTCACACCCAGCCAGTGCTGCTTGGCTGTGTGAACATCACACAAGGTTTCCATAACCCAGTAAGGCTATCGATATCAATCACCAACTTGTTTCTCCCGTTTATAGCTACTCCTGGACATTAACACAAAACAAACCATAGCAAACCTCAGGACTAGCATCCAGGCCAGTTATCTGGCTGAGGGACAGGCTTTTGGAAATCTCAATTGTGCCCTTCCATGGGAGAGTTACCTGGGGCCTGACTCCCTTACCATAGAGTCTGTAAGATCACTTTTATCTACAACCAGGTAAAACTGGAAATTGGGGTTTGGAATGTAGCTCAGTGGGTAAAACCACTTAAACATGAGGACTCAAGTTCAAATCCCCAGAACCCAAGTAAAACTCAGACATGTAGCATGAATTACATGCTGTAATTCCAGCACCATAGAATGAGACATGAGAACCCTTGGAAACATGCAGGTCAGTTAGCTCAGCAAACCTGGTGTAGAACCAGAGACTGTCTCAATCAAGGTAGAAGGCAAGAATCAACTCCTGAACTTGTCCTTTGACCTCTTGACTTCTGAACCCACACGACGGCATGAGCATGCTTGCATTTACACACCGAATGAAGAGGAATTTTAATCTAGCAACATGTCTGGTCTGGCAAGGGATCACATCTCAAGACCTTCTAGGTTTATATGATCCGACAGGAACACAGACACACTGTGGATTATGGTATGATCTGGCTATAATATAGACTTACCTTTAGTATACATCTTTAATTCCTAAAAAATGAAGGTAAGGTTAGTTTGTAAAAGGAAGTAGCTATTTTTGAAAGTGGTGCCTAATTGAAGGGCAGACAAAGTGATGAATTAAAGAAAGATTTGACAGAATACGTTAGAGATAGGATACACCCAAAATGGAGTATTAAAAACCGCGACAGATTTACAGAGGCAGGTTGCTGAGAGCACAAGCTAGACATAGGTGAAGACAGAAAAACAACAGAGAATTAGGAGGAGCCAGAAGATTAGAACATATTGCCAAAGTTAGTATGAGGCCAGGCACAGCAATTCAAGCAGAAGCCAAGAGAAACTGGATCGAACCATTAAGCTTGGAAAATTAGATTGCACAGAGGCTAGAAGTTTCCAGGCCTAGGCCTAGGAATAGTTAGAACAGAGAAGGAAACACTCTGTGCTCAGTCCAACCTGTGTATTTGCATAGCTTGAGTACAGCTCTCATTTCATCCCTTCATATGAGGAAACAAAAGATACAGGTATTAAATATAAAGGCACACACACACACACACACACACACACACACACACACACACACCAAAAAATAAAGGAAGGAAGGGGAAAGAAGGAAATTGGAAATTAATTGTGCCCTCTTCTGTCTACAACCTGGATAAGGGGTATATAGTCCATATTATCCATTTTCAAATTCAACCAAAGTATCTAACATATCCAACAATAATAATCTTGACTTTACTACTGTGGTGGCTTGAATATTCTTGGCTCATGGAAAGTGACACTATTAGGAGGTGTAGCCTGGCTGGAGTAGGTGTGGCCTTGTTGGAGGAAGTGCATCACTATGGGGATGGACTTTGAAGCCTTGCTCCCTGACATGATGATAAGAGACTGCACCTCTGAACCTGAAGCCAACCCCAGTTAAATGTTGTCCTTTCTAAGAGTTACTTTGGTTATGGTGTCCCTTCACAGCAATGTAAAACCTAAGACAACTACTAAGCAGAGTTTTAAAATAAGAGAAGGAAAGAGTGCAGAAAACTGTTTCTTCCTGGGGCTTCCAAGGTCTAATGGGGCACATGAAGAATTTATGCTGTTTAGCTAGCTTAGCCTGTACTAGATCAGGAAGACTTGTGTCCAAATCCTGACTCAGCTGTTGACTCTTGGCAAGCACTTTAAGCCACCAAAGTCTGACGTTCCCAAGGTTGCTTCTTAAGATATCTGCCACCTACATTCAAGATAACTGGCAGTAACCGTTGTCATTGTTATTGTTGTTATGGGAACAACCCACAGGTCACATATGAAGAAGCATAGATAATTGAATTAATTCCAGGATATTGCAGCTTGTAACTATTGAAAAGGCCGGGATGGAGAGATGCCATTGAATAATGTTGTAGGGGCAGATTTCTCAGAAGAGGTGAGTTTTGAAGCTGAAAGCCAACTCACAGAACATTAGTCATATTATCTCAGCAGAGACCTGGGGATGGTTTCTAGGACTCTTCTAGGAAGTGCTTTTCCTGGTTTTGGTTTGTTTGGGGTTTTTTGTTTGGTTTTGGTTTTTGGTTTTTTCACTTCACAGCACACAGAGAAACTGGAGTTATTTGTTCTACATGATAAAGCACAGACCAAACTTAATCGGAGGAGACTCTACCAAGAGCTATCCTCACCCACTCAGGCTTCTCAAAGAAAGAGCTCGTTGTGCCAACATGGGCACCCTCTTCTTGGCTCAGCAGTGTGCCACACTATCCCTGCAGAGAAACTGATCTAGGACAACCTCTTCCACTGAGAGATAAGATTTGGAGAGCAAAGTTGACTTGGCTGGAGTCTTTTCTGGACCAGTGCCAAGAAGATGACTGGAGTTCCTTATATGATATCATCTTCTCTTAACTGACAGGAAAAGAGGGTCTGGCAAGATAGTTCAGTGGTTAAAAGCACTGGCTGCTTTGCTAGAGGACCTGGATTCAATTCCAAGCACCAATATGATGGCTTACAATCATCTGTAACTCTAGTTTCAGGGGATCTGGTGCCCTCTTCTGGCCTCCATAGGTAATAGGCACACAAGTGGTCTGCAGACCTACACACAGGCAAAACATATATACATAAAGCAAAATGAAATAAAAAATTTAAAAACACAAAAAGGCAGGAAGACATTGAGTAATGGGAGGTCAAGGATCCTACTCCAAGGCAAGAGAGTGGAGGCAAAATTGTGCCCTGAGCACCCTACAGAGACAATATCCCATTTTCCAGGTGTGTTAACATTGCCCACATTTTATCTGCCTTGTGGAATCACTGGCCAGGACTCCTGAGGACAAGAGTCACACCTAAGGAGGTAAACCATCTTAGTTCAGCTTGATGACAAATTCACTTGGCATATCCAGGATTGGGCCCTTGTATTTGGATCTGCTAAGGCCTGAGCTAGTCAGCCCAGCCCTTTGTCCCCAGTCCTTGAATGTCCTCAGGAAGGTCTGGTGAAACTACTCTCTTGGTTTATCCCTGACAGCCTCTTGAGCCAATTGTGGGGCTCCTCCTCCAAGATCTCTTTGCGTTGTCTCTTGAGATGGCAAAGTCATTACTTTCTCTGGACTAAGTGCCTCTTTACCAAAACAGTCACACGACATTTCCTTGTGTCTTCAGAAGTGCCTTTCTCATAACAGCCAAGTCCCTGCTTCTTCAGATGCCCAAGTCAGCCTTTGGTCTCTTCCTTCACTGCACCACAGGAACTCAGCTATTTCCATCAGACCACACAGTGGAAATGGACAGACTCAGGCTCCTTTGTTGACTCAGGGAAGATGTCATATGACCTTGCTTTTGCCTCTTCCACCCTTTCCCCACCCTGTTTCTCTCTCTGGGCTCCAACAAGCTAACCTTGACAATAAGATGCTTCCCCAGGACTCTGTGAAAGCTGCTCCCTTCTCCTGAGACACTCTGTCCTAGTTCTATCGCTGGCTCTCCAACCATTCTGTGAACCAAAATTTATATATAGCTTCTCCAGAGGAGCTCTTTATTTCCTGGTCACCCTGCTATTTTCTTTATGATACGCAGGAAAAGATAGATAGGAATCTGTGTTTATTCTTTCCCACTCCAAGGCAAGCTCTGGAAATAAGGACCATGTCTTCTTGTCCTCCACTGTCCCCTAGGCTATCATGGTTTCTGGATACCTATTGAGAGTTCACTAAAAACCTTCTGAGCACAGGCACGGATGATTTAGAGAGCCTGAATTTCAACCTCATTGCTGACCAGTTGTGTAACCTTGAATGAGTGTCTACCTGACTTGGGATATCTTGGCCTCTCCTCAGTCACATGGGGAGAGGGAGAAAGAACTCTAAAATCATCCTGAAGTTTCTTCCAGCTTAGTGTCTACCACAGCCAGGAGGAGACCTTAAAGGCAGCACTAAGAGGATGTACACTTGAGCCAGTGAGATGGCTCGGCAGGTAGAAGCACATGTCACACAAGTCTGAGGACCTGAGTTCAGTCCCTGGAAGTCACAGATAAGTGAGAGACCAGACTCCACCAAATTGTCCTCTGACCTTCACACACATGCTCCACTCGCATGTCATACGAATGCACATAATAATAAAAAAATAAAATCTAAATGTATAAATTTTATAAGAAGACTCACATCTTAGGCAGGTGAAAAATTCTCAGCTCCCATCCCCCACTTCCAAAATAAGAAACCATAGACAAATTTAAATATGCTAGTATTTATAGTGGTTTTTTTATATCATTCCATTAAAGGCCAGAGGGCTCTCATCAACACGAGGAGCATTACTGGGGAAAGCCTGGAATGGAGAAAGCCCTGGATCTTTCTCCAGGTGGGTCCTGGGCTCTCCTCAGAGTCATGATGGGTACTCACTATGGGACTCACCACAGGCCAGGCCTTAGTATGGAACTGGTTAGGGATCCAAGGTCATCTCGATCATTCCATTTGCCAAGTTCAGCATCCTTATACAAAGAGTACTCTGGGACTTGGGGTAGGCCTAGTGCTTAGCATTTATTTTTAAAACTATATAGTCTGTGCTTTAAATTTCAGATAAATCCACCTGATGCTAACTGCTTCCAACCCTACCAGCTCCCAGCCATGCGTGCAAAGCTGTCTATAGATTCTATCTGTGCTCATAAATATTTGTGGGACAGCGTAGAGGCTAAGTCCATTCTTTGCAAGCTATCCCTTTTTATTCTCCATCTCTACAAAGTTGTTTGACTCAAAAATTAATCCAGAAGCCTGGCTGGAATTCCCCTTTCATTGCCCATTGAGGACCACCCAAGAGGATAACTCCAACCCCCAGTAAAGTCACTGAGAGACAGGAACTCTCAGTGCTTCCACTATCTAGGGTCCCGATTAAACTAACACACATACTATTCTGTCTCTTTCCAAGCCTAGCTCCTAGAATTATTTGGTGATGAAGATATTTGGGACAGATACTGACCGTAAGGGGGAGAGGTGCTGGTCCTAGATGATAAAGTAATATCACTAATAAGTGTCCTTCTACATTTAGCCTGTAAGCCTCAAATGCATGTGACACCTCAACACTTGGTCTTGAGTCTGTAATGGCTTAAATAGAGGTTTTAACAGAGGCCTCAGAGTCCTAGCTATTCCTAAGGTCTACTCTTCCTTGACATCTGATCTCTATCTCATCACATGCAGAAAAAAAAAAAAAAAAAAAAACTCAAGAAGTGAGGGCTGGAGTCCAGATTCTGTCTCTTCCTTATCATGAGACTGGACCACGTCACAGCCTCTCCTCCACCCTCTACATCTCAGGGAGAAGTGGGACTATGTGAACAGGTCTTTGGTTCTAGAGAAGGTTCTAGAAGCACACTGTAATCCTACAAAATATAACCACTGAGACTCAAGTCTCAGAAGCTATTTGCTCAGGATACTAAGACAGATGCCTAAAGACTCAGACACCTGTCCTTCTCCAGATACCGGTCACTGTCACTTTTTATTCCCAAGGGACCACAATAGATACCACAAACATGGCACACCTATATCACCTTAGATATTTCCGTCATGGAACACTAGTTTGGAAATTACCTTTGTCTGCATCTCCTCACTCCGCTAGATCCCTCTCTTGAACGACGGGAGTCTCGGCATCTTCGTCTTTACACCTTTATACCTCCAGTTGTCTTGACTGGATGGACTTGCTTACTGACAAGAAGATTGCCTCCTAATTGAGACCTGGGTCTGAAATTCAGAACGGGCCCGGGGAATAAAGATGGTGTGTGGAAGAGATGCAGAATCCAGGAGCCCACAGGTGGAGTGGAAGGTGTTGCTAATCACTCTGTAAGCACAGGAAACAGAAGCTCCTGACAGGAGTGGGAGTCAAGTGAGTGGAGAGAGAGCAGACACAACCAGGAGGGAAGCCTGCAGAGGGTGCTTCCTTAACCCCCCCACCCCCACAGATGACTCCAGCTGGGCAACAGCATCCTTAGCACCAGGAGGCAACCCTGCTAATCACCATCCCCAAATTCGGCTTTGCATTTTATGAAACTGCTCACAGAGGAGGCAAGTCTTTTACCTTAAAAAGGAAAAAAAAAAAACCAAGATGGAGAGGAGGGAGAAAAAGCTCATACCAGTACATACTAATTCAATCTCATCTTGGTCATTTCAGTTTCCCTAAGAAAGTGCTTTCACAAAGCTACAAAGCTAACATCCATAACTCTCCAGTTTCCCCAGACAGGGTACCTTTGCATTAAGCTTCTCATTTATCTTCAGAGACGGCAAATCATCCATTTATAATGGGATCTAATAAAGCGAGCTCTTGTCCTAGTCCCCGCTCCAGGAACATGCCTGGAACTGAGACACACTGCTTCTTGGGGTCTTGTGTCTGTTACATCTTCTGAAGGACCCTTGATTACACAGAGTGCCTATGCAGTGTGACGGGCATCAGTGCACCTCAGGGTGATATGGCATGTGTGTAAGGGGCAAGAAATGTGACCTGCAGGACCAATTTCCTGTAACACAGACAAGCACACACATGCGTGTGCACTCAAACCCACACACAAACATACACGCACACTGACATGCACATGCGCACACACACACACACACACACACACACACACACACACACAGACACACAGGCACACACATTCTGAGACCAAGAGAGAAAGAGACGGGCCTTGACCTCGTTTCACTCTCGAAGGTACCAAGGGCTTTCTGGAAGGTACAATTTAGAAATTGACAATTTTAGGATTTAACAGACTGACTCAGAGGTTCAGGCAAGTCAGCAAGGACAATGCCCCTCTGTCCCAAGGTAAGTTCTCTGAGAGCAACCTCTGAACTGAATTTTACCAAGAGGGTACTTACTAAAGAGTGTCACAAAATTCACACCAGTCACAACGACAACAACAAAAGGTAGAAAACAAACCTGGGCAGGGGCAGAACCAACCTTTCATGGAGCCCAGGGGCTCCCTTGCGGAACCCTACAGGATTCTCTGGAGCATACAAAGACTTTAAAGATTCTTTTATTTTTATTCTATGTGTATGAGTGTTTGGCCTGAGTGTATGTTTGTATATTACATGTATGCAGGCGCCCTCGGAGGCCAGGAGAGGGCATTGGTTCCTTTGGAACTGGAGTTGCGTGTGGTTGTTAACCAGCATGTGGGTCCTGGAAACAGAACCTGGATCCTCTGCAAGAGTAGCCAGTCACTCTTAACCACGGAGCCATCCGTCTATCCAGCCTCCTGTAAAAGAGCTTTTGAAGTCATCCCAGATCCAGTCAAGATGGCATATCTTCCTATTCGTGTGTTAATCTGTTATTGCATCTGACCAATCCCAGAGGGTCTCAGCCTAGGGTAGAAGGCTCTTGGTCACTGAATTGTCCCCTAAAGGTTCTAAGTGCAGACCACTTTTCCAGCATCTAGCCAGCAAGTTCTTCACTGATGAGGAACAGTGGCCAACACAGTGCCCACCACACTTACTGAATAAGCATCTCCAACATCCTTTCCTGCTTCTATAAAAAGTGTAGTTTTATTACACTCTGTGGATGCACAATATACACTGCTCTAGCAGTGCCCTATCTTGTGGGGTAGCGGGCAATTAGCCTGGCTCTGTTGCTTGTTCCGTTCTGTGCCTTCTAGCCAGGTGACACAGAAAAGACCTTCAGAATAGACCTGCCCAACCCTTGGCTCATCAACTGTGAGAAACAGAGCTCTTTGGGAATGGTACATGGAGCGCCTAAGCCCTGCCCAGAGTTATCACAGACTGAGAGATCCAAAGATCAAGGAGAGCCAGAGCCACAAGTGTCCATGAGGCATTATGGGTTGCAAAGTCTAAGCTCTGCTGGGACAGATGAGAGGGCAAGCATCACTAAAGCAGCCCCAACCAGATGCTCTCAGGGGATCTTCCTGACCTGATGAGAATCTTATGTCACCATAAGCTGAGCATCTTTTGTCAGATGAGTGATAAATGTCCCACACCCTGTTCCCCAGCAGAGGAGGGAAGCTCCAGGCTCAGTGTGACACTGTCTCTTAATTCGAGCAAAGTCTGATGGAAATGGAAGGAGAGGATCCTTAGAGGTCTCAGTTTCCACACAGACCAAGATGCCCTTTGTCTTCCTTCAGGTTATCCAAAAAGCAGAGGCCAGGGACCAAGTGCAAAAAAAAAAAACCAGAAGTAACCAGGAAAAAAGTGAGGAAAAAAGTCAGGGTAGGAAGGCAACCAAGAGCGCTGGTTAGAGATAAAGTCTCCACTTTCTTTTATTCCACTTTCATTTTTCAATGGATCATGCCATTAGGAACTCTGGAAAGCAAAGCAGTGGTATTGGAGAGACCCATGCTAGGGAGGAGGAGACTGGGTCATTTAGATACTGGCTCCTAGCAGGCATCTGAGAAGGGCTACTCCTGGGTGCCATCCATACCTTGAGACTTCCAGTTTGTCATCAGGAAGTAGACAGAGAAGGCTCTCAAGCAATAAGAAAGAGGTGCTGGCAGTTAAAGGATCAGTGTGCACTGGAAAATGGGGGGCAGTGAGAATAAAGGGACTCTTATAGGATGGAGCACAGTCTCTTCTGGATCTCAGGAATCTGCCTGCAAAGCCTCTTCTCAAACTTATAAGTTTCCCAGAGATGGGAAACCTGCTTCCCCGTGTGGACCGCTGTTGCATTGTTATCCTCTCAGAAACTTATTGCTTAGGACAAGCCAAATCTCGTTCACTGCCCAGTCCTTCCAGCACATTCCACTTGAACTAGGACAGCTCTGGTATCTCTCAGCAGCTATAAAGAACTAGCTGCTCTTTCTAGCGCGTGTTAGGCTTGGTAAATATGTTCTGAACGGATCCCTGAGTGGATGCATGGGTGCGCACATGTCTGCGCCCTACCTCTATGGAATACACAACTTTGTTTTTTTCCTGTTTCTAGATTGCTTTTCCATTTTGTGTGCATGTGTTTGGATCCCCTAACCCCTGAACATTTAAGCACGGTGTCTCAAACAGAGCTGAGCTCCAGCAAATAGTCAGTAAATTCCTGCTTAGTGTTACTCTAGGCTCTGTCCTCCCAAAGCACAAAGAGTTTAGATAAAATTAGATGACAACAAACCTTGAGCAGTTGTTTTGACTTTAGAAAAGATGTTTAATTTTTTCTAAAAGGTGTTTAATCGGCATCCGTGAGTATGTATACACCACCATGCATGCATGCACGTGCATACTCAAACACACTCAAACCCCATTTGTCTATGTCTTTAGGCAGAGTTAACTCTCCCAGTGCAGATATGGAGGCCCATCCAATCAAGTCCAGGGATCACAGTCATCAGGAAAATTAGCCATCTTGTCTCTGTTACCAACACTCTTGAGGAGAAGGTCCCAGCGTAGTTTAGACTCAGATTCAGACACCACAATTCCTGCAGTCCGTGTGTGAAGGAACCTGGTCTTCAGAACTCCTCTGGGAAAGAAAGAGCCATCAACCTCTGTGCCATGGGTACTTC
>JANHMN010000024.1:7098210-7122550 GCA_030674055.1 Rhabdomys pumilio | reverse complement strand
CCAGCCCCAGCCCCAGCCCCAGCCCCAGCCCCAGCCCCAGCCCCAGCAAGTGTGAAGATGCTCTGAGCCTAACAACCAAATGGAATCAGATGACAAATGACATGGTCTGGGTGTTTCAGGAGCCTCTGGAATGTTGGGTGGACACTCCCATTACCCACCTGGAGGCAGACCATTAGGAGGGCTGGCATGGAGGTAAATAGCTAACCCTGGGAGAGCGGTGAGGTTCCTATCTCTGTAGGTGTCAGTGAGTACCAGGTGACCCTCTCCCGACACTCCAAACTGATGACAGTTCCTTTGAAATGTCCATTGTAAGAGAAGCAAAGGCCTCTAGAAAGGTCAGCTCGCATTCTCTTCAGAGAAGCTGAAGCTTGTCTGAGCAGGGCTCAGATCAACTGCTCCCCAGATCAGCTTAGCGGGGCTTCCGTCTCCTCATCTCACATAAGCCTTCCTCCCCTCCAATATCTCTTGCCCAGCTCCTCCAGGCCAAGATTTAGAATCGTGGCTGCCTCTCCCTCTGAGGGAAAACAAAGTCGAAGGCCGCCAAAGACCATCTGAAAATCCCCTTGTTTGCTCTCCTCTTCCTAGTCCCCGCAGAACAAGCTGGCAGGGGCTCAGACAAACAGGAAGCGGCCTCACTTCTGCTGTGCCCTTTGCAAAGGCTGTGCCTACACCTCCTCCCCCAGCAACGGCCAGCACTGTGAGACACTCGGAGACCCTGGGCCTCTCATTCTTCCAGGGAGTAAATACATATAAAGGAATTCTATAGCCACCCATTCTAGGGATCCTCCTGCCTGCGGGAAGATTGTCACCCCCTAAGATCCCAGCAGTGGCAAAAGTGACATTTAGGAGTCCAGCTCATTTGCTCTTTCGAAGATGTCACAGTGTCCATGCTATGGTGACTTCCTAGGATGGCGGCCATCTGTGCTCCTGGCGTACCTAAGAAGAAAGTTAAAGTTGTTAGGGTTGAAATTACTTTCACTTAAACCACAGCCTTTCCCCGACCCATCGGAAGTTAGCACAGCCCAACTATGCCCAAGTTGGATTCAAGCTCTCACTCCTATAGCAGAGAACCATGTGGCCAGTTTGTGGTGGAGGCTCTCCTTATGTGCCAGCATCTTTGTTGTTATAGAGAGCTGAGACTGTCTGTGCTGGTGTTCTTGTAGCCAAAAGGACAGGATACACACAGAGTCTTAGGCATCTAAGTAGGAACCCAGTTCACCTCCCTCTCTGAAGACACTACCAAAGGCAGAAACAGACAGCAATAAGCTTTCCCACAGGCCAGTCTCATGTTCCTGTTGGCCCTGGCTGCTTCTCTGGGGTTTGACAAAAGAGTGAGACAGAGAAAAGAACACTGCTGTCCTGAGAGCCAGGTGCTGACTCTAAGATCTCTGGTCATTGGAGTTCCGATGTATCCGTCCAGGCCACACACACGGCATGAAGAGATGGGCAGGCAGACATCCTGAATGATCTGCTCAGGCAAAAGGACCTTACAGCTATTCTACGGAAGAAGGCAACCAGTAGAAATGGTGTCTCCCAGCTGGGTATCATGGTCCCTTTTGAGAATGAAACCATGGCTGGACTGAGCACTCTAGGTTCATAAAGGACTCAGCCCACTCCTGTAACATCAAATAAGAAGGGCCAGTCTAACGGGGAATGCCAAGCAGGAAGGGTAGTGGTTATTTTAACTATGCACTTGCGTGGGCCATGGAGGGCCGTATATTTGGTCAAACATTATTTCGCCAACCATCATTCTAAGAGGTGTCAACATGTCTCAGGATAACGGGGTTTGAACTGGCAGCTGCAGTAAAGCAGATCGCCTTCCCAGGGTGAGAGAGGCCCCCTCCAGACAGGGGAAAGTTGAGCAAAGCAAACTCAGTAGAAAAGCTAAGCCGTTTTCCAAGGAAGAAAGAACCTGATGATACTTCATTGGCTTTTTTTATGACTGAAAACCACACCACCAACTTCCTGGCTCTCGAGCCTTCAGGCTGGAACTCACACCCTCAGCTCTCCGGGGTCTCCAATGGAGGAGTTGTTGGCCTTGAGACTCATTCCAGTTAGTTCCTTATGCTATTAAACAAGATAAATATGCATCTCCTACATATATGGATATAATATGTAAAATATGCTTCATATTCTGTTGAGTCCTCTTCTCTGAAGAGTCCTGACTAATCCAAGAAGACCCACACCCTACTCAGAGATGTCCCAGCATGCTAAGCTATGAAGCCTAAGAGAGACCGGAGAAAGTCCTCTCGCCCCTGGACTATAAAAACAGGCCTCTGAGAAGCATTGGAGCATCCGGTAGGGAGATAAACTCTGTGTTCTGCAAAGATCCTTCCAGTTCTCAGATTCTTCTTGAAAATGGTGAGGCCTAATGTCACCTTTCTACCTAAGTGTCAGCAGGGCAAGTGCAGCCAGAGCAGAAGTCACGTGACATACACTTGGTTCATAAGCTTCTCTTTTTGCCCCCTCCTCCTCACCCCCCTTTTTCCACTTAGCTGTCATGTCAAGTGAGCTCTTCTGGTTACTAACCCTTGCACAATGATGCTGAATGACAGGTGAGGCTAACCAGGGAGCTGGAGGATGGGAGGAAGCCTAAGGGAGTCCTGAGATAGCCGCAGGAGACAGGGTAGCAGATGACAAACCAGCTAAAAGGATTAAGGAAAAGGCACCCCTAAATCCTGACTCCCCATTCCCCAGTTACATGGCTCAGAGTCACAGTGCAGTGTGTGGGCTTCAGGATGATGGGAGCAACTCAGAGTTGCTACAAGAAAATAATGGGGCACAAAGAACATGTAAGGGCTACTTAGCCCAGAAAGGAAAGTTCCAGTCTTTGTGTATTCTAAATAAAGATTTAAAAGGAAACAGCTTTTTTTTCTTGCTTGAGATGTTTGGTGAATAATCCTATTAGGAGAGAAAAATGTGAAGAGAGGTTTCCTTCATGACAGTGATGGTGAGCTCAGAATGACAGAGAGTTGGATTAATTTTCACCCCTGCCTTCTCTTCCTCCTGTCTCCGTCTCTTCCCTGATCCCTGAACAGACTCCAGGCCCAGATCTTCCTGTACTGTGTTCCTCTCACGCTCAGACTGGCTCTGTACTAACATCTTAAAGGATTCCTGAAATGGCAACCACAGTGCTCTGCATCTTTGTCCTCTGTTGACTGAGAGCCGAGTGGCTGGGCAGTGAAGGCATACCTCTGAAAGCTGACCACGTGAACAGTGGCAGCTGAGAGTAAATCTGGAAACAGTGAGCAGAGCCTTGAGGGCTTTGAGTACCAAGGTTCACCCCATGGAGCTCCTGAGGAGACTCTAAAGGTATCATGTTCCCAGAAAACCAAGCAAGGCCAAGGAAAAGAAACATGGTCTCTTTTCTACTGGGGTTCAGTCAGTCTCTGGAAACAGGGTATTATAAACTGACTTTGTCTCCCACCAATTTTTCTCTTTTTAACTTCACAACACCTCAGATTGTCTCAGAATGTATACAGAGGCACTTTTTAGCGAGATTACATCAAAGTAAGGTCATTGGTGTGTGCCCTAACCCAGTGTGACTGGTACCATGCAAGGACTGAATTGTCGCCCTGAAATTTTCTGATTTTGAAGCTCAGCTCTCAGAATGACCATACTTGGAAGCAGGACCTCTGAGGAGCTGACAGAGATGAAAGAAAGCCATGAAGGCAAGACCTTAACCTGACAGGGCTAGTGCTGGCACTGTCCTGGAGGTTCCAGGATCTCCTCCTGTTCCCACGTAAAGACACAAGGAGAAGACAGCCCTCTGAAAACAAGGACAGGCTTTCCCACCTGGAGTTCAGGCTTCTCAGCCTCCCAAACTTAGGAAAATAGGTGCCTGTTGCTCAGGCCACATCATCACTGATATTGTCACAGTAGGCTGAGCATGCTAAGATAACTTAAGACACCTCCAAAAAGGAAAATTAGGACGCCAGTATGGAAAATCAGAGAAGGCAGCCAAATACCAAGACAGAGAAGGTAAGCCAAATACAAAGGCTAGACTTATCCCTCCCCCAACCCCCAACCTCCTTCCAGGAACCAAACCCTTGGGTCAAGCAACTTCTTTTGGCTTGTTTTGTTTCTTTGTTTTTGCTTGAGACATTGTAGCTCAGGCTATCCTGGAAGAATACTATATAACGCAGGATATCCTCAATTTCATGGCACTTCTCCAGCCTTAGCTTTCAAAGTTCTGGGATTACTGTCATGTGTCACCATGCCTGGTTTGTGTATCCATGGTTTGAGAACAACCAGTGTGTGGTTCTTCAAACAGGTAAGCCGGATTGGGTATAAGACAGCCTGGGCAGATTTTCTTTCATGCAACCCTTCCCTTCACTTGAAGAGGAGCCTACTCTCCTGCCCCCCTGACCGCCATACCCCTTCTCTCCTATGAACTGAGTTCTGCTGCTCTGGAACTCTTAAGTCTCTATCTCATTTTGGGGTGGACTCCAGACAAGACCCTATTTTGTCTTGCAAGAAGGAATCATTTTTAATCAGGCAACAGTGAGTCTGAGAGAAAAACCCATGGAGACAGTGTAGGCCTAGTGCCAGGAAGAAAGCTGGTTGCCAAAACCTGGCTCCCTGCTTTAATTCCCTAGCTCAGAAGGGAGGGCATCTCCACCCTACTGGAGGGGAGGAAAAAGATGGGACACTTATCAGTAGAAGCAGAAGCCTCCCAGAGGCTTGGCCGGTGCCCTGCTCTGGCAGGGCCTGTCCTAGCAGTGTAGCAAGCCAGACTGGAAAGTACTGGAGGAAAAAAAATGTGTTGGAAACAAAGAAAGGGGGAAGCCTTAAGAAAGAAATGTGTCATTGTGGTGCCCATGGCCACTAGCTCCCAGCACCCTCCCCTCCTTTTTTACCTACTCAGCTAGTGTAGGAGAAAGGAGGGAGTCCCTGCCATATAGTTGCAATGGAGACTAGAGACTGGCCTTGTAGGCATGAAGAGACCTAGGGGGACCATTGAAGGATGCTGGCATGGAAACAAGGGACAGAGATGGAAAGAAACATGCTTACATGGAGCTGTCTCCAAAGACTGCAGAGACACTTCAGAAAGCCCACCCAGTCCAGCTGTCCCACCTCTCCAAGATTGCATTGCCAGTGCCTCTGGGGCTTGCCAGCCCTACAAACTAATGACAATACAACAGCCTGGACCCCCAGCCATCTGCCCTGTCAGGATGACATACTCCCCATACATCTCTTAATGTGCCTGGAGTGAGACCTGGAGACAGGACCCTGGTCCTCTGCAGCAGAGTCCACATTAGCCACAAATCTCAGGATTCTGGCAGACAAGCTGAGAAGATGCTAGGGCAGCTTGACAAACCCATTTGAACCAATAGACAATGGGAACTGAGAACTGTCACAGCACCACTCCAGGCCCTCTTAAAGACAGCTTTGAATTCTCAGGGATGGATCCAGAAGGCAGACCAACATCTCAGCCAGTAGTGGCAATAGCTTGCGTTTTCAGTAGACAGGCATACTGAGTTCTGGCCCAAGTGCACTGAAGATTCTAAGGCTTAGGACAGTCTTTCAAGCCATTGAGGGAGGAGCTGAGCCCTAGAGAAGGCAGAGCCTCCTTTGGGTATCACTAGCTGGTGCAATGGACTAGTTCTGTTCATCTTTGAGCATCTAATTCTGGTTTGTGGAGCGAGTTCCATGAGGTTAAATGAGTCAGATACATAGCAGATATAATGTAAATGTTCTTCTATTTATTGACCTCTAATCTCCTGGATGAGATGCCTGGGGAAGGGTTGCCCAGGCTTGACCTTGAAGAACAGTAGTGACATAGAGCCCACCCCTGTGCAAAGATGGCTACTGCATTTGGACTGATCTAGTGGTCAGCATGCTGAAGTAAATCAAAGCCAGCCTCTCCATAATGCCTCAGTGAGCCGTGTGCTACCTCCCACCAGCACCATAAGACATGGGCGGAGGAACTGGCATATGCTCGCCGTCTCCTGTAATAGCCATTGCTGTCACCATCTGTACCTTCTCCATTCATCCATCACTCCATCCATTGACTCGCCGGCTCACTCCTTCCATGGGTAACTAACCAGCCTTGACACTGTGACCAGACACAAGGCAGGAGGCCGGAGTTCTTTCTGAATCAGGAACTCACCATAGACAGAGTATCTCAGCCAAGCCTTTGTAAACTTACTTTTGAACTCTCCCGAGGTTGAGCCAAAGCATGGGGAAAAAGAGTGAAGTAGCTTTGGCAGTACCTCTGGAGGAAGGACATGCTCCCCAGGCCTCCAGAGAGGCTATAGGTTGATCGCAGAGGAAGCACAGATCTGATTCCCAACAGCAACTGAACCCATGGCACGTGTCACAGAGCTGCTCTTTACTCTGAGATGAGCCAGCTCCGCCTTATTTGCAAAGCAGTCCCCAAGGCCTCCACTGGAAATGTAATCTCACCATAAAGAATTCTTATCTTCTCATGTGAACACTCCCCTCTCATGAAGAACGAGTCTGAGTTTGCAGTGAGCAAGCCTCCTGCTCCCTCCCCTGCCTTTTACCTGATATTATTTTGGCTGCTGATAATTACATTAGGTATAGCAACTGATTTTATGATGCTAATAATTATATACACTTACAAAACAGATGGGTCTGGGATCCGGAGGGGGGAGCGTTTATGGACTCGGAAATGAGACATTTTGTAGGTAGGAAATGGATAGTTATTTCCAGGTTTTATTGCTGTGTTCCATGGGCTTCTTCTTAAATCTTGTTGCTAATACTTTGCCTGAATTGCCTTGCGTGCATTTTGTAGGGCTTAGCTCATCCATTCAGGGGTTGCTGGGAACAGAATGTGACGTTAACTGTCTGAACTAGAAAAATTCAGAAATGACATAGGAAAAGTCTGTCCACTTGGGAGAGACACACACCACAAACATGACTCTTCCCACCAATAGAAGTTGAGTGGCAGAGGGCTGGCTAACTCTCTCCTGAGGCTGGACTAAGTCATAGGACGTGTGAATCAGAGGAACCCTCAGAAATCATCTGGCCAGTGTCTCTCAAGCTAAGATTCCCCAGGACAGAAGTAGGGGCGTAGTTTGGAAGCCTGTTAAAGGTGCAAAGCCTCAGGTCCTGCCCAAGTTCAACTGTCCTTCATTCCAAGTGACTACCGATGACTAAAGGTTACTAAAGTTTCCCTGACCTGGGGAGTTGACTCAGTCAGTAAAGTGTTTATCACGAAAGCACAAAGTCTTGGTTTTGAACCATCAGCACCCATGTAAAAAGAGGTATGTGGTGAGCAACTATAATCCCAGTCCTGGTAAGATAGAAACAGGAAGTTCCCTGGAGGTTCCTGGCCAGACTGCAGTCAAATTGGTGAGCTCCAGGTCTAGTGAGAGATGTTTGTCTCAAAAAAACAAAACATGGAGCAATAAAGGAAAACTCTTGACTTCTGCATACACACACACACACACACACACACACACACATACAAAGGAAGACACACAGACACACACATAAAGAGAGACAGATTAGACAGGCAATGGCAGAGAAAGAGAGAGAGAGGAGGAGGAAGAGGGGGAGGAAGAGAAGGAGGAGAAAGAGGAGGAGGAGAAAGAAGAAGAGGAGGGAAGAAGGAGAAAGAGGAGGAGGAGGAGGAGGAGGACCCATCTGATCTGATATGCTCTGCTCACTTGTCACCTCAAAGGCTCTTATGCTACCTTGAAGAGATCTGGTTCTATCATCTCTAAAAATTCTTTGCAATATAAAAGTAACAGAAGCCAGAAACAAGGAAATGCACCTCTCTTTCTTCCAAGAAAAACCCTCCTGGGTTAAATATTAATAAAGTAAAATAATAAATTTCCAGAAGCCATGCTTGGCCTTCTTGAGTCCTATTTCTGTCTGCTCCTTGGCAGTGAGTCCCCATGATATTTGACCTTGATTTTTCTGCTTTCTCTGGGTGTCATTCTTTCATTCAGTGAGCATCTTTGGGTGCTTTGGAAGTAGAATCTTGGGGACACAGAGACCTAGGGTAAAAGGATATTGTCTTCTCTGTCTCCTTTTTTTCTACCATTTGGTACTTAAAGGGAGCTGTGTGCTCAAACCTGGCCAAGACTCCTTGTTGGACATATGCATGGCATTTCTTCTCATTGCTTTTGGCTCACCTGCCTAACCAGGTGGCTTTGTTTTATCCCCCTAATTGGGAACACCCCATTTCCAGCCCCTAAACACACCCCTTGATCATCTGCCAGCTGATTGAGATCAGACTCTTTCACATCCTGTCCCTCTTGGCATCTCCCTCTCTCTCCCTCTTCAGTTCTCACTAGGTCCTTCTCATAGACACACATTGATAATGAATAAATCTCTCTCAGAGTAGGGAGTGGGCTGGCATGTCCATGGGGAAGGCCCCGCAGACGTGGACAGGATGGATGGCTGACGGGAGCCGAGCCCTCGGCTCTAATTAACGTATTGTTCTCTGGGCTCCAGCAGGGTTATGGATGAGCTCCGCAAAGCGGCCCACTTAACCTGAGCATCCTGGTCCCAATCTATTACTTTCTCCACTGGCTTCAGCCTGGTGTAAAAAAGAAAAAAATAAAAAGGTTGAGTGTGGGCAAAAAGCCAAAGAGCTTAATTTGAGGCACTCCCTAAAGGTACCTACCCGCTTGCTTCTACTGACAGCTTAGCCTATGGGACACCTGGGTTTGTCCCCTCAGTAGGCAAAGAAAATACAACCAAATGTGCTTGAAAATCTGAACTCAGTTCATGAACACATACAGTGAGCCCTGCAGATAGACACAAGGAAATTTCTGGGCTTTTGCCAAGGCTGCCTCCTTATGTCTAGTTGAAGCATCGTTTGGCCTCAGCTCCAAATCTTTCATTTATATACCGTAGAGAGTCTGTGATCACTTGTGTGTCTACATACGTAAGGGTGTAAACGACCATACATCAAGAGATTCTCCAGGACAGAGGTTATCTGGATACCCAAAGATACCAATATAAGATTGAGAATGAGCAGTGACTGACCAATTTTAGAGGGATTTTAGAAGTGGCACTGATGGGCGGGCAGGGAGGGCCACCTGGTCGTAGGGCCACAGGAGGATGAGAAGGGCACTACAGTGGGAGCATTTGGTGTGTTTTAGGGGAATCCAAGATGCTTTGTCTGGATGGGCAACATAAGCACTCAGTAGGGGCTCTGTTAATGAGCATGGACTTTATAGACGAGGATAGCTATAGCTTATTGAGCAGAAGAGCAGTGCGGAGAGATTGTGTGTGTGGCTGAGAAAGAAGGTTAATCTCTCATGGGTATGCAGGAAGGGTGTGAAAAGAGACACTTTATGTTGTTGACATAAAGTGAGAATAGGGGCTATATAGTCTTCCATTTTCAAGGGAAGCGGTAGAGAAACCGAATTCCAGGGACTTTAAGTGACGTGCTCCAAGTTACCATCGATTACAGATGGTTCTTGGCATGAATGTCTTCCAACTTCTAGTGTGTGTGTGGGGGGGTAGGTATCCAAGATCATATTACCCAAATTATATGAGCCAGTTTATGGTTATCAACCCAGATGAGCTACAGGCCTTCCAGGTATCCCCAGCACAAAGAGGCGACAAGGACTTTCCTCACTCCTGACAACTTCAGCAGCTTACTCAAGTTTCATCAGGGTATTCCATCCTATGAAACAAAAAGATGACTTCCTGTCTACCGTACCTCCAATCCTATGGCTGGTGGGAGCCATAGCAATGTAGTGGAAAGGAGAGAAATTGAGATTAAAAGGCTCTGGACCCGTAGCTTCTTTATCTCTCAAACTTACATGAGCTGCCTAGTGTCTCCGAGGTGTAATGTCCTCTCTCATGGCATTGACCTATCTACTTCATGAGAAGGTACATACATTACAGTTACATAGAGTGTGTATAACAGAGCACACAGAAGTCAAAATAAACCATTTAACACAATGCTCACAACTGTTAATATTCTTACACATGAAAACACTTCAAGACCCAGAACAAAGAGCAGGGGCCAAGCTTAGTTGGTAAAGCCTAAGGCTTCACTGTAAACTATAGAATAGGAGATCTCTGAGCCTAGAAGGCAAAGACCTGCCTCGAGACCTGACTCAGCTGTGTGATGCTGGGTATGGCTCAGCAGTCTCTGCATTCTCCCCCTTCTTCCTTCAAACTAGATTGTATATCCCAGCCACCTTCGTCATCACCTATACCTACTGACTATATTCTAAGCAGTGGAGTGTGAGCATAGGTGACATGTGCCATCTCAAGGTATTGCTCAAAGAAGCATACCACATAAGATCCTCAATTGCTGTTCTCTGTTCACCTTCCTACCTGAGATGCTCCAGGAACCTGATGGGAAGCAAAGCCACAGACAGAGGCAGCCTGGATTCCAGACTTCTACTCAGACGGAGCATCTTACCAACTCTTACTGAAGAGAGACAAACTGGATAAACTGTGCTGCTCCATTGAGATCTGGGGAATGCTCACTTGATAGACTCAAGCCATTCACCTATTTTGAGACCCATAATCCTCCCCTGTTAGACCGGCAGCTAATATGTTTGTACTGAATCATGAGTGTAATGATAGAAGTGGGTTGAAGAAGGAAGTATCCATTTATGCACGCAGCCAAGAATGACCTGATGTCAATAATCAGCACTGTCTTGTGCAATCTACCCCTTGAGTCACATCCTGAGACCCTCCTACACCTCATCCGCTTCAAAAATTTGAATGGGGTGACAGAATGCATAAAACAGTGGTTCTCACGCTGTGGGTTGTGACTCCTTTGGTAGGCAAATGGTCCTTTCACAGGGGTAGCCTAAGCCCATCTGCATATCAGATATTTACATTAGGATTGATAATCGTAGCAAAATTACACTTATGAAGTAGCAATGAAAATAACTGTATGGTTGAGGGGGTCATCAGAACATGAGGAACTGTATTAAAGAGTGGCAGCCTTAGGAAGACTGAAAGCCATTGGTATAGGAAGAGGCCACAGGAATTGGTTATTTTCTTCTTCTTTCTTTTGCCAAAAATAAGTAAACAAACAAATAAATAAATCAGTCACTTTCCCTGCATTCTCATTCCCCCTTTTCCTCACTCAATATCTACCCATGCAGACTTTCTTAACTCTTGTGGTATGTGGTAAAAATTCTGGAATTTGGGGTTCTTCAAAAACACAGAAATATTATAAGAATATGTTTTCATTTTAACCTCAGGGGTGGGCTTTGGGGCTGCTTCAGACTGTCCATAGCAGCTACTATGATTTGTTCCCTGCTCTAGCAGGGGCATGATTTTGCCAGCTGCAGATAGTCCTTGCAATTGCGTAACGTGTGGAATTTGGGGGTATATACATGCTAGGGGGCTGAGAGGCAAGGGTTTGTTGGTGGGTTGCTGGTTGTTGTTGGTTGCTGTTAGTTGGAGTTTGTTAAGTAGTCATGTGTAAAGAAGAAACAAAAAGAAGAAATTAGATATCCTAACTGCAAAGATCAAACTTGCCCCAAGGAACGCCACGCCTCTAATCAGCAGGAAGTAATCTAACAATAATGTCATCACCCCCTTTCCAATCCCTGGTTTTATTTGAGGATAAATAAAACCTCTTTCCTTTCCTCTCAATCTCTTTTTTCTCCTATCTAGTGTTATGGGGTTGAAAAGATGAAAGAAAAAAGGCAGAGAAGGGTAAAAGAGAGAAGAACTCACAAGCTACAGGGATGGACCCAGAGAACACAGCACACTGATCCTGCTGACGGAACACACATAATTTGGAGTAAGTCATCTTTCATTCGTCTTTTCAGCATAGAATCACATGGGATGGGGGAGTGAAACCCAGTATTGATACCTTTATTGCAAAAGTCAGTAAGGATTCAGACTCCCAAACACCCCCACACCCTCCTTGGGAAGACACTGAAAGTAGACATGGGCTACCAAAAGAGTATCAGTATTGCCTTGAGAGGCACCCCTGCAGAAGAACATGTGTGTACCCCTGGGCACATATAAGTGATTACGAGGGTGTGCTTAAGATGTGTCAATACATGTGCATGCACCTTAGAGTTGGTTATGTGTATGTGTATGTTTGGACCTCTTTAAAGCTACTCACACATATATTTGCATGTGTTTGTGGGGTGTATATATGTGCATATGATTAAGATGTTTCTATCTATATTATATATATGTGTGTGTGCATATCTATATTATACATATGTGTGTATATATAATATATATTGATATATATAATATATATAAAACATATAATATATATTATATATTATATCAATATATATATACATATGTGTATATATATATATATATCAATGTGTGTGTATGTGCATTCACACACATGGTTGGGTCTCTTTAGAGGTGTACACATGTAATTGTATGTGTTTGTGAGATGTGTATGTGTGTGTATCTGTGTGGATGTATTTAAAGTACTTGCATCCATGTGTGTTAAAAGGTACGTGCTTGTGTTTATATGGATGCATTTAAAGTGCGTACACACATAGGTGAGTTTGAGTGTTTGAGGAAGGTGTGAGAGTATATGTGTGTGGATATGTTTGAAGACCTCACACTGTGTTTGCGCATATGTTGCATGTGTGAGTGTGTACATGCCTTCAGTAAGAGGTGACAGAAAGAGAGAGCAGCAGAAATACCTCTAGGCAAGCGGTCACACCTCTCCCTCCAGAGGGTTCCCTGGAATCGCAGCAAATAAATAATGCTTTAACTCTTAATAATAGCCCTAGCCCCTCCTGAATCTTTATCCTGGAAAATTTGGAGCAACCACCCTGAAGAAGACACACTTTTTCCTCAGGAATGTGCCCTGCTGCAGAATGCAGCAGACTCTGGGCTCGGCTTTGCTCCAGGACCTGTCCCCTTAGACCACAGAGAGAAGAAGACAGTCTACAGGAAAGAACAAGGGAGTCCTCTTAAGAACAAAGACAGCTTAGAGACCAGGTGGGTGGGGGAGCTGGAGCAGGAAGGCTGCAGGCCCGGGAGGATCTCAATTCTCAGCCCTGCAGGAGGCCCAAGGAGAATGCTGGCAGCCTGGTGGGCCTGCCAGGTTAGGAACAAGCCCCTGACACAGGGGTTTGCACAGGCGCACAAATGAAAGAGAATCAGAGGAGATGAAACCATACAAATTTCGGGTAATAGAAAGAGAGGAAAAAGATGTGCGTGTGTGGCCTGGGTCTCGGCTCAGAAAGGTCGATTCCAAGAAGACGCTGGCCAACTTTATATTACTTTTCAGAGAGCCAGTGAGCTGAAAAATAACTCTCACCTTTTTTTTCTATTATTATTCGTATCTTCAGAGTTTCTTCTTCACATTGTTTTCTGCATCTCACTTGTTCATTTCTCTCCAGCCTGATTTCATTTGGAGATTTGGCCTAGAGCCTGGAGGGGAAGATGGTCCCTCTTAGAGAAAGCATTTATTTTGAATCCTCAGCAGCCCCTACTGTTGCTGCCCAGTCAGAGCGTGGAGGTGGGTGGCAGGGAAGGAGCTGTGACCTGAGGTAGGGAAGAACAAAGGTGGACAAGTCGCAAGAACCGGTCTGCCCTTCGTGGTAAATACATGCATGTACACATGCGCGTGTGTCTATATAAGCCTAAGGGTTTGTGAAAGAGCATACGTGTGCCACAGCACATCGGTAGGTGTGGACCTTGTTAGGGTGACAGGTGAGTGCGAGAGACACCTACAGTTGTACGTGTTGAGTGACATGTGAGGGGGCTTTTACATCTACATGTGTGGGTGTTTGTGTGGGCTCGCCCCGCCCCCGCACCCCCCTCCCCTCGCGCAGGTGGGAGGGATGTGGGGTGGCTCGCCATTCTGTCTCACAATGGCAGTGACTGACTCCTTCACCTTTGCCAAGCTCAGCGAGGCGCAGATGTTGTTTGAACCAGGGAAAATGTCAGCCCCCAGGAGGAGCCCAGCTTTAACTTACAGCAAGCCCCTAGGAAGCATGGCAGTGGATTCTGGGTATTGTGCTCTGGGCCCATTTGCATTTGTTCTTCCCAGTAACTAAGGGCTGGTGGGTGGGGCTCACTTCTTCAGTGCCTATAGCCCCTCACAGTTTCCTTGGGCTCCTACAGCCCCTCCCAGTTTCCTTGGGCTCCTCCCTGCTGTGCCTGGCACTGAAGAATGCCAAGGGGGTACAAAAACCGAACCTTGATAGCCAAGCCTTGCTCTCACCCCTACAGCAATGGAGACTTGATCTTCCTGGCTACAGTACCATCTTCTGAGTTAGAGGTAGGAGACCTCACACTGCAGAGAACAGAAGCTGGGCCTTCATGTGGCCCACAATGGGCACATCTGGACTCTGACCATGATGCTCAGAACAGTCCTATAAACAGAGACAGAGTTGGAGTTATGCTATCAGTGAAATGAAAAGTACAGATGTCCTTTCCCTCCTTACAAGCATGCGCCTTCACTAAGCCCCTCAGTTGGGACCTCTGTCCGACATTCAGCTCTTTCCCAGGGGACCTCAATGGTCTGTGCAAAAAGTTAGTGTGTAAAAAGAGATCCTTCTAAGGGAACTGCACTCCCAAGGCCCTGTCATCCAGAAGTCACTATTCATTAAAAACACCACACTATTTAAGCAGATAGGGAAATCTTGGTCAGTATTCACATAGGGTCACAAAGTCAATAAATAGAAAGGCCAAGTTCAATCTTGGCCAGGGACTCTGTCATCATGAAGGCCACTGCTTTGTGGTGCTGGTGTTTAGACGGGGCAAGCTAAAGAAGACAGTGTCCAGAGAGAGGAACAAGGCATACCTTAAACCTAGAATCCATCAGGTCACCAGCAGACATGGATCTAGGACATTCCCAACAGAGAATGTGGAGTCATGGGTGTGTCCGCTGCAGGAGGCCTACAAAGTGACTTCCTAGTCTAACTCTCAACTGTGATCAATGTAAGACTGTAGAGTGCCAAGCAATGTGCTGTTGGATATGACAAGGGGATGCTGTATGACCACGCTGAAGTCACTTAAACTCAAGAAGGGCATGTGAATGGGAGCATAACCTGTAGGGTCAGCGATGCTCGAGTAAGATGATGGATGTCCTGGACCTCGAGTGGGCAGATCTGCTACTTCAGGGACCAGAGTAACCTATGGGTGGGCCCAACTAGGATCACCTGTTCTCTAAGTCCTGGACCTAATGCCTTTGTCATCATGGGAAGCCAAGGGGTCAAGACACAGGAGAGAATCTACTGAGGTAGGACTCCGGTGCTACGTCCACTCTACTGTGGGTCTACAGGGAAGCTTCTGCCCATCTTCCTGTGCAGGACCAGAAGCAACCCATCTGCTACACTAGGAAGGCCACAGACAGCCCTAGAGAAGGTCCAAGCAAGGAGATAACCTAGGAATGCTGCCTTTTCCTCAGCACCTGGCTTCTAACTGCCCAGACAAGAGTTCCCCAGTTCGTAGTTTCACCAATTCTCAGGCATGAAAACAGCAGCAAGGTTAGCCCTGTTCTGGGAGATGTGTCCTCATGTCAGAATGTGTTAAGGAACTTGGTTTCCCATGGCAATGAACTTGGATTTCTAGAGTTAGATAGGCCCGATCCTTTCTATGTGAACTAGTGGCAGTGGCCCTATCCCCAAGGCATGTCAAGGAACTGAATGAGGTAACTGATGAATTCATATGACCCCTATAGCCTAATTAGTCTAAAATGAACATAATAGTCCTAGCTGTGTGACCTTGTGCAAATTACTTAAACCTTCTGTGTCTCCATTTCCTTATCTAGAAAATGAGACTAATAACAGTATCCACCTCATAGGGTTAAAGGGGGATTAAGCGGGATTAACGGAGGATTATGCAAGTTAATATTTATAAGGCACTTAAGACAGTACCTGTTACATGACGAGCATTGCGTGACTTACAGTTATACCCTCGCTGGGATTATTTTTGTTAGCCCAGCTCAAGGAGGGGTGCTAGTCCATTTCACAGATGAGGAAGCTGAGGTGAGACATTGAGTCACTGGCCTGAGACTTGCACCTGAGACTTCTAACTACAAGTGAGGTTTCACTGCCCCTTTCAGTGGCTTTCCCTCTGCAGAGACTGATAGAAGGGTTCTGGAGTCCTTCTACAGCCAGCCAGGTTTCACTCAGAGGAGACAGAAATGTCTCCTTCTCCCAGACAATAGAGCAGAGTTGAGGAAACGGCTGGCTTAGGGTGGCTTCGGCTTCAAGGCTTTCCAAATGTTTTAAGACCAGCAGTCCTCTGGGCCTGTGTCTATTGGTGAATTTGGAGGCAGTGGGTTGGCAGCTGTAGTATGCAGAAAGTGAATGTTTGTGTGTGTGTGTGTGTGTGTGTGTGTGTGTGTGTGTGTGTGTGTGTGGTGTGTATATGTGTATGTGTGTATGTATGTGTGGTGTGAGTGTGTGTATGTGTACTGTGAGTGTGCATGTATGTGTTGTGGTGATTTGAGTGTGTGTGTATGTGTGTGTGGTGTGAGTGTGTGTGTGGTATGTGTGTGTGTGGTATGAGTGTGTGTATGTGTGTATGTATATATGTATATTATGAGTGTGTGTACATATGTGTATATGTGTGTGTGTTCTGTGAGTGAGTGTGTTTGCATGTGTGTTGTGGTCATGTGAGTCTGTGTGTGTATATGTGTGTGTGGTTTGAGTGTGTGTGTCTACATATGAGTGTATGTGTGTGGTGTGAATGTATGCATGTGTATGTGGTGTGTATATCTATGTGTGAGTGTGTGTATGTGTGTATGATATGTGTATATTGTAGTATGAGTGTGTATGAGTGTAGTGTATGTGTGGTGTGAGTGTGTGTGTGGTATGTGTATCTATGTGTGAGTGTATGTGTGTATGTGTGTGTGACATGTGCGTATTGCAGTATGAGTGTGTATGAGTGAAGTGTGAGTGGGTGGGTGTGGTGTGAGTGTGTATGTGTGTGTGTGTGAGTGTGTGTGTGTGTGTGTGTGTGTGTGTGTGTGTGGTGTGAGTGAGCATGTGTGTGTTTTGCTGTGATGGAGCAAGTGGAAAAAACGGGAAGCCCCCTCACCCATATCATCTCCAGGGCTCAGGTCACAGGAGCATTCACGAAAGGACAGAATGGCATGATGCCTTTCGAAAGATCTCCCACGGGTGCTTGGGGAACCTTCTCCAGCCACCTCTTCACACCCTGTCATAGTCACCATCCCTACATGCACACACACACACACACACACACACACACACACACACACACACATACACAGAAGAAATGATCAAGCACCAAATATCCTCTCGTGCTACTTTATATGGCAAATAATTGAACTGTACCCTTGTGGTCTCGGTGAGGAGTTTCATCCATATTCATGCTTCTCGTTTCCTGTGGAAACAACACGCCAGACATCCCAGCTCAACCGCAAGCTAGAAATCTCAGGCGCTAACTCAGCGGGCTCTGGGTCCCCATCTTCTGCCTTGAGAGCGTAGATTTAGACTGTGTGTAACTAGCAGGGAGGCTGCCACTCCCGGACACTTTCTTGGCTTTTGTACCCCTTGGTCCCTTTCTCTGCCCCTCTCCCCGTCCCCTTGTCCCCATGTCTCTGCCTTCTCTTCTTCTTTGTTTTTTTCTCTACAATCTCTCATCTCTTCCTCCTTTTCTTCTCTTACCATTATTCTCCTGCATAGCCTCCTCAGACTCAGTCTCTTGCCTTTCAGGCCTCCTCCTTCACCCAGCACTGGAAAGTTCCGGTCTGTGTTGGGAGTTTCAGTTTCCTGCCTGCTAAAATGGGGAGGGGGGTGCGGGTTGGGGAGCTTGGAAGCTGCTTTGGAGTGTGCGTGTCTATGAATACCAAGCATGTTAATAGGTTAAAGTAAATCTAAAGTAACATTTGAAAGCAGAGAGATGAAAGCAGATCACAGGCCAAAGATCAAACAATCTAGAGCCACTTCTAAGCCGTTTGCAGCTGGAGGTTATTAGCATTTGAGAGTGAAGAGCATTAGAGGGAGACAGGGGGGAAAGTTGGAAGGAATTTTTGTTGTGGAGATAAAAACTGAAATAAATGACAGTGGAAGGGGAGAACTAGAAAGAGGCTGCCTTATTTTAAAAACATTAAGACAGTGTTGGGGAGAAAGCCCAGTATTTTTAGCTTCTCATCCAGCATCAGGGCTGGGTGCTGGCTCCTGAGGCCTCCAGGGTGTCCTCTGCCTCTTCCTGCTCCTCCTTTTCCCACTCTTTCCTCCCCCCTCTACCCCACCTTCCTTCCTTTTCCTAATTTCCAACACTCCCTCTTCCTTCCTTTCTCTCCTCCCACCCACTCCTCATCCTCCTCCCTCCCCACTCCAGACTTCTAGAAAGGAGGTTTCTGGTTCCTTCCCCTCCAGGCATAAAACAGAAGGCCCTTCCCTGGGTGGGGAGTGGGACAGTGTGCAGGTTTGTATGGGTGGGTGGGGAGGGGCGTTGCTGGAGCCAGGCTCATCCTCTGAGCTTCTGGGCATGCCAGGACCTTCACCTGCCTGGTCGGGGGAATTCTGTTCAAAATATTTGAATGGATGCCGCTAACAAGGTTGGGTTGGGTTGGGTTGGTTTGGTTTGGTTTGGTTTGGTTTGGCTTTTTTTTTCTGCGTATGGCCAAGCTTAGCTGCCAATTCCCCAACCCAGTCCTGATTTTTATGCCACAAAGCAGACTGGGGTCTTACATGCAATACAATAGATACCCTTCCCTCCTGTAAAACCTCCTTGCCTCCACACTTCTAATTGAGTCAACACCTATTCCCTAAGCTGCCAGTGTGCGTCCAGCACTCTGCTTGGTGCTGAGAAAGCTGAGGAAGGTGAAGATCTGTCTTCCGGGCTGTGCTAGGGTATTGGGGAAGGTAGATGTTAGATCCACAGACTTCAGATTAGATCTGAGAGGTCAACCATGATCATTTACCACAGTTCCCACCGGAAGTTCCACTTTTGTGAGACTCAAGACACCGACATTCCACCAAGAGAAAGGAAGTAGAAATGACAGAAACGGGGAGGAAATGCCTTATCTGGGAGAGATTCTAAGCACATGCTCACAGGCAGCTGACTTAACAGGATGGAAGAAGTCTGAATGGCCAGCTTGCAGAAGAAAGTGTGGATGGAGAAGAAGCCTTGCCTCATGGACCCCAGGAGGCCTGAGGAGTTAGACATGGCTGGCCTGGCAGACTACGGGAGACACAGAGGGCTAGGTCTGAAGGTTGTTCACCTGGCCTGTGCAGACAAGCAAACATCTCTCCTTCTGCCCTGACTGAGTTAGAAGAGTCATTCTCAGAAGATGAATGAAGAGAGAACTGGAAGTCACTTTTCAGGCAGAAGGAAGGCATCATCAGGACAACCTACATGCCATTGGGCCATTATCAATCCCCTCCCCCAGCAAGGCTTTCAATCTGAAAACACCAAGAGAAGCCAACCTAGTTGGCTTAAGGAAAAAAAGACAATACTGATTTAGGGTTGTCCCTCCAAAGAAAGTCAGTTCCCTACCTATTCACCTCACAGTGAAACCCACCAGTGGATGGGGACCCACTCATGTCCAGAGAACTTCAAATCAGATTTTCTTTTTTTATTTTTTGTTTTTTTTAAAAATGCAGATAGAGAATCAATAATGCTCTAACTTTCATTTGGGGTTTAAGACTCACATGTTTTGATTCTGTGTGTCCGTGTGGATACCTGCATGCATGTATGTGTACCATTGCATGCCCAGTGTTTGCTGAGACCAGAAGAGGGCATTGGATTGCCTGAAACAGGAGTGACGGGCAGTTGTTTATCACCATGACAGTGTTGGAATTCCAAGTCCCTTGGAAGAACAGCAGGTGGTTCTAACCACTGAACCACCTCTTGGATCCTCAATCAGGTTTTCCTAATGACTCCTTCACTCAGATATGGGCAACCAAGGAATTCTTACAGATCTTATCAGATATAATCATGATGCCACTCAAGCTGAAAGGAAGAAAAGGAAGTTAGAAGAAGCTGAAACAATAGAAGAATGTAAGAAAACAAGGTTGGCAAGATGGCTCAGCCAGTAAAGTGCTTGCCTTACAAATACGAGGACCAGAACTTAATCATCAAAACTATATATAAATATGTATGCATGTATTTGCATAGTGGCATTAGCTTATAATCCCAGTACTAGGAAGAAAAATATGGACAGATCCCTGGGACTCCTGTCAGTATGGATATCATCCTCACGGTGAGCTCCAGGCCAGGGAAAGACCAGGTCTCTAAAATAAGTAGATAGTGCCTGAGGAATGACACTCAGGGTTGTCCTCTGGCTTCTGTATGTATGTATACACCTGTGCATGCACACCCACATATACATACCACAGCCATGTACAAATACACACACATATATTCATATATGTATACATAATGTCTTCACAGAAATAAAAGCAGAGCTCCCACCTGAAATAAAAAAAACAGTGGACGGGAGACAGAGAGGCAGAGAGATCACAGATAGGTGTAGATTCAGGCTATCCTACATGGCAATCAAAGCACAGGAGAGAGCTGGCTATTAAAAGTGATAGCAAAAATTCAAAATTCAATAAAAGGTTTGAAAGATAAAATAGATGAAATTTCCCCAAAAGTGGAACAGAAAGAGAGAGAATACAAGGCAGAGAAAGGCAGATAATGGCCAAGAAAATGAGAACATTAAAGTATCAGTTCAGGAGGTTGGTCATTTGACCGTTAGGAATTCTAGAAAGGTTCAGAGAAAATGGAGGGGATAATTATCAAAGAAATAATAGAAGAAAATTTTCCCAAGCTGAAAGATGTTGGTCTGCAGATTGAAAGGGTCATTAAAGGTCTAAGGTATATGATGGTGATGTCTCTGGCACCAGAGATGAGAGGCTTCTGAAAACCTGGAGAAAGCCGCTCTCAACTGACGGAATGGCAGCTTCCCGGAGGAAAATAAGTTATAGATTATCTAATACATTTGCTCAGGTAACAAATAAAGGCGATAGAATCTCCTCGTTCCATTAAATCATTCTCTCTCTCTCTCTCTCTCTCTCTCTCTCTCTCTCTCTCTCTCTGTGTGTGTGTGTGTGTGTGTGTGTGTGTGTGTGTGTGTGTGTGTTGCATAGTTAAAAAAAAAAACTAACCAGAAATGAGGAAGAGAACAAGGTTGTCCAAGAAGGGCCATTGCACAGGAAAGAACTTTTTGTTTATCGTTATGTATGAAGATGATACTGACTGAAGTTTTTAAAATATGGTGTAAATATATTATTGGAAGGACAGAAATATAAGCTAAGAACTTTTAAAACACAGGGTCCTACTTTGGACCCAGGTTGAGTTGGACTTTACTATCAAAGTCATGGCAAGCCTTGTGAGTCACAAGTTAAGATTTGAGCCATAATAGGAAGTCACTAGATAGGGCCAAAAACTGCTCACTTACATTTGATATAAGAGGCATGGGGGAGCAGAGATAAGAGCACAAGGGCACACAGAAAGAAGGACACACAAAGAGAACAGTTATTAATGGCCACCTGCTCCCTGAGGTAGCAGTTGGCACTCTCTGAGGTGTATAAGGAAACCCTTGGGTAATGGCGTACTTCTGATTTTTCTAACAGTATAGTTACATAGTCGGATGTATTTCTCAGAACTCATAGATTGGTATGCTAACACTCTTCACATTCCATTACACGCAAAATTTATCTTAAAAGAAAAACAAAACAAAATAAACCAGAAGTAAATATTGACCTCTAACGAGACACAAGCTGAAGCTACTGAAGTTAAGGTACATTGTATCTGCAGCTGATTGACACGAAACAAAAGTAGGACAGCTGGGCGGATGGGTAGATCAGTGGGTGGGTAGGTGAAGAAATGAGTGGGTGAGTGGATGGATAGGTGTGGATGGGTATATCAGTGGATGGGTATGTGGTAGAAGGGCTGGGTGGGTGGATGGGTGCATGGGTAGAGGGAGAGATGAGTGGGTGAGTAAATGGATGGGTGAATGAGTCTATGGGTGGATAAATGGGTGGGTGGATGAGTAGATGGATAAATGAATTGATAGATGGGTAAGTAGATAGATATATGAATGGATGAGTGGATAAGTAGACGGGTGATTAGTGGATGGATACATGAATAGATAATTTTAAAAAAACATAAAGATACATAAAGTGTTAATTGCGAAATTTGGGGTTTATAGTTTGTCACCAAAAACCCTGTTGACATTTCTATGTATTTAAAACTATAATAAAATAAAATATATAACAAATTTTGGGTTTAAAAACATAGGTTTTTTATAGTGTGTTATTTAAATGAAAAGATCCAGATAACAGAAAAACCAGGCAAGAGTCCGAGTGATTGCCACTCGAGGATGGAAAAAGGATCTCCAGGCAGGATAAATTTCCAAAAAGAAATCTTACCATATTATTTGATTCTAAAATTTTGTGTATAAGTGGCCCTGGTTAAATCACTAATTTTCAAAAGGAAAGAGAGCTTTTATATTAAGATGTCTATTAAATCATTTTAAATGTCTTCACAAAAATGTACAATTTCGTTCTTCATGACTGTAATGAAAACCAAGAACAAGGGGTCATGGTGGTGAGAGGTGCCTGGGGCTTCTTAGCTGAGAGTTCTGGAAGGCTCTGTGTGTGGGGACACATAGGTTCCAGACAAAGAAAAAGAGAGTCAAAAAGGTCCAAGGCTGGACTAAGAAGGGCAGTGGGCCAGGTGTATGGCAAAGCAGAAAGAGGAAAGGGACAAAGAGATACTGGGTCTTTGAGCCCTGGGCTCTGCTTGGATAGCTTGGCCACAGAACAGCCCAGAGCATTCCTGCACTATTTGCTACAAGTAACTGATACTTTTTTGTTTTCTTCAAATTTTACTTTGTGCTGATGATATTTATGGAAGTTTCTATCTGTGTGTCAGAGTCACAAAGATTGGAAAAGGGGCATTAAAGACGTTGTTGTGATTCTGAAAGTGGGAGAACTTCCAGAGAAATGGCTATCTCTGTCTCTTCACATTATCCTGCCTACACCCCAACTCTTCCATTCGCTTGACCTTGGAATCCCTGCCATTTGTTTTTAACACGACCATTAACTCAAATATCTCCATTCCTGGTACCAAGGATCATTCCCTGAGGTTGATACTGATCATGGAATCTAGGAAGCCTGATCCTTTACAAACTAAAATCTTCAAGGAATACTTTAAGAAAAGCCTTCTCTTGCCCTGGATTGAAAGAAGTTGAGGTCGGGGCCGTGGCATCCATATAGGAGGTGAAACTCTGTGAAGAAATAGAGCAGAACCTTCTAGGTAGATAAGAAGCATGGAGACTGGAGAGAGACAAGGCTATGAGGCAGCTGAGGGGACAGCTAGAGATGTTCCTACTTCAGGTGCAGAGTCTAAGGTGCTGGTGTGAGAGACAGCCATGCACCTTTGGCTGGCAAGCATCCACCCCTGTGACAGTGAGTGGTACCAAGCGGGGGCACCGTGGGCTCTGGCAGAGAGCTGGCAGCTGCCACTGTGGAGATTTTTATGCTAATACCACTTGTCAAGACATCAGCTCTCAGGGCAGCTGGACTTGACAGAAAAGCATCTGGGTCCTCTGGGGTTTGCTTCCCTTGAGCCTCTGCCAGGTCCTCAGAGATGGCCAACACAAGTTCAGAGCTGACTTTCCAAAACAGGAGTAGCCAGGAAGCAGCTGCCGTGCAGGGAGACTTGTACTTGGGGACTGCGAAGGGGAGGGGAGATCATTGGCCCTCTCCAGAGCATCACTTTCCAAGGCTCAACTCTCCCTTAAAGCCCTGTCTATTTAAAATAGATCACTCCAGGATGGCATACCTGGAGTTTCCTGAACACCTGCGATTCTAATACAGAGGAAAATGGTTTATTTTTGGCTCATTTGTGGAAGTTCCAGTCCATGATTAAGATGGACCCACTGCCTTGGGCTTATGTTGGGTGTCCTTATTGGTCATAGTTTGAAGTGTGCTGGAGCCAATTCTTTACCTTGCAGCCAGAAATGAGAAAGAGGAATGGGAGGGCCCATGGAAGGCACAGCCACCAATGACTATAGACCTCTCTTGAGGCTCTAACACCTAAAGATCTACAGGGCCTCCCGATAGCAGCATCCTGGAGACACAGCCTGTCATATATGCAGTTCTGTGGGATACTCAGCATCCAAACTGCACCAGAAGGTTATGACAATTTCGTTCTAGTTCATTTGGTTTGGCCCCTCTGTCCCTGTCTGGGTAGAGGGAAAAGCGTGAGCTCACTGTTAACTATATGAGCTTAGGCAAGCGTTCTCCCTCCCCTGTGATCTCCCTCATCTATGTGACCAGTGTCCACCTCCATGCACCCTGTGTGAATGGCAGAAGTCCAGGTGTTGTCATCTACCAGATTCACAGACTATTCCTCCTTCATCAGGCCGTGGTAAGTGGTATGGAGATGACTTGGTGTGGTCCTCAACATGAGAGAGAGAGAGAGAGAGAGAGAGAGAGAGAGAGAGAGAGAG
>JANHMN010000024.1:7084103-7098200 GCA_030674055.1 Rhabdomys pumilio | reverse complement strand
CCCCACACATAAACTGGGTGCCACAGTCCTGAGACTGCTGTTTCTAAAGCCACTGCTGACCCTTCCTGTGGAGTCTTTGCAATGGAGCCTCAGCATTGTGAGGAGTGAGCTAGACAAGATGCCACCAGCAGGTGGAACCCCAGGGGATGGCTATTGTCAGGAAGGAAGATGTCCTCATCCTTTTCACCCACCCACGTCCACCAGCACTCTCTGAGGTGTGCAGGGAAGCTTCCTGTAATTGGTTTATAGATGGTTTGCTCAGCATTGTGTCTGGCCATAAAATATACTCACTTAATAGTCTCCAAGGAGCTGCGAAACCATCCAGACTATAACTCCAAGCTTCCCATCCCTCCTGCCTGGCCTGACACTATATTTGGTGATTCTGATTTGATTTTGATCTTAAATCTACCCTAAATGCCTCTTAGCAGTAGCCTTAGGGAGGAGGTAAAGACAGGGAGAGGCCCATGGTGGCTGAGAATTATGACTCACGCCCATTATAATGGAAGGGATGACTGCTCTGCACAGCCCCTTCTAAATCACCCCTAGGGAGATTGGGACTGATGCTGCAGCGGTTTAGACTGGTAGGTAGAGCTGCAGGGAGCAAGGAAACATGGGAGGTACTTCATCTGACCAGAGTCTCCACTATCAGGGACTCCAGGGTTCTGTGTCAGCCTCCTGGTAGTTTCTGTCTTCTGGGTTTCCTCTCAACCCTTTCTGGCAGTATCTTCCTCTTACAGAACTCCAAGAAGCTGGTCTCTGAACACCAGTGTGTGGCTGGAGAGATGGCTCAGTCTGTAAAGTGCTTGCTGTGTAATCTTGAGTACCTGAGTTTGGATCCCCAGAAACCAAGTCAGGGTTACCGTTGCTTCGATGAAACACCATGACCAGAGCAACTTAGGGAGGAAACAGTTTATATGCCTCACATTTCCACATCATAGTTCACCCTCAAAGGAAGTCTGGACAGGAACTCAAACACAACAGAAACCTGGAGACAGGAGCTGATGCAGAGGTCATGGAAAGGTGCTGTTTACTGGCTTGCTTCCCATGTTCAGCCTGCTTTCTTACAGAACCCAGGACCACCAGCTCAGAGATGGCACCACCACCATGAGCAGGGCCCTCTCCATCAACCAGTAATTAAGAAAATGCCTTATAGCTGGGTCTTATGAAAGCATTTTCTTAATTGGGATTCCCCCCTCTCCGAAGATTATAGCTTGTGCCAAGCTGACATAAAACTAGCCAGGACACCAAGTAAAGCATCAGGCATGGTGGCTCATCCCTATAATCCAGCCACTCACTCTATCTGAATTGCTGGGTTCAGCTACAGTGAGAGAGCCTGCATATGCACACAGATTTACACACGCCTAAATACACATATGCACACCCACCTAAATGCTTACACACACGTATACATGGCTAGAACATGCCAAGCAGGGGAACCCCACCATGTCAGTGATAATACATCCAAGTGCAAGGAGTGTAGCCCTTCTGAGATGATGAGCGTCCACCAGATGCTCTGCTGGAAGTGAGTAGGCAAAGGTGAAGTTGCTGCCAGCTCCCTTTCTTGGAAGATTAGACCATAGCAACTGCTGGCCAGAGGTGAGGCTCCCAGCCATGTATATCTCCAGAGTATGGAATAGCTTTCTGCTCTAGGGACTTTCCACTTTCTAGACCTCTAGCCTTCCACACCTTCCTCCAGGAAAGCCTTTCCAGTCCTCCTTTGGGAAAACACTCCCACCTTAGATTTGTTCTTAGCTTTCAGGGTGTCAAATAGAAGAGTGCCATGGTTGAGATTATCCGCTCTAAAGTCAGGTGGTCTGAATTTGTACCTACGTTGCAACATTTACGCTCTTAGACGATGTACCTCTCCTCCAAGTGGGTCAACTTACTGAGCAATAGAAGGCAGGATAGTGGACGTGTAGGACTCTAAGGGTCACCATGAGGGTTGTGCATACAGAGGCTACAGAGCAGGAGCTGGTACCCCCTGAGGAGTCAGCCCATGTTAGCTGCTGTTCTCTTTTCCTTGGTTGGGGAAGATGATGTGAAGATCTCAAAATGTATACTGAATGGTGGTCCCCCAACTGGATCTTGTGTCCAAGGCCTAGAAATGAATGAGTGAATGAATGAATGAATGAATGAATGAATGAATGTTACTGACCATGACTGTTGCACGCAAAACTGTTAACATCTTAGCGACCATCACAGACGGTGTTTCATTTTTTCCAGTGTAATTTGTCTATGTGATAGTTTGTATATGTTTGGACCAAGGAATGGCAGAATTAGAAGATGTGGCCCTATTGGAGTAGGTGTGTCACTGTGAGTGTGGGCTTTAAGACCCTCATCCTAGCTGCCTGGAAGTCAGTATTCTGCTAGCAGCCTTCAGATGAAGCTGTAGAACTCTCAGCTCTTTCTGCACCATGCCTGCCTGGATGATGCCATGTTCCAGCCTTAATGATAATGGACTGAGCCTCTGAACCTGTAAGCCAGCCCCAATTAAATCTTTTCCTTATAAGAGTAGCCTTGGTCATGGTGTCTGTTCACAGCAGTAAAAACCCTAAGATAGTCTACCAACTTCATAAGTACTAACAGAGGGACCAGGCAGTTGAGGTTAGAAAAGGCCCTCTCCTGGGATCACAGCACTTGGGGAGCCCTGAGAGTCACTCATGTCCAAAGGCTTCCCGAGCTAAAGAAGAGTGTGTATTTACTCACAGTTAACCCCTCTAAGCATCAACACATAGTCATGTGGGTCCTTGGGCATTAGCAGTAGATCATCTCGGTCCATGTTAGAGGTTGAGGACTTGAAAGTGTCACAGCACAGGGATGTGTGTGTTTCTTTTTGTATTAAAGCTGGAAGTCAGGCATGGTGTTGTATACCTGTGATCCCACCACTTGGGAGGCTGAAAAAGGAAAAGGCAAGTTAAGGACATCTTGGGTCATCAGGCTAGTTAAAAGCTAGCCTGGGCAACACTGGAAAAATCTATCTCAAAAACATCCAAGTAAAAAGGAAAGTGGGTGTGGCGACAAAGAGAAAGTGAGTGGGAGAGGGGGCAGAAGGAAAGGGAGAGGAGTAGGCTGGCAAACCTGAGAAAGTAAACAACCTTACCCCTCACATATGGAGAAAAAAAGCAAAAGCTGGCAGAGACAGCATGTCTTGCCTCAGTTCCCAGGGCCTCTCTCCCAGATCCACATAGTCCCTGTTCTGTCAGGGGTGAGGAGCAAAGGTTTGGGGGACTAGAAGAAAAAGTTGCCACTGTGTTGGCTTAGCCACACTAGAAATGAGAGAAGTGGCCACACAGGGGTCCTGACCTCCAACCTGCTGTCCCCTTCCGTCGGGAGACCCGGTTCTAACTAAGGCTTGCAGATAGATGTCCCTGCACTGGATGAGGAGAGTAGCCCCAGCCCCCACCCCCTGAAGGTGCCTGTGGAGAAGCTGGCCTTCCCCAGAACCTGTGTCAGATGCACAGAACACAGCCCAGGCAGCAACACAGCCTCCAGCGCCAGGGAGGCTCCGAGCTAGTATCAAGAGAATTTTCATAAACACAGCAGCCTGTGTCGGGGCAGCCATGTGGAAAGTTGCAATATAACCCACTGATGTCATGTGGCAGGGGAACCGATTTCCAGAGGCTGTACGCTGCTCTCTCTAACCCGCGTGGAGCAGAGCCCCAGACAGAGTCCTGAAAGAAAGGAAAGGAAAAAAATAACCCTCAACAACAAATCCTCCAGCAAAACTCTCCTATTCTGTGAGGAAGTCTTGAGGAGCAGGCTGAGGCCAGGCTCTGGGGGTACCCTAGACCCCCACTCCAGGTGCTCCACTGTGTGGAATCCTGGGTCAAGCAGATTGGAGCAAGTCCCCCACCCCCACCCTCAACAATCAGACCTGTACTAGTCTGTGGGCCACAGAGCCCTTAAATCCTCAAAGCCAAAGTCGGAGGAGCTGCCTTGTGTCCCCTCCACCCTCCGGCAGGCTTCATTCCTAGCCCTGACCAGACTTGCACTCTCTTCTTCAGTAAAGACTCCAGGTTTCCAGTTTCCACAAGTGGCCGTCTACTGCTTAAGTACAGGTCTGCTCCTGCAGAGAGGCAGGTGGGACAGAGGAGAGGGCCATGGCGCGCCCTGAAGATGTCTCCGGATGCGGCCTCCCTCACTCCCTGGTCTCTCTGGCTGGCAGACCTTGGCTAGGTCATTGAACCATTCCCGGCTGCAATCTGCTCCTTTTTAAATGAGGGGGAAGAGGCAAATAAATGTCATTTAAAGGTCCTCTTAGCTCAAAATGTCTTCTTTTGTGGCCATTCATACATAAGGAGCTGCACAAAAGAGCAAAGCACGGAAAGGATGCTGGGAAGCTTTATGTATGGCTCTTTGAGCTTTATTTAATTTGGGGGGGGGTCCTTAAAATTATAAAATTTGTCAATCTCATCGCAGAAAAATTGGAAACTAAGAGAACACTTTAAAATAATTACTGGGAGTGCTTTTTTAAAAATTCCATTGTGTTTATTTAGTCCTTATATGTGTTCATGTGTGTGTGTGGGGGGGGGGATTTGTGGGAGTTGGTTCTCTCCTGCTACCCCGTGAGTCCCAGAGACCCACCTGACATCACCAGACTTGATGGCCAGATGTCAAACTTTGTCAGTCCAACTTGTTTATGTTATTGTTTATTTTTTTCTTTAAATATAGAACATATTTGAGATGAAAACAAGGGGAATTTACTGAAGTCCAAGGATGGGCTTGGAGTCAAGGGAGATCAGGGTGTGGAAAGAGACAAAAGCAACCAAAACTGAGTAGGTGTGAAAATACCATAGGGAAACCTGTTACTTTGAAAGGTGATTAAAAAACAAAATTTAAAAACATATGCCTAATTCCCAGTGACCCAGCGATGATTTCCATGAATCTGTGGGGCTTTTGTTGTTCTTCTTTTATTACCACTATTTTAATTGAGTGCTTTCCAAACCCATTAACCCTGTGGAATGTGCTAAGTCTTCAGTCTTTGCCTACCTATCTATATGTTTTCTTTAAAAGATACTAAAATATTATGTAGTCCATACTCCAGTCATTTTGGAATGCAATATAACTATTTTCTTACATCAATATTCTCTTATAAAATGGCATTTTCTTTTATTTGTGCTTTGTCCTCATGATTTAAAAATACACTTATTTGTTTCTTTACTTGTTTTGTGTATGCGTGCATGAATGGATGCATGTGTGTGTGTGTGTGTGTGTGTGTGTGTGTGTGTGTGTGTCAAAGTGCATGTGTGGGAATCATAAAACAACTCTGGAGAGTTCTCTCCTTCTACTCTGTGGATCCCAGGCTCAAACTCAGGTTGCCAGGCATGCCAGCAAGTGTCTTTACCTGCTGAGCCAGCTCACCAGCCCTCGTCATTTTAAATATTCAAACAAATCACAAATGAAGAAATATAAATGGTTGAGAAACGTGAAAAACACACAGCCTCTGCCATAATCCAAGATAAGGAATGAGATGGTTTTACACATCTGATCAGCATTGATCTTTCTTTAATGCCTACAAAGTGCACCTTGCTTATTACCCAGATGACAGAGTAGACGATTCTCCCTTTGCATAGCTAGCAGGTAAAAACCTATACAGTTTTATCTATCAAAGAATAAACTGTGCATGATTGTTCATTTAATAGCTCTCGAATTTACCCTATGGGAATAATTGCCTAAGTAGGAAACAGTATAAGTACAAGCCCGTCTGTGAAAGCCTTTATTTGTCACAGCAAGGTTTGACTTCCATGCCAATCAATAGGAGAGCAGTTCAGTAAAGCATGAGACGTACAAGAGAGAAGTAGTACACAATCATTAAAAATGATAATGTGGTTCTATTGACTTGGAGAGATGTCTTGGACATTTTGCGTAAAAGGGGAGGGAGGAAAACCAGATAACAGAGCAGCCCACAGAGCTGGGCTCCTTTGGGTTTAGTCACATGTGCAGATCCCTCTGCATCTTACAGAACAAAATGCCCAAAGCAGGGTTTCAAGCCAAAGAGAGGCTTGAAGGTTGAAGTCTGGTTAGAGTGGGTGCGGGTGGCTATGGGATGGCATTGGGCTCTCACTTTAAGGCTACAATTGCTAACCAACCATCAGGGATTTCTTTTGTTTCTCAGGAGGTAGATTCATTTAGGACAACAAGGGGGGTACCCTGTAGGAGCCTGGAAACCCCTCAGTCTGCTGAAGCTATAGACCAAACATTAGTGAAGAGTATCTCTTAGGTGCAGGGCTTGAGTTGTTTTAATTTCCACTTTAATCTTCTGGTTATCACATAACTATTTTACAGAACTGTTTTTTATACTGTTTGCTGTTTTAAAGACTCACAAGCCCTGGGACCTTCTGCGTTTGGTTTTCGTGGATACTCACATAGCAGAGATTCCTGCAGCCTTTGCAATTCCCTTCCTCCAAGAACTTTGGACCTCTTGACAGGTACAAGATGTCTAAATATATGCAAGAGAAAGGAGGCTCCATTCAGAGTATACCTACATAACATTCCCACCACTACCTACACAACCCTCCTTGTACTGAACATCCAGCCACCGTCAGAAGGACAGTGACCCCATCTCTTCTTCCTGGGTTTGACAACTCCCCTACCCTCCTCTCAGTTTTCTTCTTTGGGTTCTGATTCTGCATTGAGTGCTCCCTGCATACGGAAACCCCTACCACCACCTCCATCCCTAACCTTGACTCTAAATCCTGGTAGCCTCCTATCTGATACTGACTTTGCTCTCACTTCCATTTTGGACTTTGCAGTTCCTTGTCAATTTTAGGACAGCCCCATTATCACTGCAACCTATCTTACTGGGTCCAACAGTTCCAATGTCTTGTACCAAGTTTGCATTATGTACATCATCCCCGGGCTGCACTTTGGGGACTGAGAAACAATGATTTTGAGTCCCTATTCTCAGAGGGAGCTCAGTATGTCAGAGGCCACAATAGAACGGCCTCTAGATGTCATGCAATTGACACTGTAAGATCATAACTGCCAGACTCTTCTATGGACACTTTACATATCATCTCATTCAACACTGTTAGTATTACCCTTAACACCCGTGCCATTATTACACCCATTCAAAGACCAGGAAACTGAGGCACAGGGCATAACTTCTTCAAAGGAACAGAGGAGTGAATGGCAGGAAGCTTAAGAATTGGAACTCAGGTCATCTGGCTCCTGGGGAATCTGGGGTTTAGTATTACCTTCCAAAAGGCAGAACTGCTGAGCAGTGTGTTGGGCCTTTACCCAGCAAGCTATGGCGGCTCTGCGGCTCTGCAAAGCGAAGTGTGAGCCCTTCTGGCTCAGACTCTTAGCTTCCTTCTGTATGTGGATGTAGGGAGGGGGTGATGTGTGTGAGTGCATACTTGTGAGTGTGTGTGTGTGTGTGTGTGTGTGTGTGTGTGTGTGTGTGTGTGTGTGTAAGGAAAAAAACTCTCTCGGGGTGGGAGGGGAGAGGAGATCTGGCGGCGGCAGGTCTCAGAACCCCTCCGACGCTCTTCCCACACTGCAGGCAGAAGGGTCCCACATGCACACAGCCGCCAGCCGGCCAGCGGCTGCAGTTCAAGGTTCCAAAGTTCCAAAAGTTGGTAATCTGGCGGCTGTGCAGGGCCAGGCAACATGTGGAGCCCGGTTTCCCAAAGCTTTTATTGTTCATGGCATGGTGAATAGGTGTAGACTGTATGCGCTTTCCCCGAAAAAGCCAGGCTCCCCTGACTTCTTATAAGGAGGGGAAAAGGGGAGGGGATAACTTAATTAGCTACGCCCCCCCCCCCGCCTTTAGATAACTCATTAATATTTAAATCTCTGGAGGTGGAGACCTCTACCTGTGTCCTACATGATTGAAGAGCGCAGGTTAAATGGAGTTACCACATCCAAGACCCAACATGTGTGTATGATTTTAATGCGTGACAATGATGCATGTGTAAGTGCTCAGATGAGCTCACACATTTGTGTCGATGCAGATGAAGGACAGAGGACAGCCCTGAATAAAGTTCTTTCTCAGGCACCACCCACGTTGTTTTTAGGCACAGGGTCTCTCACTTGGCCAGGGATTCACCAATTGGGCTGAACTGGCAGATTAACAAGCCCCAGAGATCTGCTGTCTCTGCCTCTCCAGCTACAAGGAGACAAGCTCCTATTACCATCCCAGGCCTTTTATATGGGTGCCAGGGATGAAACCCTGGGAATCTCCTGATTTAGTCGTCTTCTCAGCCAGGATTCTTGGCTCCTTGAACAAGACCCTTAATGCTACTCACCTGTTCAACCAACGTCCCTCAGGGAGTGAGCTATCCCAGACTGCTCACATCACCTCAGACCCGACCAGTTATATCTGAGTCTGTATGCCAGGAGATGAGGTGTACAGAACTCACCTAAGTTCAGAGCTCTCCCAGTTGGCTCTGAGCTTTGTCCCCTTCCTCTCCATGAGCACCTCCGTTGGAAAGAAAGCAGGTGAACAAGACCCCACAGACATTTTGTGTCCACAGGTAAACTATGCCTTCCACAGTGAAGGTGTCCCAAGGGGGCTTTGTTTAAACTAAATGTTTGCAAATTGAGTCCCATTTAGAATGTACTGGAATTGTCCTCTGATATCACAGCAGCACTGACTAGCCTTGGGTGATTCTCGTGTACTGGGAACTTTCTTGTGATACGCATTTAATTCTTAATATATTTGTGTGAGTCAGAGCTACTGAAGAAACTAAACCTTGAGAAGTCACCACACCTGCCCAAGGGGTCAGCAGCTAACAAGAGGATTCTGACTCTTAAAGGGCCACTCAGCCAATTTTTAAGCCGACTCTGGGAGAACCAAGTTTTCCAAACTTTGACTCGTGTTTTCTGAAAAGAAGATGGACCACACTTTCTTGGCTCCATCTTCAGACTTTATGTGAGGCTGAGAAGAAATCTTTAAGTATGTTTGAGAGGTTTTGGCAACTTCTATGGAGACAGTAGATGGGGCTCACCAGTGTCTTCCAGCAGGGGGCTCTCTAGAGCTGCCCTGCCAGATCTAGGGACGAAAGGACCTCTTCTGCACAGTGCCAGTGCCTTCTTGGTACAGCCAAGACGTTTAGCTGGTAAAGACAGCTGTGTGAGATCCCAGGACAGAGTCACTAGGAGCTTGGGCAGTCGCTAAAAGGGAGCTGCATAAGGGCGGCTCACGCTCTGTGATTCGCAGCTTTGGTCGTAATAAACACTGCAGCTGAATATTCCCATGGGGCCTTCCTAATGGAGGAGATGGATACACTCCAGCGCAACCCACAGGGTTTCACACGCGGCTCTGACTAAACTCCCTATAAAATCAATCCCGCCTTTTCTCCAGCTGTGACAGGGTGTTCTAATATTAATCCACTCACCTTGTTGGCCACCCCACCCCCAACCCCAGCAAAGGCTTTAATGATCTTTTAGCCAGGCATAAATAAGGCCACATATTCAAGCAGAGAATGCCTGAGCTGAGGACCGTGCTGCCTTTATCAGACACCACAGTGGCCCCTCTGCCCCCTTGAGCAGCTTTCTTCTCCCCTGCGGGTGGGGCCCCCCCCCCCCCCCGAGGGAGGCAGGATGGATTGGAGGGCCAGGGCTTCCAGTTGTTCCACTAGACCTCAGCTGTTTGCTCTCAGTCCTAAGGGCCTCCTGGATGTTGCCTTGGCTCTACCAGCCCAGCGCCTAGCTCTGCTTCTTGTGTCTTGGGCATCTCCTCGGAAGCACTGTTATCTTCCTATTCTCTAAAGGGTAGCTGGGTCTGGAGAGAGGCTCCTAGCAGCCAAGGGAAGAAGTGCAAGTGTTTGGAGATAAACAGACCGGTAAGGGAAGAGTCAGAGGTGCAGATGCTGGGATGAACAAATACCTATGTTGTTGAGAGGGTCTAATTGGCAAAAGCCTTCCCCCCTCCTATCTCAGGACCCTTCTCTGAGTCCTCAAGGCCAATGGTGCTTATGTAAGCCAAGCAGAGCCCCGCGCTGCCTTTGGGGAGGCTCTGGGGGATTATTCTCTAGCAGGGAGCTGTTCTAAGAGTTTCAGGATCTGCTGCCCTCTGCATAAACTAGCTGACTGGCTGCATCTAAACCTCCCAACAAACTCCCTCCAGCGACAGCAAGCCCAGAGTCTTGAATCAGAGTTTACCTTCTGACTTCAGAAAACAATCCAAACAGTCCCAGAGTCTTTAACCAGGCATACAGCAAGCTCTGCAGAGGGACAGATCCTTAGCATCTCCAGGTAAAAAGGAGCTTATCGCTCCAGCTTCCCCTACAGCCTTAATAGTCTTAAACTCCTGGGTGATGTCAGGGGAGAGTGCTAGGTAATTGTACTTTCTCAAGATAACTTGGTTTGTTGGTTTGTGTCACATTATGACGTTTTACCTAAGAAAATTATGGACAAAAACAAAGGCAGACAGGGAAACACTATCTACATCAACCTATGACTGTATTTGAGTGTCTTTCATTCTCTTTCTCCTTTCAAGGGTTGAGCTGTGGCTTTGCTTTGGACTCGCCCCAATGCCCTGATGTGATCTTTTGCCCGAAAAAGCCCCATTGGGAGGCAGAGAGATGACTTATCGGGATATTGGAACTGGTTTCTTAAAGCTTGTCCCTTCAATTGCTCATCTACAAGAAGAGAGGATGAGGGCACCGCCCTGGGGTGACAGTAAGGATTCCTGTTTTAGTTATAGAGTAGCTTTCACTTACTCTTTAACCATTTCAAACATGTAAGCATGTATCTTGATCACACCTACCCTCAACTCTCCAGAACCAAATGTGGTTGTCTCACTACACAGACATGTTGTCAAACTGGTTTCTAAATATTTATGCTTGTGTCCATAAGCATCGTGCCTTGGCCTTGACCAGAGAAGCCTCTCTCTGCAGTAGTGATTAATGCTCACAACTGTCAAAGGGCTGGGAACAAATGACTCTTGAGTGCTCAACCCTAAATGGGATGTCTATACCAATCCACTAACCCCAGTCCCGCTGCACCAAAGCTCAGGAAACATGGAAGAAAAGGGGGACATAAGGTAAGAACCAGAGGGTGGGAGGGATGCACTAAAATGTTGTCTTCTAGATTTGGTATGGCTGTTGGATTCATGAACTCACAACAGCTATCGTTATTTGCACAAGACCTGTACATGGTCGAGCCAAGAAAACCAGGCAACATTCCGGATGGCAACACTAACCTAGGACTCATCAGGTTAAAAGCTGAGTCCAACAGTTAGAATAGTTCCAGTCACACAGGAAGCAGGCAGTGGTTAACTTATTGCTAGTAGCATTATTTTAATCATTTGATCTAGTTCCTCATAAGGAATTGGGTATGTGAACTGTTCCTTCTTTTTCAAGCAGCTGAAGTCCCTCCCTGGAGTATCCCAAGTACCCGTCTGGGTCTTATGTGGAAAGACAGGGTATCACCATGGGTAGAGTTGAACACCATCATCCTGGGACTTAGTCTTTGTCAAGGTAAGAAGGGGAAAGCCTGACTCTGGCCCTTTGTAAGGTCGCACAGTATATAGGTTGCTTTTGAGCTGCTATAACCAGTATATTAGGTATAACTTAAGGTAAGGAAAGGTTTCTTTTGGCTTCTGCTTTCAGAAAGTCTCTTTCCATCATGGTGGGGAAGGCACATTTGTGAACACAGAAGTAGACTACCATTATGGAGGACCAGAAAGCTGAGAGCAGCTGAAACTAGGATCTAGGCTCCAACCTTCAAAGGCCTGTGTCTAATGATCTACTTCTGCCAGTCTCATGTCACGAGGGTCCACCAGCTGAGAACAAAGGCGTTCAAAGTGTTAGCCTAAGGGGTGCCTTTCTGATTCAAACCATTACACGGCCTGTCTAGTGTGACATGGCAACAGGTACCTCCTCTTTGTCCCTTCTCTGTCAAAGCCCACTGTGTGTTGGCTCATCCTTAAAAATTAACCTTCCAGGTAAGAGTGAAAGACAAGGCATAGAGTCCTGTGGATGAGTTCCCGTGCCCGAGATCTCTCTAGCAGGCAGCCCAGGAAGACAATTCCAAATACATAAATAAAAGTGGCAGCAAGAACCCAAAAGTTTCCTTCCCTCTGCAGAATCTCAAATCCTACATTTTTTTTCTCTGTAGTCTTATCTACAGATTGCTCCTAACACCACAGTCCCTGGGGCTCCTCCTGGAGACAGGTCTGGCACCTGCTTGCCCAGCCCTCCTAGAGCCCTTAATGCTTTCTAACTTAAAACAGTAGATTACCAGAATGTGCTTGGAAGGAAGCCTAGATCTCCCCAGTTCCCGGTGATAATAACAAACATTTCTTTGCTACTTTTTCCCAACGTTTTGCTAACCGCTTTTAATATGTTATCCCAATCCCCATAAGATGCTAGTAGGAATCTCCATTTCACAGGTTAAACCCAGGGTTTGGAAAGACTGTCATCTGCCCAGGGCTGGTGGCCTGCAGCATCTGTCACCAAGGTGACTAGAATCTAACGATAGAGAGAATGTTATTTTCTCTAACAAATGCCACAAAGGAACTTCTTGCTTTGCTGTAGTTATCTTTTCCAGAGGGACCCTCACGTCATTGTGAACCTCAATGCCAGGTTTAAAGGTGGACAGTTTGCTCATGCACGCTACAGATCCCTTGCTGTTGTGGACAGGAAAGACAAAGAAGAAGAGAATGAGACCCAGCAGTCAGCTATGGCCAAATGGCTAGAAAGGCACAGAGTTGGGACCAGAACCCATGTCCTCGCTATGGTGCGTTCTTTCTAGAGCCTTCAGCTACCTTTCAGACTTCTTACCTGAGGCCAGAAACCACATCCTATGTTTTTTTGTTTTGTTTTTTGTTTGTTTTGTTTTTTTGGTATTTGACACCCAGGATCCAGAGAAGCCCACAGCATACAGTATGTGTTTACTTAATGCCTAGTATCAAATCATCCAACCAGTACCAAGCTTCATAGCAGCGAAGGCTGAGGAAGATGTAAGTCATTTCCCTACATGCCAAATCTTCACTTCCACGATCCTGTGCTCTCTCCCCTCTGCCTAGCCCACCTACTCTTGCCTCCTTTTCCTTCTCAAGACGATAACCCAAGACTATATTACATGGAAACTTAGCATTGTACAAAAGATCTCCAGAGAGACAGCCACCAGCTCTAAGGCTTGCCACCCTGGCTCTTGATTTCCAGTGGCCGAGGTTTCATTTTTTTTTTCATGCACAGGCTGGGGACTGCTTTCCCACTGCCTGATGGTGCCTGTCTCAGGTTGAGGGGATCCTTGGGATCACAGATTGGAGGTAAGTGGTTTGGGCAGGCCTCCTCCAGCAGTGGCACATCAGGGTGCTGGTAACTATGCACTTTTTTTTATCGGGTAAGTGAGTTAATGGGCACGGAAAACATACACAACTTGTCAGCCCGTTAGCTGCTGCCACTGCCACAGAGGCTCTCCTGCCTCGGGCGCAACTAAATTGCTCATCCGCTTGCCTGATTCCTCCCTTTCCTTTTCCTTCTTAGCTTGCTTCTTCCCCCCCTTTTAAAGTCTCTCTCTCCCCTAAAGTCTGCACTTCCCTCCCTCTGCAAGCAGCTAAAGACTCCCCGGGAACATTTTTATTTATATATTTTTAATTGTCTTCCTAGGCAACCAGTTCTAGAGAAGACTCTGATACAGATACTCATCCACCTGAGTTAAGGCCCCGTCCTGTGGACCTACTCGGGAGACCAATTTTCAAGGACAGAACAGCCCGTATAGAGCTTTAGCTGGAGGAAAAAGGAGAGCATGCTTGGGAACACTGGGCAAATTCAGAGGCCGGGTTGGTCTGCACAGCATGGGTATTCTTTTAGTTGTGTACGCATGCTCAACTGCCCACACTGAAGGCAGTATGTACCCACCCTTACTAACCTGAGAGTTTACATGCATCTCCAGCTATACATAGCCCCCAAGCCCAGTGTCTTCATGCACACACTCAGCTGTCTTCTCGACACGTAGAATATAAAGTGCAAACAGACTTTCCAAACCCATGTTCAAAATGGGTGCTTCTAAATATTTACTCTTGAAAGAGCTCACAGCTGCAGGCACACCCTACAATACTCTCCTCTCTGTATTTCCATAAATCAGCCTCCTCATTCTCTCTCTCTCTCTCTCTCTCTCTCTCTCTCTCTCTCTCTCTCTCTC
>JANHMN010000024.1:7057991-7084093 GCA_030674055.1 Rhabdomys pumilio | reverse complement strand
CTCTCTCTCTCTCTCTCTCTCTCTCTCTCTCTCTCTCTCTCTCTCTCCTTAAGCATATGAACTCTGCAGCCCTATAGTCCACATGTGCGGCCACTCTTCTCAGATCCGTCTCACATGTCTCCCTGCACTAGCTTTGATGCTAATGTTGGCAATCACGCTGCTGTTTCCCTCACAACTGCCATTTCTGCACACGCCCCAGCATTTGCACACACCACTAACAGCCAAAGCTTGATTACACACTTCCAATGTATATACACTTTAAACAGGCCTTATACACATGCACATAGCCTAGAGAAACTCATTCTCAACAAGCCATGTCTGCAAAACACACTTCTGTTTTGCACGTGCCTGCTCATCTTTGTGTTCCCCCATCCCATTCCACCAGTCTCGCTGGGACGCAAAGGAGCCAGACGGGATTCGAACCGGCACGGGAAGGACCACCGGGCCCGACCTCTAGAGGTGGACGCCCTAGCCGCTGCGCCACAGCGCACTCGCTAAGATCTCTCTCTCTCTCTCTCTCTCTCTCTCTCTCTCTCTCTCTCTCTCACACACACACACACACACACACACACACACACACACACACTCCCATTATACATGTTTGTATGATGGGGTGGTGGTTTGGGAAGTGTTCCCCCGTGGGCTCATGTGTTTGAACACTTGGTTCCCAGTTGTTTTTGCAAGGCTGTGGAACCTCTAGGAGTCGCCCTGATGGAAGAAGTATGTCACCTTGAGATGAACAGCCCAGTTCCATTCCCTGTTCACTCTACTTCAAGAGTGAAGGCAAGTGTTACGTGGAGCCAACACACCTGCTTCCATGCCTTGCTGCCTGTGTTCTGAATACTCACCACCTGACCCTACCTGCCTTGGTGGTTGGAGGTGAGATGGCCTGGAGCCAATGGCTCAGACTCCAGGTAAGAAACCCCACAGCAAGCTCCTCTGAACACTGTTCCAAATTCCTTTAATACCCTCCACCCGCACCCCATTGGTCCTAAGAAGGCATCTCTTCTAAACAGCAGTTCCCGATTGGCTGGCATTGTCTGCATCAGCAATCCTTGGTCTCAGGCAGTCTTCAATTAGGTCCTCCTGCAGGAAATGCCTTTGCAGCTGTGTGGGGTCCCCCAGCATTTACAAAGAGGTGGCTGCCCCATTCCTCTACAATGCCTCACACTTTATGATGGGCTGCATCCCCTAAAACAGTAAGCCGGGATAAACCCTTCTCCCTCTGGTTGTTCATGTCAGGTATTTGGTCACAATAAGTAACTAAACCATATCCCATATACACAAACTCTTAATCCCCATCTTGTGTGTCTAATATAAATATCCCACAAGAGTTTATTGTTTGCATGTTCATCCGGTGTGAATCATAAAGACCCTTATCTGACCTTGTGATCATATTCCAACATCCTTCTGGTCATATACACATCTCACATCTCAAATGCCTACTTCTGAAAGGCCAAAGGGCATTATAAACAAACATACACATACACACACACACACACACACACACACACACACAAACACACACGCCTGGGTGTGTTAATATATGATATATGTGATAGATATGATATATGTCATATATACTATATGCCTTACAAGAATTCCATGTGTATTTGTAAGCACTCTGTCACTGGGACATGCACCACCCCTGGCATCTCCATGTATAAACAGCTGCGTGCAATCCCTTCTAACAACCATGGCTATATTGAATGCCCAGCTTCCACTCAACTAATTCAATTAAACAATTTAATTACATCTACACTATGGCCCCTTGGTTAAGTATCATCGAACTCTATGCTAAGCACTGGAAATAATCAGATGAACAACAGCCCTTGCCCTCAAGGAGTTTCCTGTCTTGGGAGAAAAATGGACAAGAAGGCAGTTGCAGAAGAACATGGTGAGCTCAATAACAGATGTACATACATGTACGTGCATTCATTTAAACACACACACACACACACACACTCTGCAGGACCTCCATTCGGCTGTACCTTATATGCATACCTTAGCTGCAGGAACAGGTTCAGCCTAATCACAGTCACACACACGTATTCTTGCTCTATTCAGATCTCACCATTTTAAACTCTAACCAATTGCTTTGTCTAAATGTGGTGGCTCAATGCATTCCCATGAGGCTTCACCCTGGTAATATTTGAGCACCCAGGGCACGATGCTCACCCCTTTCTACTTCTCCCCTCTTGGGCTGCACACTGAGTGCCAAGCTCAGCCATGACAGGCTCCCAGATGCATGGAATAGGCTCCCAGATGTGGTCCAGCTTCATCCCCAGCCTGTCCTCTGACAACGAACCACAGGTATTGCAATTAAGCCTGCTTCTCTTTGCCTACTACAGAGGTTGTCATTGTCATAAACCGCTAAGGCCTCCTTCCTGCTGACCACTTCTTGCTTGAATGGTTGACACGAGTAGTTCTCCAAAGGTAATCCAGTCTAGATTCCTAAAACGTTAGTTTGCAGAGCAAAGTGATTTACTTCCTGTATTTGTAAATAAAGTTTTATTGAAATATGATCACATTTATCCCCTTTGTTTTTTATTAAAAAAAAAAAGATACTAGCTATGATCATTTTAGCATTGTGATGACAGAGTTCAGGAGTTAAAGAATTGAGACTTTAAATATTTATTTCCTGACTCTGTAGAAAAAGCTTATCACCCTGGAGCAATACACAGGGATGGTAGGCCCGCCCTGGCCTCCTTTTCAAAATACTGCATAACTTAAGAAGTAAGTAGAGAAAGTTAGGGTTCTCTGAGGAAGAAGGGAAGGAAAAAATAAAAGGGAACCATGTCTTAATGCATCCAACAGCATTTTTCAGGTGCCCTCTATTTGCCAGGACTCTGCTGTGGATTGGGCTACAGAACCCAGCTCCTACCCTCCAGTCTGTGGTGAGACATCAAGCCACAACTTACACAAGTCACTACGTAGGGAGAATTCAGATAAAGAGCAAGAAGAAAAGCCAGGAAAAAACATGGTAGAGGGATTGAACAAGGTCTCTGGGTACCCCAGAGTGTGTCCCAGGACCACTAAGTTAGATAGATGATGCTGGTTCAATGCAGTAATGAGCTCCCTCCCCCCAGCGCTGCCCTACCGTGGACTCTACTAATCTGGAGGCTGAGTGCTCCTCTCAGGAAAGCTGTCTTTATCATGACAGGCTTGACTAGAAGGAGCTAATGTGTGATGTCTACCTGACCTCTGAGGTTTTTCTGTCTCCAAGAGGCTTAGAGTCCACATGTGGAGTTCACCAGGACCTCTCAAGACCATGCCAGGCTTAGCTTGGCCAATGTCCCTCTCTCCCTCCCTCCCAACATCCATCCTTTGCTCTCCTGTAGTAGATGTAAGGGACCACATCTTCTGACCTGTCCTCGAGTGTCCATGCATGGCACCTTTTACAGAGCACAGTGAGGATGTCTGTAACTCTTCCAAACATAGGAATGTTCACACATTAAACATGACTGGTCCAAAGAACAAGTTTCCATTCCAGCCCACTCTGAGAAAGACCCTCAAGCCACACCCCAATCCGTCTTCACATGAGATGCCAGCCTCCTTCCACTTACTCTCCCATGCCCACTTCTGAACTCTTCTGACCTTGTTTGAAGCCTTTCCTGTCTCTCTCCAGCTCCTCAGCCTCCAGTCACACCTGTCCCCACCCAGGCAAAAGATTCAGAGGAGAGCAAAGCCCTGGCCATCCTTAATGCGGGATTGTTATCAGCTGCGTGGTCACTTCATGCCACCAGAAGCTAAGCTCCCAGCTGTGGATACAGGATAGGGAAGAAAGAGGAAGAAAGGCGAAGATGGTGAGAAGGAACGCAAGTCCAGCGGTGGGGATGAAAACAGGAGGAATCAAAATACAAGAGAAACCCAGAAAACCCAGAACTGAGTTGGGGGTGGGGAGCCTCAGGAACGCCATGCTTAAGTGGTTTGATAATGAAATGATTACTGTTTAGAGGGGAAGCCCACCTTTCAGAGTCCCTGCCGGCAGCAGAGCATAAAGCCTGCATAGCAAATATTTACTCGGAATTAACATGGAACAGATTCCATCAAGCGACCTTGGAGCTGTTTCCGGAGTCTTAGCTTAATGTCCTGTGTGGCGGGAGGGCTCAGGCAGGCACTAGACCTAGAGTAATATGCTAAACAAATCTAATGGTGTGCTTTATTTCCCCCCTCAGCAGAACTCTTAATTATGTCTCTTGCAAATGCACAGAGAAAATGGATTAGCCTCGGCAGCAGTTTGCTGCCAGACCACACCCTCCCCAGAAACTTTGCAAGGAGACCGGCAGTCAGCAAACCTTCTCCCTTGGCTGGCCAGGGGGCCCCACAAGTGTCTAAGAATACGGGTAGATGCTGTTGTAAGACTGGGATTTCCGCCCAGGAGATAGCTGCTTCCTGGAAAAGGAGAGCAGAGTTTGAGTGAAGTGAAAGGTGAGCGGATGTGGAGAAAATCAGCTCTATGGCAGCGTAACCAAGTTTTTTGAAAGACTCCTCTGCTAAGGCCACCTATCGCCCCTTGCCCATCTCCAAGAGCCAGATCCGAAGTAGTCACCTATGAGACATGGCGTAGTGTGGGTTTGGTGGGGTGTGTAGGGGTGGGTGAAGAGTGGGAGATGGGCGTCTCTCACTACTGCGCCCTTACGCCTCCCGGTGAATTGCAGGGGCCTGTATTTCCTAACAGAGTGTGGGAGAGATCAGAAGTTGGGGTTTTAACTAAGGGAGTCAGAACAATGGAGAGCTAGCGATGGTAACACAGGGTCCAGAGTCAGAGGGCAAAGGCATGTGATGAAGAATGATAGCTCACGGTCTGTTAGGAGGAGTGTCGTGGCTACTGAAGAATAGTGAGAAGCTGCACACTGCTAAGGAGCAGAAGAGTCACCAGGAGCACCTGCCCTCTGAGCTCAGAGAAGTCAGACATGCTGGTATGGGTGTGGCCGTGTGCATAAGCAGGTACGTGTGCATGTAGAGGGACACTGGAGACTCCGTGCCTCAGAAGAAGAGTCATGGAGGTTAAATGTGATTATCAGCTTTGTTTAATGGAGTGATGTGATACGGAGAGATTAGTAAAGCACACGTCTAGTGAGACTTTACGAAGACTGCACTGTCACTGATGACTGACCCGTGATACAGTAACTGAGGGGGAAGCCCACTCTGGATACTAACACATCATATGGCTAGGGCCAGGATGAGATCAAAACTGGAGAAAGCCAGCCACTGCATGCAAGCTCCAGTCTTCCTGAGCAAGAGCAGCTGGTACAGCTCCCACCGCCCCTGACCATCAGACCTTCTAATGTGGGTTCACACAATGACACTTCAAGGAGCTTCCAGGTCTTCAGCCCTGGATGGAGCTGCCATTGATCCTCCATGGCCTGAGGTTTCCATATTCTTGGACTAAAGCAGCTACCTTGTTCCCTGGCTATCTAGTAAGTAGATAGCCATTGTTGACTACCCAGTCACTGATGGGGCCAGACTTTTATGTATTATTTCTAGTGGCTTTGTTGTTCTTGGGAACCCTAATGCAAAAGTCATCTTCAGATTACCTTTGCCACTGTTTGCATGGACAGGAGAATGTCAAGCAGGCACAGAAATGAGCCTACTGTAACAAACAGAAGACTGGATTCAGTACCAGGAGCTGGGTCCCATTCTACTTCTCACTAGCAGATTTCAGAATCTTTCCTGGCCTCAGTTTCCCACTTGATTAGACTACCTACTAACTTGACGCATCAGGCTTGCAAATGCTGACACTGTACTTGGCTATATGGGGTGATTATTTTCTTGATGAAGGGCCCTGGGTTTGATTTCTCTAAGGGATATAGGAGGGATGTGGGTTAAAATTCATAAAGTGACAATATAAGGTGAAATTGCATCATAATTTTAATGATGGTGACACTTATTGAGCACCTGCTGTATGCCAAATACAGTGTTTAGTGTTTCTCCTGTATCATCTGATCTGTGGCACAAGTCCTCTCAGTACCCTGAGTATCCAGACAGGACATTAAAGGTATGGCAACATTGTAGATGTTCCAGAAGGCTGCACAACCGATCTTTATAGAGAGCCAGAGCAAATCCATATGGTTTCACAAATGCTATTAGTCAGGAGACAGCAACTTGGAACTGGAAGAGCCTAGAAAGCAGAGGTCCATGCCCTGTTCAGAACCAGAGTACTGGAGGTGAGAACACAGCTCTGGGCTTTAGTGGTGTAACCATCTAGAACCACGTGTGTGAGCTTAATTTCTAAGTCAGAATCAGGCAAGTTTAAAGCCAAGTAGGATCAAGAGAGAAGGCACAGGGTTCTGTGCCAATGTTAGGCTCTCCGAAAGAACAAAACAAATAACATAAAGTGCACGCGCACACGCGTGTGTACACACACACACACAACTTAATAATTTGGCTTACAGGATTCAGAATATGGTCCAGGTAGACCAACAATAGCTGTCTCACACTGACGAGGCTGAGAATCCAATAGTTGCTCAATCTACAAGTCTGGATATCTCAGACAGTCCCAATCTGATGCTGATGGTCTAAAGGATTTCCTGGAGAGCTGCTGGTTTTCAGTCTGTATTAGAATCCCCAAGACAGTGGTCCTAATAACAGCTAAGGGATGCTGCAACAACAGGAGAGCTGAACTTGCCAACAAGAGTAGAAGCAAGCAGGCAAACAGCAGTTTCCTTCTTTGATATCCTTTTATCTGAGCTGCCACCAGGAGGCGCCACCTACATTTAGGGTGGATTTACCTGCCTCAAATAGTCTAATCAAGAAAAGTCCCTCACAGGGGCTTGTGCTTTTGATGATTCCAAAGCAGTTGAGAAGCATGATAAGCCATCAGACTGATCAAAAGGCAACGCGGATGCCCATTCTAGCCGGATGGTGTTGCCAATGTTTCCGAAAGCCCAGAGGCATTCCATGCAATCAGAGAAAACTTCCTGGAGTATCTGTTGGCACCAGGCAGAGGGGCTGGAGGGACAGTGCATACCGCCTGCCCTTGGGGAGCTTGGTGTCGTCTATCACAGAATGTCATCACTGCACAAAGACTGTAAGAGTGATGAGCCCAAGGAAGAGAGAGTTGAATGTATGTTATAGCAGTCCCCACTACAGAGACAAATGGGTTCCAAAGTGTATAATGGGTCACACCCAAGAATTTTATTTCTCACTCACATAACAAGTCAGAGTGAGCATTTGGGGGCTGTAAGAACAGCCTGCTCTCTTTATTCAAGACAGCCTACCAGAGCTTCGCTATGTTCAACTGCTTTCCCGAGGGGTTATCATCCCATTTAGCCAAAGGTCACCATCCCAGGCACTTTTTTGTCTTCAAGAAGAAGCCTCAAAGGTTCCCCTGAGCCAAGCCAGGGCATAAGAAATGTCCATTAAATTCTTCTTCTCATGCTAGATGGAAGTCATTTGCCATGGCCAACTCCAAGGGCAGAGCTGTGTGCCCAGGATGAAGGTCAGGCCAGGACCTCAGTAAACCATAGTGAGCTTCCCTGATGGCCTAAGAGAGTTTTGTTCAGTCCAAAATGCCCCATCTTGACCAAACACCTCTCTTTTTACCTCCAAAATTTTGTGCCTTTGTAAGCAGTGTGGCATTATACAACATTCAATATTACTTTTTTTTTTCATTTCTCAGGCCTATAATTTCCCTCTGCTCTCAAACTCCTGGGAAAAACATGTCAATTGTGACATTAGCTGTACTAATAGTGTCTTGGGAAGAAAGCCTTTGATCACTTTCTGGAGAAATCAGGGAAGACAGCAAATGAGGGCAGAAGGTAAGGCATCAAGAGAGGCTTCCAGAACTGAGATGGGGGTGGACATCAGAAACACAAGGAGCGAGCAGAAGTGACCACTCAAGAACCCTCCAGACTCTTAGGGAGAGTGACTTCCCAGATGGTTCCCTGCTTACTTCCCTTAGGTGTTCAGAAAAGGTGAAGAATCTCTAGCAAAGCCTGGACACATAACTGAGAATCCGACTTCCAGTACATCACAAGGACTCATTAAATCAAACCTGACTCGGTGACATGGGTCTGTAACCCCAGGTAGTAAAGGAGGCTAAAGTGCCAGAGTCCCTAGTTCAAGGCTTATCTGGCCTCCAGAATAATCTCAAGGTCAGTCTGAGAAACGTGGTGAGGTCCAGTCTCAAAATAAAACATAAAAAGAAGGTTCAGGTCTGTAAACACTTGCCTTGTGGGAGATGCCCTGGGGTCAATTCCCAAAGCCCACCCAAAAGACTAAGAGACACAAATGATTGATGTTTGGCAACACACTGCTTTTTTTTTTTTTTTCTATTTTTCGGGAAATTTTTAAAAATTATTTTATAATTATTTATTTACTACATGCAGCTATTTTCATCAGGTAAAAAAAAAAAAATCCCCATTTGACAGATAAAGAAATCATCCCAGAGACAGTCGCACACCACATGGAACAGACCAAGGAGACAAACAGGAGGAGAGACAGAGAGAGACAGAAAGAGGGGGGGGGGGGGGTGGGGGGAACGGGGTGGGGGAGATAGTATCAGGGGCTAGGAGCTTGGGGCAGAAGTGGGCAGGCAGAAGATGTGATTATGAAAGAAGTTTCCTGCGGAGAGAGTAAAGCAGGCCCTAGGTGTCCTGGGGAGGGAGACTGGGAAGCAGACCTCCCTAAGGAGACAAGACAGAAAGAAGCCTGCTCCGCCAGACTATAGACTGCTGGGGCAGAAGGAAGGGAGCTGTTGGCAATGCCTGACTTGCTAAGCCTCAGGGGAGAAAAACCAGGGAGTTTGTGAGAGCAGCTCCCTAAGGTGCCTCGGGCAGGATGCAGTGCTTTCCAGTAGGGAGCGAAATCAGGAGGCAACGAATCAGGACCAGATGGAGTCAGTGTTCCAGCAATAGCACGTGGTTTCAGAAATAAAGGAGAATGGTGGATTGAGGCCAAATGCAGCCCTTGGGGTTCCACAAACCTGCAGCCTCTGGGGAATCTGCTCAGACATAGGACAGAGAGACCGGGAGACAGCTTCCAGAGCATTCTGTCTCTACTGTTTGTTTTACAAGGTTGGAAATAGCGGTTTGGTTGACAGAAAGGGTGGCACCAAAGCCCCCATGGATCTGTGCAGAGCTGCCTTCATGCTCTCCTTTGTCCACTTGGCTGGACACTACTAACTAGAGTCAGTGCAAGGGCTTGTGGGGATCCTGCAGTGCCGGTGTCTGTGTGTCAGGTCTTCGCTCTGTCTCCCTCGTCCTTCCTTTGGCCCACAATCCCCATTCAGGGTCTTCAAATGCTTCATTAGTTGTGTGATCCTGGCAAGATACTCTGCCTTTCTGTAACTCAGTTTCTGTGTTTACAAAATGGCGGAGCAATGGAGTCAGGGGTGTTGCTCAGTTGTAGAATACTCGCCTGGCATTCCTGAGGCATTGATTTAGGTTCAATGCCCCAGAAGATGTCCTGCAAATGAGAGAGACATGAATATCCTTAAAGTCCCCATGGCTACAGTTATGGAGGTGTCAGGTTCTTCACCAATGTCTCAGCATTCCAGCTGCTCACTAAAGGCTGTGATGTCACTATGGAGCTGAGTCCAAAGGAGTTGACTAAAACTGTACCAAACCAAAAATCCACCTAGCATGTCAACTCCAACACTGGCAGAGTTCAGAGCAAAAAGGCCAACAGAAGCCCACACATCCAAACACTTCAAAGGTCCAAAATAAGATTTAAAAACTATTTGGTTAAATGATTTATCCTTTATTAGAGACCGAAAATGTTATACTCCTCCAAATTCATATGTAGAAATCCTAGCCCCTAACACAATTGTGTTGGCAGGAGGGGCTGCTGGGAGTTGACAAGATGCTAAGGATGCAGCTTTCATACTGGGACAAGCCTTCTTATGAAGGCATCCCAGTTCACCCCCTTCCTCCCTTCACTACCTGAAGATGCAAAGAGAAGGCACAAACCCAGAAAGCAGATCTTGACCAGACTGTTTAGCAGCCCCCAGCCTTAAATTTCCCAGCCTCCAAAACTGTAAGAAGTAAATGTCTGGCTTCTAATTTACCCTGTTTATGGTATTTTACTGTAGCAGCCTACGTGGACCGAGGCTTCTTCCTACCTTAACAAAAACATCTTCATGATGACAAAGTCAAAATATAAGTGTTAGCCGTGGATCATTTTACTGTGAATGAAATTCAGCAAATAGCAAAGACAGATTAATTTATTTTTGCACAGGACTGTCTGAGTGCTAACAATGATTGGATAAATGAGAAAACAAAGATTAAATCATTTTAAAAAACTATTATAGATTTACTCCAAAATTATTTTTCTTCCTTCTGTTTAAACAGACCCCCTAATCGTGTTGCCATAATCAAGGTATTTACACAATAATTGTTTGTTGCCAGTAATGCCAACACTGATGCCGTCTCCTGAGTCATTGTGTTTCTTAGGTTTTTTTTTTCTTCCCTTCTAATTTCAATTTGGAGAAAGTTGTACACTGTAGCCATAGAAATAAGAAGTGACAATAAGAATTCTTCGAGCCCTATTTCTAAGTTTTTAGAGGACGGCTTTAAATTTTGCTTATATTTAAATACTACAATGTGTTCACCACTGATAAATTACCCCTTCGGGAAACATAGGAGCCCATCCCACCACTATTTCCTATCACTGAGTCTGCTGTCACTTACTCTGCATGCTAGGTCTAGGCCTCTATACAGTCAGCATTCCACACCCATGGCGTCTGCATCTGCGGAGTCAACCACTCTCGTGTATTGAAAGTATTCCTTGAAAAGCTTGCATCTGTACTGAACACGTGCAGTCATCGATCCTCGAATAATACAATGTGATGAGTATTTATATATATCGCGTGCACACTACGTTAGGGAGTGCCAGTAATCTAAGAGAGATTTAAAGTATACAGGAAGTGCGTTTTGCTTGCATGCAAACACTATGAAATTTTAAATATGTGATTGGAGCATCTGTGGGTTTGGGTATCTGTGGGGAGTCCTGGAACCAACCCCCTGAAAATACTGAGGGAGGACTAGATAGATACAACCTTAAGAGCGAGATGAGTTGTTTAATATTGCAAAATGTTTCTCGCTTTTTTACATTCGGCTACTGCAAATACCATGCTAATTAGCGAGTACTTCTAGAACTACGAATTTGAACACAAGGAAAACAGGAGATTGGGTGCTCAGAGCACTGGATACTTCATTATGAGAGAATCCGCTGCACCCGCTCTGAGAAGAAGGATTTGACAAGTTAATTAATTGGTCTTATATCTAAGCATTTCCACTGCTTAAATCCCCAGTCCCCCACTACCCACTCCAAAGCACGATGTCCCTGATGTGGGCAATGGCATAATCCACAAACCTTCATGCCATTTCCAGCTCAGCAAACTTTTGTCTCCTCGACGTAAGGAAGGAGACATGGAGAAGTCTTTCCCTGGGGCCTGAGCAGTGCTCATGAGAGTGACTGTTAGGCTTATAGATCCCTCTAAGGCCATGCTTCAAACGGAAATGCATTCCTTGATGAATGTATTGGTGGAAAGTGGGGGACCATTTGGAACTTTCTAAAGTGCAACCCACATAAATCCTCCCCTGTGCCATATAGGATGTTCCTGGGAAGGGTTCTCAGGCCTCCTGAGGAACATGCTGGCCCTCGTACCCCACCTTCCCCAAGCCACATGCACCTGCCCGCCGCCTTTACAATCCACCCATTCTTCTCTGCCACAGGGCCTCAGCATTCAGTGATCCTGTTGTATAGTCAGTCATCTCGGCCTATAAGTCCCGCCCCTTTCCCTAAGGGATGCATTTACTGAGCAGTTTGCTACGACTTGGATATGAAGTATGCCCCCTTAGGGCTATACATTACATGCTTAGTCCTAGCTAGTGTGCTCAACCCCTGTGATTGGATAGATCATGAGGGTCACGACCTTATCAGTAGGTTCATCCATTCACAGCATTATTTAGAGATTGTGAGAAGTAGGACCTGGTTGGAGGAAGTATTGTGTCATTAAGGATATTTAAGTCAGCGGTTCTCAACCTTCCTAGTGCTGTGACTCTTTGATACCTCTCCTCAAGTTGTGGTGACTCCCCCCCAACCCCAAGCATAAAATTAATTTTCTTGCTACTTCATAACTATAAATTTACTATTGTTATGAATTGTAATGTAAATACTTGTGTTTTCCAATGGTCTTAGGTGACCCCTGTGAAAGGGTCACCACCCCAAAGGGGGTTTCAACCCACAAATTGAGAACCAATGATTTAAGTAGTGTCTTCTCCCAGGCTTCTCTCTCCTCTCTCTCTCTCTCTCTCTCTCTCTCTCTCTCTCTCTCTCTCTCTCTGTCTCTCTCTGTCTCTCTCTGTCTCTCTCTTGTCTGTCTCTCTCTCTCTCCCTCTCTGTCTCTCCTCTGTCTCTCTCTTTCTCTCTCTGTCTCTCTCTGTCTCTCTCTCTGTGTCTCTCTCTCTTCTCTCTCTTTCTCTCTCTCTCTCTTCCTCTCTCTCTCTCTCCTTCCCCCTCTTTCCCTACCTCCCTCCCTCTCTTCTTCCTGGCAACAAATAAGCAAATAGCTTTGTCTGTCATATTTTCTTGACACCGTGTTGCTCTGCCTTACCATAGGACCACAGACAGCATTAGAACAAGCCACACATGGATTGAAACCCCCAGCCCTGTGAGCCAAAACAAATCTCTCCCCGGTTTAAGATGTTTCTTTGAGATATTTATCATGGCAGTGAAAAACAAACAAACAAACAAAAACCCACAGCTTATATTCAGTGGAACACAACACTACTTTTTATGGCTGTGCCTCGTTGAGAATCCTCCTTACTACCTCGAGGGCAGGAACTCTAGCTTTCCAATCACTTTCCTGACTCTGGATCCGCTGATTGCTGGGAACAAAATCAATGATGAGAGATGGCTCGAGTCACTGTAGGTAAATGAGGCCTGGCCACCTGCAAAATCCTCCAGTGGGTCTAGCCTGGTTCCACTTCCTGCAGGTAGCTCTGCCCAGGTGACAGTCTCTGTGGAGGGGATACACATGATAGTCTTTAGTATGTGTTCAGCTATTCGCCTAGGTGACATTGAGGATACTGTCATCACAGGTCAGCCATAGCTACCTGAGCCCCTGCCTGAGTTTATCTCCAACCCCCTAAATAGAGAGATTTCCGGCTTATGTGAGCTCTGCGGGATCCCCACAGCTGCTCTCCACATCCTGGGCCTTTGCTGTTTCAGATTGGGGCAAGCCTGGGCTTTCTATGGTACTCAGAGTGGAGAAGCGTTGCAATAGAAAGAGCATCACTCCGCCTTCTTACCAGACTCACTACATTCTAGTACCTACTTCTCTTGGTCTAACCTGCTTCAACAAGCCCATTTCCGACTTAGTTCCCATCATGCCTTCTCCCACTTTGGAAATTGCCAAGGAAGGAGCAAACAGAAGACACAAGCCAGGCGTCCCCTAGAACCCCCTCACCATTCTCAGCTGCAATCACAAGTGTTTTATTTGGTTCTAAAGTGAGATGTCACCCTTTCTTCCTGTAATGTTCCCTTTCTGGTCCCCATGAATAATCGCAGAGCTCCGCTGCTTCCTCTGGCTTTGAAAGGGAACAAGAAGTCCCCAATACAACCTGTGCTTTGCTTCTCCCTCCTTCCATCCATTTGAGTATTGAGAACTAGGAAGTTGGGAGAGGAGACAAGGGCAGCACTCCTTCCAAAATCCCAAAGAAGACCCATAGCTGGTGTTTCTCTTTAGGATAACATTAAATTACGATTTCCTTGCATACAGCTGCTGGTTCCTTGGGGTGTCCTTGAAGGGTCAGCAGGTCCCTCCCAGGAGGTTGTTGTAGCCTCTTGTGTAATGAGGCCTCCTCTGCAGTCCCTCAGTGGTCCTTCACATCCATGCTTGCCTTACTGTGATCAGCTTAGCCGTTTGCAATTCTTCCTAGGCAAGGCTCCCAGTGCTTAAAGTGTAGCATCTTCAGCTTAAACATCCTCTCACCCAGGATCCAGCACTGGGTCTGACATTGTTTGGGCCCATGATAAACATTTATTGGATGAAAGAATGGAGGATGAGAGCTTAAGAAACAAGAGTTGACATGAAGAACGCGAATCTGTGATGGCTAGCTGAAGAATTAATGCTTCCCTGGTCCTGTCTCCACCTCTCCTTGTTCTGTAGCCTCCCTGAGTGTTCTCAGAATCCCACCTGCTGATACCCTCAGCTCTCAGATTCCAGGAGAGTAGGCTGCCTGGTCTACGATAATGGAACTGTTAGCTCAGGAGGCCACAGCTTCACCGTGTAAAATCACAGTCTATTCTAGTCAAATTAACTAGGTAATACTCTGCATTAGTGTAAAATTCTCCATCAAACCATGAAGACTGGCATTTAAAACATTCGGGAGGAGAGAGCAGAGGAAGCGGGAGAGAGCCATTGCTTCTCTTGGCAAGTCATGTTCAAAAGGCTTTCCAGCCCAAAAAAGCAAGGACGATCCCTCCCCTAGGATCCTCAAAGCCTGGTCAGGTGCTTCTGGCTGGGCCTCCTCGCTCAAGTCTTCAACTCCCTCGCTGAGTTTTGGTTTTATTTTTGTTGGTTTTGCTTGGTTTTTTTGTTTTTGTTTCTTTCATGGTGTCACTAGCTATGATGGTTCCAAATAGGAAATGTCTTCCACACCAACACATAAGCATAAGACCTTTGGTCCCTAGCTGGTGGCACTGCTTTTGGAAGGTTGTGGAACCCTGAGTAAGTAAACCCTCACTGGAGGAAGTAGGTCACTAAGGGAAAGCCCTGAGCTTGTACAGCCTGTTCCTCCCTCTTGTCCACACTCCACTTCCTATCTTTAGATGGAATGTGGCCATTTACCTTGCACTCCTACCTCATGGATTTCCACCATGATGGACTATATCCCATCAAGTTAAAAGCCAAAACAAAACACATCCTTCCTTATGTTGCTTCTTGGTGACTCCTCAGCCACAAGAAAAGTAACCATACACTAATTCTGCACTATGCCCTCATGTGACGTGTTGGATGAACCTGGTGGGTATCAGCCAAGAGGAAGAATAAAAGATGCTCCTTAAAGCAAACCTTACACAGTGTACCCAGTGCCACCTGCATGCATACTTTCTAGGAAAATCACCCTTACAGTCCCGGCAGTGTTCAAGGGAACCCTGGCCACTTGAATTGAACAGGTACTATCCCGGAATCTTGATTGGCTATTATCAGCATCAGCATCTTTTTCAGTCAACACATTTATTGAGTACCTCCCACACCCCAAATGGACTAGAAGAGGGCACTTTGAAGAAGGGTCATAGGCCTAGATGGCAAGTGGCCTGTGAACCTGAGGGATGAGAATATGCACCCTTTACCTTTTGGGTCTCCATTTTGGGTGTCCACTGTGACAAGCCAGTTGGCGCCCTGCAAACGCTGCATTCGGTGACAAAAAGAAAAGTAGCATCAACAATGAGTGAATGTACCACCCACCACGTACACCCATCAAACTGGCAGCCAGTCATCCCAGCCCCTCGGGGCTCAGTCCTAGAGCCCCTGCAGGAAGAGGAGAAAGAGGCAGCCTCCCGGGAGACTTATTCCATGCTGAGGTAGCATACTGGCTGCTGTACCCTGGGGAGCCAGCTCTCTGCGTAAATGCACAGATAGACAGATAGGACATATTAAGCATACAACATTGAAGGGCCTCATTTGGGAAAGACATTGATTCTAAGTGGCTGTTTGCCGTTGACAAGCCACATCACTGAGGCTAAAACAGACAGCTTTGGGTTATCTGGCTCACATCCCCCATCTCCGCAATTCCCCCCTCACGTGGGCACACATGCACCCCAAGGCCCCCTGCTTGCTCTAGCCCCGTGACCAAGCTGATGCTACATTCTGGGTGGCAGACTCGCTTGGCAGAGACCAGATGCCAGCACATCCCTCCCTGTCCCCTGAGGTTCCCAGGCCCAGCTGCAGCAGGCAGGCAGCCTTGAGACCCCATAGTCCCCATCCATCCTCCCCCTCCCAGAACCCATCAGCTCATTTCCCTGTCTCCTGGTCCCCTCTTCCACTCCAGCCTCCTTCCTTGCTGTTTCTGCCTGTGTGGGCAGAAGGCAAAACCATAGGAATACATTAACATTTCCTTAATTCTATCTGCGCCTCCAAAACTCTGAGTCACAACTGGGTAGGTTTTCATGCCTGGTGAACTGTCAGCCTCATTCAGAAATGCCGTTTTCTACTTGGGTCCTAGATCAACAGAGGGGCAAGTAGCAGGCTCCTGTGGGAGTAAGAGATGACTCCCACCCGTGACTGGTCTTACGGCGATAAAAGGACAGGTCCTATGCTTTGCTTCCTCTGGTAATTTCCACTTTCTACAAAGTACAGTTAATTCTGCTCATCTTGTCAGTCATGCTCCCATCTCACTGCTGTGCAAACTCAGGCACACAGATCTGAAACGCCTTCTCTGAGTCTCTCTCTCTCTCTCAGCTCATCATGAAACAGGCAAAGCCAATACCCTCATCTGTCAAGTCCAAGTTTATCCTATCCTACCAACCTTACTCTTAATGGGAAAGTTTCAGGCAACATCTAACCTCTCCCTAGACTTGGAGAGTGCAGGTTCCACCTGTAGCTGGAAGCCCACAGTCTCAGACAAGCTTGCTTGGCTAGCAGTGTTTTAGAAAGAGGCACACCTGAATGAGAATATGAACCCCCTCTTAGAGAGCAGGAGTTCTCCACCTGTCCACGAGGCATCCACTTCTTGCTATATGTCTATTCACAGGTATGTCAGTCACATACACTTCAGCCACCTTAAGCTGGCTCCATATTCACGCAGATGAGCCCCTGTTGCTCAGAAATTGCTAATTAAGTTTGACACGCAGGAATCTGTGCTCAGTGTGGCCTGAGTAGTGAGTAGATACAAAGATGGATGTGGGGTCCTTCCCCTCTGCAAAGCAGACATAGAAAATAGACATAGAAAGCCAGAGAAAATAGACACAGTATCTGAAAGCTAACAGCAGAAGTACCAAGATGGACCAGGATAGGCTAGAGGCCAGGAGAGGAAGAAAGTGTGGTGGTTCTAACAAAATGGCCCCCATGGGTCCGTAGGAACTGGCACTATTAGGAGGTGTGGCCTTGTTGGAGTAGGTGTAGCTTTGTTAGAGGAAAATTGTCACTAAAGGGTGGGCTTTGAGGTCTCAGAAGCTCAAAGCAGGCCTAGTGACTCTCAGTTCACTTCCTGCTGCCTGTGGATGAAAACATAGAACTCCTGACCCCTCTAGGACCAAGTCTACCTGTATGCTACCATGCTTCCCACCATGATGATAATGGGCCAAACCTCTGAAACTGTAAGCCAGTTCCAATTACATGTTTTCCTTTATGAGTTGCTGTGGCCATGGTGTCTCTTCACAGCAACACATCCTTAAGACAGAAAGCAACCACAGAGTGGGTGAGGGCTGGGGGAGAACAGGACAGGCCATCAAAATAAAACCCATCTTCTTTGCCAAAACAAAACACAACTTCAGATACCTAAATGAACATGTCTCCTTTCTTCTAGCCATACACAATTCCCATTTGGTCCACCACTCTGAGCCATTTCCTCCCTCACAGAAATGAGCCTAGACTTCTGAGTCGGGGATCATGTCTCAGACTCAAGCCTGTGGTACTTACGGCTGTGTTCAAGTGACTGTCCACCCCTCTCTGGATTAGCACCAGGTAACCTGGGAAAGAAGAGACTGCTCCTTCTTAAGTACAAGGAGGATGCAGCAGGCAGAGACTTTAGGGCCTGACCACATGCAGGCGTGGGCAGGACAGAGTACAGACTACATTTGTCCTCAGACACCCAAGACAGCAGCTGTGCTCAGATCTGTGTTGAGCTTGTGACAACATTAGGAGTTCAACTCATTAGCTGAGCCCGACAGCAGGGACTTCATACCATGCAGATGTTTCTAGAGAAACTCCATCCCACAGTTGTAAAAGTAACATGGTGCCAAAAAAAAAAACAAAACAAAACAAAAACAAAACAAAAAAAAAACAAAAACAAAAACAAAAAAAAAACCCTTTATACCGGAGCTTGGTGATGCAGAGCTGCAACCTCATCCCTGGGACAGAGAGACCAGAAGCTCAGTAGTTTGTGGCCAGCCTCTGCTGCATGGTGAATCTGGGACAAGCTTAAGCTATAGGAGGCCCTGTGTCAAAACAAAGATACAGAGAAAAAGATTAATGTGTGCAGATAATTTGCTGAGTTAAATCAGAGTGAATTCTTTTCAGTGTTGAGGCGCATTCATTAGTTCACTCAACTGCTCAGCTTCTTTCAGAAGCATCAGGCTGGTTGTAGAGCTGAGACCATACCTCTCATTCTTACCAGGGCACGCCTAAACGTACTTTTGAAACTTTATTGAGATACAGTTCACATGCTACATGATATAATTTAATGATTATATAACCGTCAAATAAAATGTTTTGGAACATTTTGTCACCCTCCCCCCCCAAAAAAAGAAACCCTGTATAGGTTAGCTATCATGACCCAATCCCAGGCCTAAATAACCATGAATTTTCTTTATATTTTTTTTTATTTTTAGAATTATTATTTTTTTATTTTTAGAATTTTTTCTATGAGGTTCCCTTTCCTGGACATTCATACAAAGGAATTCACATAGCATGTGACGCTTTGTAGCCTGGTTCCTTTCACTTAGCGTGTTTATCATCCTTTCCAACACTTCTGTCCTTTGGAAGGGCAGATGAGAGTGCGCAGTATGTATGTTGGTCATTCGTAAGAGGGTGACATTTGTAAGAGGGTGACTTTAGTATACTCTTGGCTGGTAAATGGGTTAAGAGCCCACTACAGGCATTATATGTGCAGTCCCAAACATCACACATATTGAATATATGGTACTGAAACAAAGGTAAGAAAGACCATTAAAAGACCACTGGCCACATTTCCAGTGGCTATCATCCTTCGGGGTTTTCCTGCAGGCTTTGTCCTACATGGATGACGTTCCAAGCCCAAGACATACTTTCTGCTGACATTTTCTTCACAAAGTCCACATGTGTACACATGCTCACCTTCTTCATCACATCCCATGGAAGAACCCAACAGTTTCCTGCTCCTGGTCTCTGTCCCGAGACAGAGACAATCTCTACAACTAGAGAAGCCAACAGACTTCTTTCCCTTTGCATGTGAGTGCCCTATCCATAGAGCCCTGTCTGGTGTCCAATTTGAGAAAATGTTGGCTCTCTTCGGTAACTAGAAACTTTATGAAGCTGGAAGAAAACTCAGATACATGGATGCTATCTAGTTTTATGGGTGAGGAGGTGAAAGCTAGGACCCAGAGAGGTATCTCCCAAGAATATCCCAAGACTGGATAGTTACTGATCCAGTTAGCTACCGCTGCTCAGTAAATAACTCTAGAACTTAGTACCTCAAAGCAACTCCATTTATTTAGCTCACGATCTGGAGACTGGGAATTGAGCCTAGACTCAGCTGGGATCCCTTGTGCAATCTGTGGCCACCTGCAGGTCAACGAGGTGGCTCTGCTTCTAGGGTTCAACTGACTGTCAATTCGGCATGAAGGACAATTGGGCCACGTGTCTCCTACCATTTCATCCAGCAGGCTGGTCTGGGTGGCAGCAGGGTTCCAATAATGTGAATAGAAGCAGGTGGGTTTTTGAGGACTTGGTTTGGGACTAACATACCATGGGGCATTCTGTTGACCCGAACAAGTCACAGAACAACCCAGATTCAAGAACGATGGGTATATATTCAACCTTTTGATGATAGTTGCTCAAAGCCATGTGTTAAATAAAGTACAGAAATGTAAAAAATTATGGCCACCTTTTACAGTGGTGAGCCAGGACTGGAATTCAAGTCTCCATAAGCAAAGCACAGAGGCTCCTTCTGAGTCCTCTACTGTTTAACCCCTTCTCTGCTTCCATTCCTTTATCCTCAATACCTCTGTACACTCGGGAGTGCCAGAAGAAAGACACAAAGTTAAGGCAGCCATGGCCAAGACCTTCTTGATGTAGAGTCAGGAGAATCATTAAAAATGTAGCTTTCACTGGGCTCTACCAGTGTTCCCCCAATACCTCTTCATCTTCAGCACCCTCAACCTCCAGGATGTTCCCTGCCATCTTGCTTCAGCAAAGACTCAGATCCCAGATCCGAAATTTCACAACCATCCCAAAATACTATAAGCTCTCTGCTGCTCTGCTCGGAAGACCTGGAGCAGAGACAGCAGCCAGTTTTCCAGCATTGAATGAGCGAGCCCCTGGAGTCACTTTGGAAACGCCACCAATGTGTTATGCCAACTTCTTTTCTGGGGGAGAACAAAAGCTATTTTTCTCTCCTTTCTTTCCCTGATGGAAAGAAACAAGACCCCCCTTTTGAATCCAACTTTCTCCTCTCTGGCATTAAAAAAAAAAAATCTGTCAAAATTCCCACCCTGCCTTCCTAGTTACATTTTTTAATTCAGTTGGCTCCATGTGGGGGAGTCTTCTATTAATAGGTATACCAGGAGGCTTCGCGCTTCTGGCAGAGGAGCACCTAGGAGAAGCATAGAGGCCTGACGTCGCAACAGTGAGCAGGAATCAAACCGGGCTTAATTAGGAAAACATGACTTCCCTATTAACGTCCCTGTCCGTGTGATGCCGACGAAAAATGCAGAGAAGCTTATTTGTTTTGCAATTACGGATGAAATAAAAAATTACTTGGTCTAATTAGACCTCTTTTACTAAAAGAAGCGTGTAAAATAACCTCAGTTTCATTAGCAACTCAAAATGTACTATGCTGTGTGCTACATATGTTTAAGTGAAATGTGGAGGGTCAATTTGCTATGTAAATTTCCACAAATTTGGCTAAACTAAAACGATTAACCTAATGTGTATGCAAATTAACTTAATTGATAACGACTTTTCTCCAGGAACTTTCAAAGAGGGGGAAAAAAAATACATTCCGAATCTAACAATCCTCCAATGTGTTCCGTCACCCAATAACAAAATGATATCTTGACAAATTAAAGGGAATATAATGAAATCAGATTAATTAATGCCAAGACCAATTAGCACATGCAAAGAAACAAATCTCACTAATAGACAAATCCAGCAACAATTTGAATGAGATTTTTGAAAGCTTTCCCTGTTTATCAGGGTGTGTGTGTGTGTGTGTGTGTGTGTGTGTGTGTGTGTGTGTAATGCTCCCTTTGTTTAGGATCTAAGATATCAGAGTTAGAAAGAACCATAAGGTCAGAAACTCCTTTAGTTGGATAAAAAGCTCAGACTTAAGAGGTGCCAGGAGGCAGGGGACACTGTCCCGGCATCCACTTCCTCTCTTCTAGAATCATACGCACACGGATGACTGGAGGTAGGGAAAAAGACTGGTAGGCCTTTTCAGCCTAGGGACTGTTTGATCCTATGGTCTACATTGAAATGTTTACCATATTAGACTGCCGTCTACATTAGAATATACCTATATATTTAAGAATTGAGGGGATTTTCATCTGGAGTCTCTTTCTTGACTCAAGCCCCCTTTTTTCACACTAAAAGCAATCATCGAAGCAAACTCCTGAGCCTTAGCTCCCTGGGAGAGCTATTTTTCCTAAGCCTAGTCCATGATGGGCTCACCCTGAACCCCCATGCAGCTAGCTCTGAACTCTTCAGGCTTAGGATGTGGCTGTGAGTGCTTCAGCCCAGCTAGCTTGCCCCTCCCCGCTTCACGGAGGATTCTGAGATCATGGGCTGAGCTCCAGTTTGGGTTTTTAGTTTTATTTATTTTTTCTTGTTATTCCAGATGGTTGTTGCTGAAAGCCCAGAGCCTGAATTGCTTCCAGTGGGATCCTCAGACAATGGCGGAGTGGAAGGAAAGCCGGCTCTGGATGGAGCTTGCGCACCAGGGAGCAGTCAAACCCCAATCGCACAGCCAGAAGCAGCACCTGGAAGAACACAAGCAGCCCCCCTGAGGCTCACTCTGTGGACTTGTGCCGGTGTGATATAGAATAGCATACCTGGACAACAGAAGGCAGAGAACAGAGACTGCTGGGGAGACAGAACACCTGCCACAGGGCTGCTGACCCCAGGTCTCTGACCTTAGTTAAGCCATTCCCCATTTCTGACTCTGTTTTCTTATCTGTAAGACAAGGATATGTGAATATAAGCTAATACCCTGTGTGGCTCAAGGGGGGAGGCCTTCTGGATGTGATGTTGGGCTCTTGAAGAGAGGTAGGAGGAGGGAGAAGTAAGCAGAACTAGGAATGCCTGGACAGCCCGTGGTATGTCGTGAATGATTAAAGAAATACTGTCTATCCAGCCACCTGAGCACTTTACTATGTGTGTGGCTATAATGGGACACCAGTGAGTGCTTCTATTAGGCAGAGGTATGAGTGGAGTTCTGCCCATGACTGTGGTGTAAAAAGCTCACTCCAGCTGGTTTCAGCTTCGTTACATGTAACTGTGAAGGAGTTAACAAATTTCTAAGAAAAAAAAATTTTAACAATTTGTTTTCACAAACTGGTGTGAGCCAGCCCCAGCGCCCACCGGAACTGGCCACAGTCTATTTAGATAAATCTCTGGTGCTTGCATGTATAGGATTCCACACAATTGGATGTGTTCTTGTGGCCAACGTCTCACATGATAGTCTTTGGGGCCATTATACATTTTCTCCCTACCTGTCCACACCACCTCCTCACCCCAACCCTCCCATCAGAGCAGTCTGTGTGAACTTGGAAACAGAAACTACCGGTATCATTAATCCAAGCCAAGCATCATTGAGAAAGTAAATCTGCTGAAAAGAAACATTTATTCATCTTAAAATTTTGATGATGTGTCTATTAATCACTGTTGGGGATCACTCACTTCATGTGCCCTTTGGCCAGTCACCTTGTCCTTCTTTCCTCTGTCCCATGTCTTTGGCTCAGTCTCAATGGTCAGTCGTTGACATTGTTAGGTTTGTATCACCCAGACCCTGAACTTGACATTTCTCCTGCTTGCCCAAAATGTTCTTTTTTTTTTTTTTTTTTTTATTGACTGAAAAATGGAGAAGGAAAAAAGAAAGAAAACATCTTTCCCAGAAGGGCCCATAAAGGGCTCATGAAGTCATAGCGACAATTACTGGCAGGTCTATATGGAATACCCTCTGTGCGTCATCTGTCTTCTGCTGGCAGTAAAGGCACAAAGCAAATTAACCATGAGGGAGGCCCGCTCGCACACCTTGCAATTAGACAGCGCTGAAAGGCACTTCCATCCCTTTTTCTCTCAGATCTGTCTGGGCTGCAGGTGGACTTGCTTGCAGGCCTGGGCTCCCCTTGTGGTTCCAGTGGGGCTGAGGATCTGAGAAGCTGTGGCAAGGGACGACGCCATCCCTTCAAGGCCAGACTGTGTTTGTAAACATCTGTCTCAAAATCCTTTCCCATGGGGCAGGGAGATAACCCGGTGAATAAAATGCTCTCTGCGCAAGCATGAAGACCTGAGTTTGAATCCTCAGCACTGCATAAAAGCTTGGTGCAGTGAATCACAGAATGTGTAATCCCAGCAGTGGAAAGAAGAGACAAATTCTGGGGACCTGCTGGTCAGCCAATCTAGCTGAACTGAACTGGGAACTCTGGGTTCAGTAGAAGACTCTGTCTCAACATAGAGTCATGATCGAGGAAGGCATGTAATGTTGACCATTGGCCCCTGCATGTACGTACGTACGTACGTACACACACACACATATACCCATGATAATTTTCTTCTTTCTTGACTGTGATTTTGAAGCAAGAAAAGACCTGCTTATCTTGGACTCCAGACCTTATTTAACTCTTTTTAGGACCAAGTCAATAAACGTTATTTAGAACAATGAAACACAAGAGTGTAGGAGTAATTATAATACACCTTAGATTGTTGATGAAGCTTGAAGGAGTAATGGCTGGACATTCTCCTGAGCCAGGGATCACAACCAAGGAAGGTCATTGGAACTACAGGCTTGATTCCTGCATGGGGCAGAAGTGGTTCCTATCACAGGAGGTAAAAAAGAGACCAGGGAGACAAGTCTCTATGTTGAAGACATTACCTAAGACTTGCAACTCCCAGAGGGCGGAGCTGGATATGCAAATCAGCACTGGCCCACAAGCTCTACACTAGAAATAAGTCTGCTAGAAACAAGATCAACCGTCAGTTAAAAATGAAAGTCGAGGTGGTGCCAACGTTTTGTTTTTCTGAGCCTGGTGCATTGGCAGTTAGAACATTCTCTCCCAGGACCCTGCTGGGGAGGGGGACAAAAGCAAGGGACTAGCAAAAGATGGAGAATGTGCAAGACAGAGTGCATCTGAGGTGAGGGCCTTTGGGGGCAAGGAGAATGAACAGAAGAGCCACAAACATCACAAGACCCAGGGGTGCCTGGCCAAGGGTATAAGCAGAAGCCGATATCCCCTAGTTTGTGTTCCTCGAACAGCATATCCTAACATAGGGTTATACATCTCCCAAGAGTAGAAGCTTGTTTGTACTTCATCTGTTAGTCAAGCCCACAGAAGCTCTAACTACCCAGAGAAAGAACTCAGGTTCACAGAGTATGTTACACTAGCTACTCTCTAAGGCCAATTGTGCCAAGAGATTTTAAGTCCTCGGAAGAAGAGGATAAATGTAAGTAGTGATTTAGGCAAAGAACCCAAAGCCAGGACAGCCTTCCAACAACTCAGTACTACAGCCAGGCTGTGAAAAAGGTTTTGTCTCCCAATAGTTCTCTTGATCCTACTGAATTCTGCAGCGGGTTTGCTGATGTAAGCATGACACAGCTGGATTAGACTGGCTTAGAGGCCATAGCTAGGGCCGCCTTGGGCAGATGGCTCCTGTGGGTCTCACTGGCTCAGAGCACCATGCTGTCACTTATTTCAGAGGACTGCCCAGAGAGGTAGAGCCCCAGGGGAGGAGGCATTGTTTGCACAAAGTATCTGTTATTGCCGGAGGCCTGTAGCTAGCTTGGACTAGGTCCTCAGCTGGTTGGGGATTGGAGTCCTTGTGCTGAGAGGGAATGAGGACACTGTCAAATTCCATCCATCAGGATGTCAGAGTGGGCACTGCAGGCGCCGGTGGCCCAGGGCTCTGCCTCCAGCCCAGGTGCTCAGGGACAGAAAGAAAGTCTCTTGACCCTGGCATTATGGTCTTCCCACAATCCAGTTCCAGCCTCTACTTCATCTACACCATACCATGAGTAATGCATTCCCAAGCTCAAACGTTCTAACGCTAGAGACAGGCTAAGATCGGCAAAGCTACCATGCTGAGCTGGCTCCAGTCTCTAGTAGTAACAATTCCGTCTATTGACTGGGCCAAGTGTGGGCAGGTGCACAGGACTGAAGAAACATCCAAGGACTCAGCCTAGTGGCATTATTGAAAAACGATGCGACATTTGACAACTGCAACATCTTGAGCCTTCGTTGTTCCATCTCTAAACAGATGGACCATGGGGAAGAATAACTAAAATTAACATGGAAACAATTCCACACGGTGCCCAGTGCAGAATAAATCCCCCACCGTGGTGATGATACTGCATGGTAGGCGCTCCGTTTGTACCTCTGTTTCTCACCAGCTTTCAGAGGAGGTCAAAGGAACCATCCCTGGCGACAGTGGAGATGAAAGCTCCATGAGGAGCCCGAAAAGCTACACCTGAGTCAGGTCTGGTAATGCAGACCTGCATTCTCATCTAACTATTTCAAAGGCTGAGGAAGGAGGGTTGAAGGTTCGAGTCCTGCAGAGGCTAAAGACTGAATTCAAGGCCAGCTCGAGAAGCTTAGTGAGATCCTGCATCAAAAGTAAAAATAAGAAAAGAGGGTTGGGAGTGTAGTTCAGTGGTAGGTGCAAAGAGGCCCTAGAAAGCAAGGGAGGGAGGGAGGAGAGTAGAAGGGAGAAGAGAAGAGGGGATGAAAGAGAGAAGAGAAGGGAAAGAGTGAGCGAGCCACCATTTGTATGACTGGATCCCATTAGCCTGCACTGCCCTCTGTCTAGGGCTGGGAATCCAGGGCCATCATCTTCTTCTTGATGTGATTCTTATCATCCAAGTAGTCTAGCAGTCCCTAAGCAAGGAAAGAGGCCAACTAGGCAGAAGCTTCCCAACTAGAAGCTCGGCCTGTCACTCTGATGGTCTTTGAGTGTTCCTGGGACACTCATCATATCCACATCTGTCCCAAAACCTGCAAGGATCAGACACCAGGATCCAGAG
>JANHMN010000024.1:7013901-7050118 GCA_030674055.1 Rhabdomys pumilio | reverse complement strand
TCTCTCTCTCTCTCTCTCTCTCTCTCTCTCTCTCTCTCTCTCTCTCTGTGTGTGTGTGTGTGTGTGTGTGTGTGTGTGCGTGTGTGTGTGTGTGTGGTGTGTCCCTCGATTCCTTACTCCCTTCATCCCTCTCCTCCTCTCTTACAGCTCTCATTTGTTAGGACTGATGGCAATATTGGAGATGCTGCCCAGGTAAGATTCTATGACTACAGAGTACATGGAGAAAGAGAGGGGAAGGGAGGAGAGGGAAGAGACACTTTTCAACTTTGCCTCTAACATCTTCGTTAATTGAATTCATCAGCTAAAATCATTTGGAGAATTTTTTTTTTTTTAAGAAAAGAAAGAAAAAGAATTGATCACATGCAGGAGAAATAAGTCCGATGTGAGGATGCTTCAGACTGTGAGATTGGACTATTTATTCATCCAAGTGTCCTGCTGTGTGTCTCAAATGCAGTGATTTAATGAGGTGCTGCGAAGGTATTTGTTATTAAGAAATTCTGTCTCGGCTTATTCTCCTCTGTGTGATTAGGATGGAGCCCAGCGGAAGCTCCTAACCAGTACTGCTATTAAAGATTTGGGAGGCTCCTGCTCCCCCATTGCCCCCTCTCACAAGCGCCTTTTGAAATGGTTCCAAAATTAAATATTGTACAAGCCGATCAGCCTTGTTTAACGCAGATGCTGAGTGAGATTTAAAAAGAAATTAGAAAAGCATTTGTGTTAACAGATGTTCTTCCTTCTCTCTCTTGGAGCCGAGATGATTGGGGCTGGGTCCCTCCCGAGCCACAAAGAGCCAAGCAAGGAACAAGCCCCAAATTGGTGGAGAAAGGAGCTAAGCGGGATGGAACATCTTGGAAGGGACAGCTGGGTCCTCCAGACCCTCTCAAAAGAGGTCTGGGGAACAGTATAGGATGCTCAGAGTAAGCTGCCAGCCTGGTGGGCTTCTCCCTGATGATTCAGACCTTCCTGGAGCCTCCTCCAAGGCCAGACTGACTTGCAAGCAAGTGATCACTGGAAATCTGCAGTCTCACAAATACCATTACCCAGGCTATGTGGAAGCCAGCAAAGACATTTCTCTGTTCTCAAGTTTACACAGTCATTGACCTTGGAAGTTCAGTCCTCCTGACATCTCTGACCCAATTCCTCCATCTACAAAAGGCCAGCTCAGATCCTGCTCCCTGCCATAAGTGAGACACCTCCCTCCCCGTCATTATCACCTTTTCCTTCTTTCACCTCCAGTCCTAGGATCTGTCTGGATTAACTCTGAATTTGGGGTTGATGATGCCTCCAAGTCTCTTTGAATAGAGCAGAAAACAAATGGAAGTCACCTTTCTTATGAATAAAACTGACTTTTTAGTGAGTCAAGACTTCCAAAAGCACATTATGTCTTCTATGCGGAGGGACTGCTATATTCCCCTGGAGGCACAGAGGTCCTAGCGGTAGCCCTCATAAGGAACAGATCTGGGGCTAAAGCCAGGTTAATCATCCCACCTGGTAAACTTGGAAGGCCGAAAAACAGAAAAATGGCCTATGGTAGTTCTGTCTTGTCTGTCATCTCTAGAGATGATAGATAGATTGAAGTGGCTTACCCATGATTCCCAGATCATTAGGACAAAGCCAGATAAGAACACCTAGCTACCCCCAATGATACACTTCCTCCAACAAGGCTACACCTACTCCAATAATACCATGTCTCCTAATCCTTCTAATCCTTTCAAATAGTGCCATTTCACAATGATTAAGCATTCAAATGTACATGCCTTTAGGGGTCATTCTTATTCAGAATACCATATTGGCTTTTTATCTTATTTTCTGAGACAGGGTCTCTCACTTGAACCCAGATCTCATCAGTTTAGGTAGACTGGCTGGTCTCTCCATCTTTGGAATTGCTGGCCTTTATATCTGACATTTAATGTGTATACTGTGAATCTAAACTCAGGCCCTCATGCTTATGTGACAAGCACCTTTCTAATTGAGTCACCTTTCCAGCCTCAGACATGTAATTGTATATCGTTAAATACTAACCAAAAGAAATCTTTTTCAGAAGCAGTCTAGAGACTTGGGCATTGTATAAGTAAATAAGTAAATAAATAAATAAATAAATAAATATTTTTAAAAAAAAGGCAACAACTGAAAATAGCAAGCAAAGCCTTTCACCATAGCCCAGAAACCAATGAGAAATGAGGTAGGTTGGCTGCTGGCTGCCCCTCCATCCAGAGATATCTTGCCACATTCAGCTGGCATCTGCAGAAATGATCCTCCAAATTCTCTTCTGCCAACCCTAACCCATCAGTTGTTGAGTTCTGGCTGTCTGCTCCCCAACCCATCCCCAAGCACAGATGGCAGATTGGGAATCTCCTCTCTAACATCATCATTTTATCCCTGCATCTTAGCCCTATGTGTCTGGCACAAAGCAAGAAGAAACCCAAGTAGCACTGTATATCATCAGCTTCCTGATAGGTATTCTTTAAAACAAACTTCCCTGCTAACAAGTGAGAGAAGCAGCCACGGGCAGAATGAGTCATTCTCCATAGTTTCTATGGAGAGCAACAGAAGAAATGGCATGCTGGATGGAGGTGGCTCTGCCCTGGATAAGAGATGCAGTGGATTGAAGGATGAGGATGCTATCACCAGTGAGCTACAGGGCCCAGACAAACTCCCCCTTCTCCAGATCTCTTCATCTGCATGGCAGAAGTCATACCTGTGACTTTCCCTCAGAAAATTCAACAACAGAGTCCATCCAGCAACCTCATCCATCCACCTCAATCATCCACTCCTCTAAAATGACCAGTTAGGGACCAGAATCATCTGAGGATCTATAAATAAAGGCTTAGGTGCCTGAGTGCTACCTGCTGAGATCCTGAGTCATCCACTTTGAGAAGTCACACACACACACACACACACACACACACACACACCATGACTTGCTTAATCTCAACCATGATAATGGCCAAACAGCATGGAGAACTGTCTAAGTTAGCAGACCTTGAGGGCCTCCCTAGAGGCAGATGAGCTCTGTCTACTGAGCCCTCTCCAACCCCTGTAGTAGTGCCAAAGGCAAAGAGCTATTCACAAAGACTCTCTGTGCTTTCCTCCCATCTATATTACCTCGTTCCGCTGTCTGTCTCTTCTTTAAGACCTCCTCCATGAGCTCTTCCACAGCCATGTCCCCATCCAAATCCATCAGTCTTTCCACAGCATCCCCCACATACATGTCATGTGACCCTTGGTACCTTCTGACCGACCTTCTCATCAGATGCTGGTTCATTTGGATTCCTCCCTAGACTACGAATCAGTTAAGGATGAGAGGATACACTTTAGTCATTTCTTTATCCTCCTTTCCCCAAAGCCTTGTGTGCATCTTTGAACATCACAGAGGCTCTGAAACAATAGCAACACACATTCAATAGACGGAGAACTGCAGTGTATGTAAGTCAGAGAGGAAGACAGCCTCAGAAGGGCATGCCCCAGTGTCAGGCCTGCACGTGCTGTGGAGACCTGTGCATTCTCTAGGCCTGGGCCTTTTCAGCTGTTAAGAGCAGGTGGCTGGAGTCAGCCATCTCTATCCAGAAACTTGGAGCTCATAATCTGTTTCTCTTCCTCCAAACCCCCAACTGCCTGGAGGCATTCAAAGCCACCCCGTAGTTACAAAGAACTGGAAGCATCAGTCAGGAACCACATCAGTGTTTCATGCTTTTCCAACCTAGGATAGAACTGGAAAAGTACTGAGACACAAGACATAAGGTTTCTATCTCTCCTCCCCCCTTTTAAAAACACATATACACATAAGGCATTGGTCCATGAATTCTCTACCATCATACTGTGCAAAATCCTGTAGAGATTTTTTTTCTTTTTTGGTTATATTATTTGAAGGAGGAAGACCCACCCTAAATCTCAGCATCGCTTCCTGCTGGATGCCCAGATAAATGAGCAGGGAAGTAGGGAAGAACCTTTGCACTTTGCCTTCTTGCCCCTGCTCTCACTGGCAACTTCATCTATCCTTCACTGATATTAGAAGCTACTTCTTTGGGATTCCAATCTGTATTGAATATCAACAGCCCCCCCGACCCCCCAGGAATCCTCCAGACCTCTCCCAGGCCTGCAGAGTCAGACTGAGATGTCTGAGACAACCAGCTTCATGGGCTGAACAACTATTGGATTCTTGGCCTCTTCATTATGGGATAGTCATCGTTTATGAGACATCTGCATTGAATCTGAAAGCCAACCTAATAGCCCATGTTTAATGTGTGTGTTCATTATATCAGCTCTGTTCCTTTAGAGAAGCCTAACTAATATACCTATACTACATGTGGTCTGTTAAAAAGCCTGCTGACATCTGTACCATCCTCAACAATACCCAGGAGACATTGCCAAAAGAAGGATGGTTGTAAGAGATTGGGAAAGGAATGAAGTGTTGGCGAGTTTTAGGTCAACTTGACCTAAGCTCAAGTCATCAGAGAGAAAGGAGTCTCAATTAAGAAAATGTCTCTATAAGGTCAGGCTATAGGCAAGCATGTAGAGCATTTTAATTACTGATTGTTGTGGGAGGACCCAGTCCATTATGGGAGAGTCATCTCTGGACGGGTGTTACTTAGTTCTATAAGAAAACAGGCTGAACAAGTCATGGCGAACAAGCCAGTAAGCAGCATCCCTCTCTTGCTTTTGCATCGGCTCGTGCCTCCAGGTTCCTGTCTTGTTTGTGTTGCTGTCCTGTTTTCCTTCAATGATGAACAGCACTGTGGAAGTGCAAGCCAAGTAAGCATTGTTCTTCCCAAGTTTCTTTGGTCATGGTGTTTCATCACAGCAGGGAGAACTTTAACTAAGACAGTTATGAAACTTTGCTTTGGAAACATGATTCAGAGATTGCAATCTCAAACTAACAATAAGCAGCTATACTACCTACACAAGATTAGGTCCATTAATATCTTATCATAGAGAGTGGAAGGGTTCATGAGGCCCCACCTCTCCCTGAGAATCTAGAACCCATGGTTACTAGAGTACAGGTGGCGTTTTCTAAAGTAGTGTAGCCACATGCAAGATGTCCATACTCTTGCAGATAATTCCTCACCTATTTCCTGCAGGTAACCTTAACTAAATTCACTGGTTTGAAAAAAACAAAATCCCATAGCACAGACGACTCCTCCAGACTTCCACACCCCCTATTTAGAGAAGATGAAGCCATGAAAGCTTAGCTTTCCACTACTTCAGCTACCTCATTAAATGGGCGTTTCCAGGGCAACAGTTGAGCAAGTAGGATGCTGGGAACCAGGGTGGTGGTGGCCAGTGAGCTAGAGAAACATCTGCAGTTACTTCCCAATAGTTTCTCTGGTATTTTCTTAGTACAACTTCATTATTCTGACTTTGAACTAAGCACCCAGATAAAAGTCGACACTTTCGAGTCTCCAAATTGACTAGTATGGTCATAGACTAAAATCTGGCCAACGAGGTAGATGTACTACATGAAGTCTTCAAAAAAAATTGACATCATAAAAGCATCTTCTCCATTGGGTGTAATGATTGTAACTTCAGAAGCCCTCTTGAACCATGAGATGAGCTTTGAAAGAAGCCACCTATGACACAGTGATGTGATAGAAAGACTCTTGGTCCCTAACCTTGTGAAGATGTCATGGCTTCTGGCTTGTTTTACATCAGATTGGTATTCCTCATTGCTTCCAATTTACTTCATACCTCACTTGCTTGTTTCTTATTTATTTTTTTATCACAATATGGTCTTACTTCATGAAGCCACAATTTTGAAGTGTCTGCTACAGCCAAACTAAGTTCTAACTGTTACTATAGGTGAAACAGACAGGACACTGGGCTGGGAGACTCCCGAGTCTGCTGTTAGAGAGTTGGCTCTGACCTTGGGCCAGTCTCTAAATTTTCTAGTCTGAGTTTCATTATCTATAAAATGAGTTGAGGTGGAAAAAGGGAATGAATTAAGAGTCTCAAAGGTGTCTTCAATCTCTAAACTAGATGCTTTTGTTAAAACTTCAAGATGTTTCTGTGTCTTGGGACCATCCAAGTGGAGACCTGGACTCTGAAATTACCAATGAGGACATTTTTCACCAGCAGAGATGTCATAAATGCCACTAGGGCAAGATGCCACTGGAGTATTCAGAAAGCCAAGACCACAGATTTCAGTGTAAGGTAAGGTAAGCTGGACTGCAGATTCCAGCACCACGGTCTTCTAGCTCTTGACCTTGGACAAGGCACAACTCCTTGTGCCTAGCATTGACAGGACAGGGTAGGTGTACATGAACCCACGGGTATGGGGACATCCTTCTCACCTAGAGCTCTTGTGATGGTTGATACTGTCAACTTGAAGGAACTAGACTCATCTAGAAGACAAGCTTTAGAGCACTCTGTGAAATCGTTTCTAGATGAAGTTAACTGGAGTACAACGAACCATCCCAAGGTTCATTGAATATTCATCCCTATACCATGGGCCAGGGTCCTGCACTGAATGAAAAGGAAAAATGGAGCCTAGAAATGGAGATGAAGCAGCATTCATCTCTCTTCCTGATTATGGATACGATGTGCTCTGGCCTCCATGCTTTTATTGCTGTGGTAGAACACACCCTCAAACTGTGAGCTGAAATGAAGCCTTCCTTCCCGAAGGGGCTTTGGCCAGGTGTTTTGTTGTATTGATGATAAAAGTAACTAATACACTACCTATATAACACAGTCTATCTGTGTAGATTGATTCAAAGCAGAGCTGAGTGGCCCCAAGGAAAGAGCAGTGCACTAGGCAAATATCCCTTACTTTCATTTTGTACCCCGCTCCCCCCCATACACCACAGGGTCCACTGTTCCAATGGGCCCACCCATGTTGATGGACAAAGACCTCTCAGTGCTTTGTTTTTCCATAAGGAAAAAGAATGGCAAAAGGGGTGACAGAGAAACAAAGATAAAACTGAGGAACTGGAAACTTGCTTTCTGAGGACTTCAGCAAGAAAACAAATGTCTTTATTGGCTTTGGACAGTTTGCTGATCAGTCAGGAAATCACCAGCTTCTCTCGCCTCTCTGAAGGACTGGCACAGCTGCACACAGAAACCACCAAAGGAACATCAAGACCTAGAGAAGAAAAACCACTCTCTTGCCCAGGCTATTCTGCAGAGCATTGTTTTAGTCTGCAACCAGTTCTGCAACCACAGAAAAGCCTTGCTGTTCCTATCTCCGAATTAATAATTTCTTTCCTCTCTGCTTTCCATTCATCATGTGTCTTCCCAGCCTGAACTTGGTCTAGGCATAAGCCCCTTAGGCCTAAGGTGTGTCTCTGCCCTCTCCAGAGCCCTGGGCTAAAATACAATTTATTAGACAAATTTAGCTTCTTCCAAAATGGAGCAAGAGAAATCAGACCTCCTTGAAATGTGCCTTGTTAGCCTTCCACGGCCCCCCCCCCCCCCCCCGCGCGCCCACCTCACTAATGTATTCATTTCATGCAGGATCTATTATATGATAGACATTGTTCTGGGCATTCTAAGGCATATTCTATTATCACTGCACATCACTGGTGAGGATACATGCATACACACACACACATACAGAGAGAGAGAGAGAGAGAGAGAGAGAGAGAGAGAGAGAGGATGATTGATGGAAAGAAAAAGAGATAGAAAGATAGATGATAGATATATATATATATAGATAGATAGATAGATAGATAGATAGATAGATAGATAGATGATAAGTAGGTAGGAAGGTAGGTAGGTAAATAGACAGATAAGCAGACAGATGACAGATAAGCAGGCTTGCATTACTTAACAATGAAGACATGCTACAGGAAATGTGATGTTGAGTGAATCTGTCACAATGTGACTACCACCGAGTGTACTTACACGAACTAAGATTGCATGAAGTTGCTGAGTGATGGCTGTAAGAGCATCATTGTATATTCAGCTCATGGTTGGCTGAAGTGCAGGACTTTGTCTAGAGGCAGAAGTGCAACTTGATGAGAGAAGTACACTTGACCACAGCCCTGAGAGTGCTGGCACCATGTCTGTTTAGGCTCATCTCATCATCTCCAGGAACTGGTGACATCCAAACATCACAAGTGCTCAATTAGAGTCAATGAATATTGAGGGGGGGAAAAAAGAAATGAGTGCCAAGACCTATATGTTTAATGGAAAGCAATTTGTTTGGTTTGGTAGGGGAAGGATGCAGAGAGAAGCCAATGTCATCAGAGCCCTAGAAGCAAAGGAAACCATAGAGCTGATCCCAGAGGAATGCAGAATAATCATGGGCTAAAAGAATTTCTGTGACGAGTCGGGAGCCTCTCAGAGGCAAAGAAAACATGAAGGACCTAGGGGGTCCTGTGACTGCTAGAGCTTCAGTGCTGAAGTAGGAGACCAATCTGCAAATGTAGGTCATCCCAGTGACCTCACGCTTTACTCAGGACAGGCTAGGGACATAAGAAGACCAAGACAGGTTTGTCCTTTTGTTCCAGCTCCATCACTCATTGCATAATTTCAGCAATGATGGCTCACCAGGCCCAACCTGCTTCCTCCTCTACACAATATGATTACCGCAAGCACCAGTCTTGGCCTTCTAGCTTTGCCGAATGGTGGGAAGAGATGGCCACACACATGATACACAAAGGACTATGCCATGCGCCGAACTATGAGGGGGTCAGTGGAACCTGAACCTGCTTTAGCAGGGAGCCTTCAGTTCTTACTTAAGTAGACACATGTTAAACAAGGTTTTCCATAGCAACAGAACCAGGAGAACACGTGTGTGTGTATGTATGTATGTATGTATATATGTATGTATGTATGCATGTAAGTATTCAAGAATAGATAATAAAGATATATAAATGACTGAGGATAGATACATAAGATAAGTAGGTAGATAGAAAGGTGGCATAAATAAAGATGCTGTACATAAAATATAAGAAATAAACATTTTAAAAAATAGTATAAAAGGAAAAAGGAAAAGGGGGCATGGGATAGGGGTTTTCTAGGGAGGGGAAATGGGGAAAGGGGATGACTCTGAAATGTAAATAAACTATCCAATAAAAAAATAAAAAAAAACAAAAACAAAAAACAAAAACAAAAAACAAAAAAAGATAAGAAATAGAAAATAATGTAGGTAAATAATTGATAAGAGGTAGGTAACAGATGAAATATAGTGTATAATAAAAGATGAATCTATAGATAATGGATGATCTATAGGTAACAGATAATAAAATTGGTGATAGGTAAATATATGATATGTAGATAATACATAGAAATGGATAAGCAAAAGATGGTAGACAATAAAGATGGATATAGATACAAGGATATATAAATATTATAAATGATGAAAAGAATAGATAGATAATATAGATAGATTGTAAATACATGGATAATAGAGTGATACTAACTGATAGAATTGGTGGGTAGAAGATAGAAGAGAGATAATAAACATGTGAGAGAAAGATAAGAGAATAATGATAATAAATGACATAGATAATTCATGAATGATAATAGTAAAGATATATAGATGTATAGATTATATAGGTAATAGGTACATATAAGAAGTAATAAAGATAAATATAGACAAATGAGATGTAAAATAGATAATAAAGACAAATGAAAAATGAAGATGACAAACAGATGGGAAACAGATGGATATACATGACGTGTGATGGAAAAACAAAAAAATGAGAGAGATATTAGATGAGAGAGATTAGATGAGAGATAAGTAGACAGACTACTGTTTCTGTTGGGAGATCGCTCATGCAATTACAGAGACAGACAATTCTCACCATCTCATCTGCCAGCTGTAGACCCAGGAGAGATGGTGATGAGCTCTAATCAAAGCCATGGGTTCTAAACCAGGGCATCCAGGGGTTTAAATCTCAGTTTGAGTCTAAAAGCTCCAGAACCAGGAGTGCTCGTATCCAAGGCAGGACACAAGTCAGTCATAGCGAGAGAAGGTTTGTCCTTCCCCTAACTTGCCATTCTAACTAACCCTCAATAGACTGAGTGGTGGCACTAGGAGGGAGACCTTCTCTTCTCAGCCTATCGGTAACCTCAAGTAACCTCTTAATGTTGAGCTGAGCATCCTCCAGCCCAGATGAGTTAGTACATAAAATTACCCAGTGTCTCTGAACCTAGAAAGGAATCAGCTCAGCATGCTCTCATGAGCCCCCATCTCCCCTGTCCTACAGCAAACAACAGAAAGATCTGCTACAAAACACCCAGGCCTTCCAGGAAGAGCTGGGCAACCAAGACACAAAGGCTCAGAGCTCACAGGTACTGGAGGTTCTGCTTGTGAGGGCATACAACTCAGGTCTTTACTTAGAACACATCCCTGATGATGGTGCTGCCTCTTCCTCCTCCTCCTCCTCTTCCTCCTCCTCCTCCTCTTCCTCCTCCTCCTATTCTTCTTCTTCTTCTTCTTCTTCTTCTTCTTCTTCTTCTTCTTCTTCTTCTTCTTCTTCTTCTTCTTCTTCCCTTCCTCCTCCTCCCCTCCTCCCCTTCTCCCTTCTCCTTCCTTCCCTCTGCCCCTTGGTCTACTTTTACGACCATCCCCCCAGTGAGCTCACTCCATCTTTCCTAAATGACATGTCCCTGAATGTCATTTAGAGTGCTAAGTCTATGAACAACATGAAGGTGAGATCTGAAATGGTTCCACCTCCCTACCTTCAATGTATGAAGCAGACTGAGGCTCAGAAGTCAAGTTCCCTCCTGCGGTCATGCACTAGTAGTGGAAGGGACCGTGACACCCAGCAAAAACTTACTGGTTGGTTGATTTACCTTCATCCATTGAGAAACTTCTAGTTGCCAGTAAAACGCCCAGCTCCAATGGGGTAGGCATGACCACACTCCTTATCTGGCGTACTAACAAAGCATGCTAGATCAAGCAACACAAGACTCAGTTTTTTCCTTTGCACTGCTATCCTCAGGGTAGTGGCATGGTTCTTAAGTTTATCTGCACTTGGTGACATTGTGGCTGCAGCAACTCTAAGCATCATGACCACACAGTAATAATACTCCTCAAAGAACAGACTGTCCTTCTTCGGTGCCCATTTTAGGGAAAGAATTCCTCTGAGACTTGTGCAAGCTCCATGGTGTCTCATTGGTTAGAATTACAACAAAAGCAGGCTCTGTATATCTGCCTGGCTTTGAGCATTGCTCACTCTCTGGACCTGAGGGGAAGCCAGCTTTCCCTGAAGTACAGGAGTCTAGGAGAGCTGGACAAAGTAAAGGCTCTGCCAGCAAGGAAGAATCTGGGAATTGTCTGAAACCCAGAAAGCTCATAGCTGTACATGCTGCCCAGATGTGATGCTGGTTTCCACGGGGACAACAAGGAGACAGCTTGCAGGAATACAAGGCCCTGTCTGCGTCTGTCACCACCTGCCTCTGCTTTTCTCCTTCTTTGCCAAGAACTTGGCACAGAAGAGCCAGTGGAGTCCTGAGCAGCTCTGTCAAGGGGAGCTGGTGCCTCATTGCTCCACCATCTGGAGGCGCATGCCATAGCTGTTCCACAATCTCCCGTCCTAGCCCCTAGCATGGTGCCCCAATACCTCATAGATACTCCAAGTATGTTGCTGAGCTGATTACTAAAGCCTATTATAAGCTTTGGGTGTTGATCTTTCAGGGCTGTCGCCAGATCCAGACAGAGCATGATAAAGCATTTTGTTAACAGCCCAAGAAAGTATCAAGACCTTCATGATTCCCTCTCTTCTTTTTCTTTCTCAGGTCAAAATCTCTCCATCTTTATAAAGAGTTCCATGAAGGACTTATCTAAGCTGTCTCAGAGAATGTGGAAGTTTCTGAGTGGCAGAAAGAATATCCAAAGGCAAGACTTAGGCCAGTGGGTGTCTTGGTGGCTCAGAGTCCATAACAAAATACCACAGGCTGGCTTTATAGACCAAAAGAACAACGTTTATTTTCTCATGATATTAAACACTAGAACCCCAAGATCAGTATGCTATCCAGGTTGGGTTGCTTTCTGGCAAGGCATGTCTTTCTAGCTTTCAAGCAGCATCTTTCCTCTGTGTCCTCATGTGGACATGCCTCTGTCAACCTACGGAGAAATAGAGGAGGAAGGATACCGTCTTTTTATACTTCCAGTCCTTTGAATTAAGACTGTATGGAAGAAGAATGGGGTGTGTAGAAAGTTCCACCCCTAGCTAAGGAGCCACTGATGTTTGATTTGATTGCTCCCAGGAAAGGAAAAGTCAGTTTTTCCTCGTGGATCAACCAATCACACTTCAGGGCAGGCGCCACACCCAGGAGGTGCCATCCTACATGAACTGGACTCCGAGTTGGGGGGAGGGGAGTGAATGAGCAAACTATATGAAATTCTCAAAGGGGAAAGAACACATTATTTTAAAGAGGACTGTATCTTTAAAGCATCATTTAATTTTGTTTCTTAAAAGTCCCATCTCCAAGCAAACAGAGTCATATGGTAGGGTTGAGCTTCAATGTAGGACAATGAGAGGGACACAGTATAACCTACAGCACCAGTCACATCCAGTTAAGGCCCGATCTCTGCTTGTCTACAAATAGCCTGTCTCCAGGAAGGACTTGGGGTTATGACTTGACAGCATGAATTCAGAAAGATACAGCTCTACCTAGAACAAGGTTTAAGAAAGTTCTGAAATTGTTCTTCTGGTCATCAGACCTTAAGCATGGACTTCTGTCCCACAGTCTATGTCACAGCAGAAGGTCCATTAGCATGATAGTGTCATGGGACCTAGGAGTTGATCATCAAACCCTGCTCCTCTGACTATATCTTCCAGGTTGCTCGCCTCTGATTCTTTGCCTTAGCATTCGCTCCCTCCACTCACACAAGGGTCTTGTGTCCCGTACAGACTCCAGTCGCTGGCTTGTTAGCCCTAGCCTTTGACTAGTGCAGAAGGATCTGCGAGTCCTCTGACTTGGTCCTCACAGATAGATTAGATTGTGTTACAGTGTTATAGTCACTTACAACAGCAATCTGTTCATTACTAGTGTATACACCTAATGCTCTGGATGTAAAGCCCTGCTCCACAGTCACTCCTGGATGCAGGCTGATCTAGAGTCTTCCAGGTCTAGCATCACCAGTTGTAGCATCTCCTCGGGAGGCGGGTACCGAGTGAAATGCCTGCCGTCTCTTCAGTCCTCATCTGTGTTTCCGCCACTCTGACAGAGCTGTACACCTGGTACACAGGTCTGACTCCTCCGTGTGAACAGGAAAGGGAACGACCTGGAAATACTGACAAGCACTGATAGCGTTTATAATTCATACCTTCATTTAAAAATCATGAGCCCTCCCCCAGCCAGGAGCGCTCTCGCCATCTCTTCTCCTACAAGCAGTGGGAGGTCTCAAACATCCCAGCACACATGCCAAGCGATAGGCAAAAGAACACTTGTTATTTCCAAGTCCACAATTTCAACACTTTCCTAATAAGTCTCTCAGCAAGGAAAACGGATGACGGATTCACCTGCCTACATACTGGAAGTCCCTCCATCTCCTGCAGATAGAATTCCCATAGTCGCTACTGTAGAAAAGAGTTCAGACACTGAGAGAGCCATCCAGATAAATCCCATCAGTCTGGCCATGATCTTCCAGCTCCTGGCGGGGCCTAAGTTAGTGAACATTTACATATACAGGCTGTGTCCCCTCTTCCCAGGGACTCTGTCTCATTCTGCCAAGGGAGATAAGTAATTTCAAGCCCAGAATGCTCCTGCGTCGCTGCTGGGACTTAGGGCAAGCATCATTCATGCTCTTCCTGCTACCACAAGAAAAATTACAAATTGATCCACAGGACTGGACTCCTGGCACATCCTTCTCCTGGACTGCCATCGCTTCTCTCTATAAGTAACGGCTGAGCTGGCTGACAGTTGGATTTAAGTCAGGCTGGGGAAGGAGGGAGAGATGTTGGGGTAGGTGGAGGGAATGACATTGGACAGCAGGCAGAGGGAAGAGGAGAGACTAAATAGCCGGATTTGACCACAAAGCAAACTGCTGGCTACCAGCCCCACATATTCAAGGAGAAATAAGGCTGGCATCATGGTGCTCGCTGAGCGGAGTTTTTATCGCCCGTGCCCTTCCGAGAAAGAACTAACACTGTTATTTAGCTGCCATCTCCGGAGCCTGTATGTGGTGCCAAGGACTGTTGTATGTACTCTGTGTGTAAGAACTCATTTGAACTAATTAGAAGCTGGCTTGGCTTAGAGTGGTGGTGGTCCCCAAATCACAGAGGTGGAAGCAAGATAAATGGTTTACATTCCAGGGAGGTTAAGCAGGCCAGGGTTAGCTCCCACGTCACAGGCTTCTCTCCTGATGCTCTTCCTGCCTTGCTTCCTGTCCCAAAGTCACTTTGCATCAAGGTGACTGTTTAAGCTCTATCCACAGCATCAAAATTGCTGCCAAAGGGATGTAAATAAGAGAAGGGTCCCTCTCGTCCCACTGAGAGGACAGACATCCTAATGCCTGCATTTCATTGGCTTCAACTTAGTCATGTGACCACACTAGTAAGGGAGGCTGGGAAATGTAGTCTGGCTTCCAAGTAACTATAGGATCAACTAACATTTGGAGGCCCTATTACTGTAGAAGACAGAAGGTAAAGTGACTGAGACATATCCAGCATCATCAATCATATCGTTTTTTTCATGGGGAAAAAAAGTAGTTTTATCTTTAAAAGCCTTTAAAAGATCAGGTAACTGACATGTAAGCTTTTTGCATGACACTCCCTAACCAAAATTATTGTTTTATCTTTTTGTCTTCTATTATTTTCTTCTTTAATCTCCTTTTACGTCTCTCTTCTTTTTCAAGATGGAGTTCTTTATAGTCCCAACGCATAGCAATCCTTCTGCCTCAGCTTTCCAAGCACTGAGACTCTTGGCTTGTGCCACCATGCCAGATTTGAAACCATTCTTATCATTCAAGTCAATTAATAAACATTAATGGTGCACTACCTATCTTAAGTATTTATCTGCCACAAGAGACCTTGGGCTCCTTGGAGGAAAGGCTATAGTTTAATTCATCTCTCCCCGGTGCCCAATATCATGGGCTATCGTAAAGAGAATCCTCAGCAAATAAACATTTGTCATATTAGAACAAAGGCAATCTTTTCCTTTGCTCTGCCATTACCATCCTCATTATCAAAACCCCATGAATTAGTGGTTCCACGTACTTAGCATTCATAACTCAAGTTAAATAGACACAACATTCGAAGCTCAAATTTGAGAGAATCAAAGATGAAAAGAGTAACAGCCATCTCTCTCCACACCTCCTTATCTGGAGAAAGCTGGTGGAAGAGCTTTCTACTGACTTCCTGGACAGGAAATTAATTCTTGCCTTCTAAGGGAGAGGTGCTGGGCGGTACCCACAATTAGGAGCTGCAGCTCAGCAGGCTTGGCAGAGCCATCATCCCAGGAAGCTGACAAAGCTGTGCGGTTCAGGAAGAGTTCATCTGAACTGACTCCCTCATCACCCCACTCTCGGCCCATTCTTTGCGGCATTTGCAATTTCTCTGCTCCAGGGGTCAAGTCTCCAGTGTGCCCTCCCTGAGTAATTGTGAAATTATTATGGTTGGTGATTTTAATTTAAATTGGATGGAGAAATGTCATACTGCGGTCGACTCATTTGCTATGGATTTTCACTTAACCAAATTGATTAGTCAACCAACTAGACTTAACTTGAGAGTTGTAATCATTCATTATTAGATCTCATTTTTTTCCCCAACGCACCCAGATGATGTCAAGAAATTAAAACTGCGGCAAAAACTTCAGCAGTGTCTTCTCTTTGAGGCAGCGGAGTCTGCCTTGAAGGCCTCAGATAGGAGTGAGTGTGAAGATTTGTGAGCAGCTTGCCAGGACTGAGGTTCTAAACACATGCTTGCCATGGGAGAAAGGTGGCCATAAGAATGAGGGGGAGCTTACCAAACTGGGCTCTCAGACTCTGGAACAGCTCTTCCCCCTGCTCTACAGGTCAAACTTCTAACCATCTGTTAGAGTTAGAACGTGAAATTTTTCTTACAGGCTTATGTCTTTGAATACCCAGTCATCCGTTGATGGCACTCTCTGGGGAGCTGGAGTCTAGCAAGAGGAAGTGAGTCTCTGGGGATGAGGCTGGGGGATCACAGAGCAGCCCTGTTTCTTGCACAAGCACTTCTTCCTGCTGGCCAACAGGACAGAACCAGCAGCCTTATGTTCTGTCAGTCACACCTTCCCAGTCTTTATTGATGGACTGTCTCTCCCGAACTGTGAGCCAATACAAATCCTTCCTCCTTTAAGTCACATCTATCAGGAATCTGGACACAGCAATAAGAAAAGTAGCTAACACATTTTCCAGCATTATCCTAAATACCACTCATTCTTTGAAGCCTCCCTCCCATAAGTTTTCAGGCAGAGTAACGGCCTACTCTTCTCTACCACAGTTTGTTTCTAGGATAGGAGCTGGTAACCTCTTGTTCAATTGTTTTTATAATATAATTTCTATCTTAAACTGTATCCCTTACATTTTTTTTTACTGCATTTATTTATTTACTGGCACGTACACACACCATGACATGTGTGTGGAGGTCAGGGAGCAACTTGGGTGGAGACGGTTTTCTCCTTCTACCATGTGGGTCCTGGGAATTGAACTCAGGTCGCTGGGCTTGATAATAATTGCTTTGACCTACTGAACCATCTCAATGGCTCCTAACATGAACCTTCCTCAAGGTGGGGCCATATATGATCATTTATCCTGGCTCCTGGATCAACACAGAGGAGGACCCTGGTAAATACTGTCAATATTTTGAGTGAATAGATTGTCCGAAGGGAAATTCTTAGGGTCAGGCACTGGGACATGTACTAAAGGCGAAGTAAAATTCGTCACTGCGGGTTCTTGAAGCTACACAAGACTGAGAGAGAAGAGGCTCAGCTCCCGCAGGCGTGAGTCACACCTTCACATTAGAGTAGGTATGAGGATACTGTGGAGTGGATATCTGGGCTGTCTGCACCGACTGCTGGAAAGGTAAATGTGACGGTCCACTGCTTCAGTAACAGCAAAGGATGAGTCCAGAAAGAAATGGCAGTCTTCCTGTTACTACTCCTGGACAGACTTACCATAGACTATCTTCCTGGATGGGTAGCACTGGATTTGGGGAGATGGATCAGTTGGTAAGAGAGCCTGCTACGTAAGCCTGGGAACTTGAGTATGGGTGCACAACATGTATATAAATTTTGATGCACTGATATACATACTTAATTCTAGAACTGGAGAGACAGAGACAGGAGCATCCCTGGGGCTTGCTGGCCAGCCAACCAGTCTAATCTAATTGATGAGCTCCAGGCTCAGTGAGATACCCCATCTCAGAAAATAAGGTAGAGAGTGATCCAGGAAGGCAACTGACATCAGCCTCAGGCGTCTTCACACATGTGCACACATGTGCACACATGTGCACACACACTCAAATATACCTACACATACGCAATCCTTCTCCCTGCACATGCACAAAAGATAGTAGTGACAGAGATTTGAGCAAAAGAATTCCTGTGCGTACAAGGGTGGCATCAAGGGCTTGCTACCTGAGCAGTCACTCAGAAAGGTCCTCTGATTTCATGCCAGAAATCTTGAGATTCTTGAACAAGGGAACCTGCATTTTAACTCTTCGCTGAGGCACATTATAAATTACATAGTTCGTCTTAGATATGGTGGAGAGACTTGAAAGCATGTTGCACTAGAAATGTATAGAGACGCAGAACGTGGCAGGGAAAAGGGAATCCTCGGCATTGCCATCTTAATCTTCAAATTCAGAAGGACAAGACTGCTTCTGCACCATCCCGGGGATCAGAACTTGAGCCACCGGGTGCTGAGGCTCATGCGAGCTTGTTTGGCATTAGTGTTGGTAGGCAGGTCAGGGAAGGCATTTTACAAACCAGAACTGTGTTTGCCATTGGATATTGGAGAGAGGGGGGGGGAGAGGAGGTAGAAAACCGTTTCATCCTTCTTGGGGCCTTGATTCTGTGCTCTGTCTTAGCAGGCCTGTACTGCTGCATCAGAAACCCAGTCTGGATGCTTTATGTTGAAGAGAAATTCATTCTCTCAGTTTTGAAGGCTAAAAATCAAAGTGCCAGCATAGGAGTGGAGTGGGGTCATCTTATTGCTTCAGACTGTAGTGAAAGGTATGGTGGGAAGAAGAGAGAGGAGGGGAGGGGAGAGCATCAGGTCTTCTCTAAGGAACGCAGAGTCTTTACTAATCAAATTTCTCTCATGAGTCCCACTTCCAGCATCATCACAGCAGGAATTAAAATTCAGCACGTGTTTTCAAGGGGACAAATACTCAAATTACATAGCTAGCCAATCCTTTTTATTTCTTTCCTTAGTGTTTTTAAATTGACAGCAAAGTGTGTGTGTGTGTGTTTGTGTGTGTGTGTGTGTGTGTAATACGATCATTTGGTGCAGATACGTAATATATAATGATCAAATCAAAGCAATTTCCTTTTCCTTAGATATTTATCATTAATGCATTAGGAACTTTGAAATACCTCTTTTTTCTTCTACAGAAAATATATAATACATTTCTATGAACTGTGCTCACCCTTCTGCGCTGTAGAACACCAGAACTCCTATATCACTGTATTCTGAGACCTGCTATCTGACCCCCATCTGTCTCGTCTCTCCCTCCCCTTCTTAACCTCAGTGACCACGATTCTCTTCTCTCCTTCCAGTAACTCTTCAGCTGCCACACATGAAAAACTGCAGTACCTATCAACTTCATAGAACCTGTCCTTCATTCATGTCTACCCACGTGGTCACGAGTGATAGGAGGCGGCCCTTTCTTATGACTAAATAATCATTCACTATGTGTCTATACCACCTTATCATTTCCCGCAGGAGCTCAGTGGATTCCACATCTCAGTTATGGTGCATGGTGTGGAAGCCCAGCTCCTGAAGCAGAAAAGAAACACTCGGAAAGCAAGTCACAGGCAGAGAGTCTACGGCCTGGGGTACGCAGATGTGAACCTCTAATCCGGGGGGGTTGTAACATGTGCAGCCACAGGCTGGCAGTTGGTTCTCTTTCAAATGACAATCTCAACTATGTCCGTCCTGCTGCCCCCACAGGAAGCTCAGCTTTGTGGACAATGCTGCTTTATTCAATTCCCCTTCCAGTTAACAAACACACCATGGATGAATGCTGTCACCCATCCCGGGTGTGTCTGGAGGATGAGGGTGTGCTGGTTAAGAGTGGTTAAAAAAAAAAGTTACCTTCACCGCGGGATCGCAAAGTTACACTAAGTGGCCATAATCCAGAAAGATCCAGGGAGTCTCAACACAAGAAAAATAAGTTCCAGGCCAGTTGCTTCTTTCCTGGCTCCTGGAATCATTTCTCCAGCCTTGCTGTCTGCACACCCCATGGGAGCTATTCATTAATGAGGGTGAGAAATGCCTAAATTACACCTCTGGTTCTAGTCCAACTCATTCAGATGGTAAGAAAGCAAGATAACTCACTCCAGAATCATCTCCGTTCTTATCACCGAGCCATTTCCCCTTCAGCAGAGAGCAGCTATGAAGTGAAGGGCCAGGACCTCAGCCAGGCCCCACCCCACCCCCAACATGCCTATGTCTCACCCCTCACACCCCGCCCTGACCCCCACCAGACCCTTCTGTTCCAGGTTTCAATATCGATGGAAACTGTTTCCCCTTCCTCTCCAGGCGTCAGATTTTTATCTGTCTCCGCCTTGGTTTAAGAGCAACATCTAACCCTTTCCTCGCCCCGCCCATCTCCCAAAAGGAATCAGGACCTTCTGAGCTCTTACTCTCGGGGACCTGGCAGAGCAGCTGATGCCCTCCTCTTTGCCTTATCTAATACCTAGCACCACTCTGACTTCAGGCAGACTGAAAACTGCCGCCATTTAGGGGAAGAGAAAGGCAGAGAAAGGAAAGGGTGCTGAACAAAGGTTTTATTCAAACCTTTGCACACTAACATCTCCAAGAAGCTTTTAACAGCGACCATCATTTCCCTCTGAGAATCGATGCATTTTAATTCATACGAAGATATTTGTCTGCTGGTCCCCTTCCTTCCAGGCGCAGAAACACGTTTAACAAAACAACTCAGCCTCGCGTGGAGACAAACGCTCCGGCTTCTCCCTGAAATTACTGGAAGTTCATTTTCAAAAGCCGTCCTGTTTTCTGGGAATCAATGCATATCAACTAAAATCAATAGCTTCTCCGTGCGGATGGGCCGAGACACCAAACTGATCTAACGCTGCGGTGCATTTGTATCCAAATCTGGGCATTCTCAACAAGTCAATGCATTTAAACGTCTGCCAGTGTCTTTTCACTTAAAACTAATCTGTTTGCTGATCGGACTGTACATTTCCAGAGTGCGTGGTAATATACTCTCTGTGTTTACCAGATCCAACGTACATTAACTCAAATCAAAATATTTCCACTTACCTTAAAATCAAGTTTGCCTCAACTTGAGCAGCACTCATGGGAATTAACTCGAGACATGCTTCCTCCTCTCCATCCAACCCCAGGCTGGTCCCACTAGCCTGACGAATAGGTTGCAGAAGGGCATGCTTTCTGTGCCTCTGGGCCAAGCACTTCAGAATTAGAAGGAACACAAAAGGACCTGTTAGATTTCTCCTCTTCCTCACAAACTCTAGATTCCCATCATGCCATTTCCCATTTTTCCACAGGAGTCCTCTCCTGTGTCTGAAAATTCCTGAGAGAGTTTTCCATGACTGTTTCTTCCCATGAGAAACAGCATCCAACCATGACCGTCCTCTAGCCTGGCACTTGCAGAGGACCCACAAAACATAGGACCCCAAATCATCCCAAGGATGTACAAGCAATCTTAGCATCCCAGGACCATTAGATCAAGTAGTGGAAGGGTCCTCTCTGTGTTCAAATGGTCAGTGCATAGGTACTTCTGGTACCTACCCACCACAAGATGGGCAGATTCTGTACAATGCACAGGAGATAGACACCGTGAACAAAGGCCACTCCTTGTAACTTGCCTTAAGAGAAACCATCAGTAAATTAGCATGGGAAGCTAACTGCTAACTGTGTGTACATACAAAACACTGCAGTGGGGGAATGTGATACTGACGAACAATTAAATAACTAAACTATAGGCATGGGAGGGGTCAGGCACGGGAGAGGACAGGATCTGCAAGCATCCCTGATACACACAAGATCCATTGTCAAACTCACTGGCAATCACTTACCTGACCTCAAGTCCAGAAAGCAGTAGTAATGCCCCACCTTGCAAGGGAAAAGAATGTATCTCCCAGGCTATTAGCTCTGCAAGACAACCAACAAACAGGGCCAGGTCCTCTGGAGACTATCAGCAAGGGGCAGAGCCATGATTCAGGCCCCAAGCCATCAGCTCAGGCTTTGCCTACTACCATTGACCTGGAAACACAAAGTGACTTAACAGCACAAGGCATCATATGCTCCCCCAGAGAGGCACCAAGTGCTATGTGGATTCAGAAGAAAAAAGACTACCTAAAGACAGTGGCTATGGAACTAACTCCTAGAAATACCAAGAAAATTTAAGTCCCCAGGGAACAGGTACGATTGGGACAAATACATGGAGACAGGAGGGGCGCCATTTTAGAACAGAGGAGTGAGGAAGTCAAGCCAGGCTCTAGTAGGGGATCACAGCAGAGGACCTTGGATAGAGAAAGTGACCTGTCTTCTAGAAGATCCCAAATGCCACATTGTGGATTAGCTGCTAGGTCTGGTCCCATATCCTACAGCTACTGCTAGCCTTGAAGAAACAGATGAGGCAGAAGACAGTGCCAGCCCCAACTCAGCCCAACCCAGACCTCCCTCGATCCATCAGAGCACCTCTTGGCCACACAGCCCTGATGCTAGTAACCCAGAGAGGCAGCCGTGGAGGAAGGCTGGTCCCAAGCTCAGATCTCAAGGCATCACCATGGAGACGTTGAACAGGCTGCCAGCCAGCCACACAAAAGGAACTGCGGGCTGCCTGGCTCACCTGGGACCTGAGCTAAGGAGGAGGTGGCAACTCTGTTTCATTTTCTCTCTTCTTTTGCTCTCAGTATAAAGGAAGAAGCAATTTATACCAGCCACTCCCCCCACTCAGTCCCTGAGAGGAAATCGGAAGCCCACCCTTCTGTGGGCTGGACTCCTGAGAAGCCTGGTTTGGGTTCTCTGGCAGAAAGATCTGAAAGGAAAGATGGAAGCTAAAAGGAAACATGATTGGTTCTTTTTCTCTCTTCCTCCTGGAGGGACCCACTCAGAACCTCGTGTACACTTAGTGAATGTAGGTTGAAATCTTTGAACTTCCGAAAACAAAAGCTTGTGCCATTGATGAGAGACCAGATCCCTTTATACAGAGATAAATAACACCTTCTGGGTAACACTGGGGGTGTTGTCAGCCCCGTACCCACTCCTCTGTCTCATCATGGTCATTATGGTGGACCAAGCATACCAGTGCAGGCAGTTTCCCTACCCAACGGGCTAGAGAAACCTACCTATTCAAGGAAGAGTCGGGTAAAGAGAGGACAAAGGAGTCAGGACCCCAGGAACAGGAGGGGCTGCAGCCGGAGGCAGAAAGACAAGCTGTTGCTTCTGACTTCAGAAAAGAGGAAGTTCCAGCCGGCAAGCAATCTTCACACATGCATTGTGGCTCTCCTCTGCAGCGGGGTGAGAAGAGGGTTGGAGGGAGGTGGTGCCAAGAGAGAGAGAGAGCAAGCAGAAGAGGTGAGAAATCCAGCGTCTTCAGACCTGCCCACACTGCTGGCTTCGCAGCTGTGTGCAGTGCCTCATCTAACAGTCATTAGAGGGACCCCCGCAGGATGGATGGAAGACGGACACCCCAAAGGGTGGGAAATGAAGAGAAGGCTTGCTGCTGATAGGCGTGCATTTGAGCATCTTGAGAAAGAGAGTGGGGGGACTAGCTAGGGGCTGTCCTGTTCCCAAGAGTCCCACAGTCCTAGGGGATGCAAATAGACAGACCGGTGTTATTATCACTCCAAAAGCCAGAGGCCAGCAGTGGACCTAATCCTCAAATCTGATTTGAGCTTTTTCTCTTCCTTCTCTTATAACAAAAAGAGACTCCAATTCAACTTCCCTTCCAGCATGGCCCAGCTTCTTCTAGCTCATGAGCTGAGGGCAGTCCACCAGCAGGCAGAGCCCACATGTTGGGTGTGGAAGTCTGGTGTTTTGCTTTGAATTGTAATGTTAAGTGCAGGCCCAGAAGTGGAATGAAGCCAACAGAATGCTCTGAAGAAAGGTTGAGCAGAGTCTGACTCAGGCTTTACTACAAATGCTCTTCCATAAGGATAGGTCATGAGTCTGCCCCACTATGCTACCAATAAAGGACTAGGCATTATAAATGTATAAGTTTCATAATTGTTATAATTATATTCAGTTTATAACTGAGAGAAAAGGAGTATTTTATTGGGCTAAAAAGGAGAATTGTTGAGGTTTGGTTCTTTTTTCTGTGTATTGTAATGCTAAGTGCAGGCCCCCAAGACCTGGTGGTCCCCAAGATAAGAAAGTCTACACGTAGACCCAAGTGATGCTATGTGGCTTTGCTCCCAAGCTATTTCTGATTGGTAAATAAAGACGCCAACAGCCTATAGCTAGGCAGAAAAGACGTCGGTGGAGTAGAGGGTTCCTGGGCTTAGGGCAAGAGGAGGAAGAACCATATGAAGGAGAAGACTGGAGGAGAAGCCACCATGGGTTAGGTGAGTCATGAAAACATGGCCCTGAGGGCTGGTCAATTGGAGTTAAGAGCAGCCGAGAAGAAACATAAGTAATAACTTGGGGTTATGGATAGGAAAGTAGATTCTAATAGCGTAGAGGGTAGATCTCTGCCCAGTTCTTGTGCTGCTTAAGGCTTATCATAAATATAAAGGTTGTGTGCATCTTTTATCTGGGAACTAAATGAGCAAGGCAGGATAGAAACTCCAGACTGGGATTAAGTGTTTCTTCGGCAATCGGAGCCCCACACAGCCTCATACAGCCCTCCACTCCACCACTGAGCGCTCACTACAGTTCTCTCTCTCTCTCTCTCTCTCTCTCCTGAGCAGATACAGGTGCCGCCATTGCTCCCTGAACCCCAGATACAGCCAATGCCCTTGGGCCTCCAGGTTTTGCGTTTGCCAGGCCTCACCTGGCTTGGACTACACCTTCCAGATGCCTCATGCCTCCATCCCTCAGGCCAGGGTTTCAGCCTTACTTTCTCACTGAGCCCTGCTGCTCACCCTCTCTGAAATTGCAGCCAGTTTTCTAAATCCCTCTTTTTCTCCCCCCCCCCATCTTTTTTGGCTTTTATCACCATCTTGGTGAACTTACCTAAGTGAACGAATCTCTCACTCAGGTCTACATTAGGTGAAGGTTGGGTTTTGCTTTGCTCACTTTTAGAAGCACCTCTGGAAGGTGGGTAGGTGCCCAGTAACCAGTTGCTGAATGAAACAGATACCCCTGACTGCTCCCTCTGTCTCCTCTCAAGTGAATGTAACAGTGTCCCTTCCACACACCTCTGAAAGATCAAGCAGCCTTCCTAAAAGATGATTTAGGCCCTTGAACCCAGCTGAGCCCAAACAGATGAAAGATGGCAGAGGGTAATAGAATGGAGGTGTTCTCCTGTCAGGCCCAGAGAGAGTGGGAAGTGTCTGAGAGACACTTCTTTAGGGAAGGCTTTTTGTCTCTCTGTCTATCTGTCTGTCTGTCTGTCTGTCTGGTTGGTTGTTTAGATACTTCCTTAATGAGACAAGGTCTCAATATGTCATCCTTGGTTGTCCTGGAACTCACTGTGTATCCCAGGATGCTTCAATCTTGTAATGAGTCTTTCTCCTCTTGAATGTTGGGATCGCAGGAATATGCTGCCACCATGCCAGGCATCCTTCTTCCCCCCCCCCCCAGATAGTATCATCACCATATACAGAGTGAGTTCACCCTACTCACAACTCTCTCCTATAGTGAAAACACACACACACACACACACACACACACACACACACACACACACACACGCCAGGGTTTTATTTTCCTCTAAACATGAAGAGTTGAGAAAGAAAGCACAGCAGAATTCCCATCCTCAGGTCCTTGTTCCTGAGCTATCACCATAAGGATCTACTTTCTTGAACACCAGCAGTCTCCTGGCTCAACTCCAAGGTCAGAAATGGGATATCACCTAGCTGTTCACCCACACCAGTCTGGCCTCATCCATGTAGTCTTTCTGCAGAGCATCTAGTCAGTGTGGGAACAGTTCCTACTGGTTCTCCCCATGGTCTGTGATGTCGGGGCTGGGTGCTAATGAAGCTAAAAGGGACAAACAACCCCAAGGAAGCAAACCATGAGGCACTGGCCCAAAATACTCCAGCTGAGTCTATTTCCAGTGGAGCAAATCCTTCTGCAAGTTTGGATGTCTGATGGGTACCAGGCTGCAGGCTTCCTGACATAGGTGCAATCCCTGTCTATCCACCCTTCAGCTGGGTTGGTGGGACCAGGGCCACAGCTTCTCATAGCACAGGCCCATTCGGCCAATTCACAGTTTTGGAACCATAGAACGAAGGGCTGAGGATGTCGCCTATACACCATACTCTGGCCCAGATGGACATGATTTGTAATGGAGCTTTTATCATGTGCGACTCTCACTGTCCCTGCCAGTTAAAATCATTTGATGTCCTGGAGCCTCTGGAAAAAACAGGAGAAGGGCAGGAGGGAAGAGGCACAGACTAGAGAAACTAAAGGAGTTTCCTAGCAGGACTTCCAAACAGCCAAGTGGCTGAAAGGAGCTCTGCTAAGGTTCTGACCTACTTTGCATGTGGATAAGCCATCTCCTTCACTTTAAAAGAAAAAAAGTGGGTGGGGGAAACACCCGTACAAAGTGGCCAGGGCTCTATTCAGAAAAGCGTGGCTGCTCTGCAGAAAGGAGCTTTCTTGCTGTAATCAGGAGCCATTTAGGAGCCATGATTTGGGTAATTATGAGAGATTTCAGCTTCTCTCCTTCCAGGGCCATGCACAGCTCAGGAAGATAGAGCTGCCAGAGCAAGATAGCCAGGGCTGGAAGAGCCAGTGCCTAGCAAGCCGGGCTGCCAAGAGCAGCCCTCCAAGCTCAGGGGTGTAGCATAGCTGTCTGGCTACCTACCTTGGCTCTGATGGGCAAGCCTTGCTGAGCAACCTTGAAGCCTTTATCCAGAGTCTGGGAATGCACTTTCTCATTGTGGCACACCTAAGATGATGAACCAGGTAGTGACTACAAGTAGAGACTCTAGGTCTGCTCCTTAGTACACAGTAGGAGCACATAGTAGGTGCTCATTCGTGCTGATTCCTCCATGTTTTCTGAGTGACCTGGGAAGGAGATGTCTCACCCTGCTGGTAGGTCCCTTGGAATGACCAAGACCACCTAGGATTTCCAGTACCCAATGATTAGAAGACGAGAAAAGTCAAGATATGTAGAGCAAGAAACTCCACAACTGGAGACAGTCTTAGGGGGACCTGGAAAAGCACGGGAAGCCATGACAAGGCAGGACATGGGGCATGTGTAGAGGAATTCCTTTTCTTGTGGTGATGACCAAATGCTTGACAAGAGGCAACTTAGAGGAAAGAGTGATTTACTTTAGCTCACATTCATGTAGTGGTAACTTACAGTGTGGCTTTCATATCTCAGGAGACCAGGAACACTGTGACTATAAGCCTCTAACCCAAAGGTTCTTATCCTGTGGGTCGAGACCCCTTTGGGGGTTGAATGACCCTTCCACAGGGTTTGCATATCAGATATCCTGCCTATCAGATATTTACTTTGTGATTCATAACTATCTTAAGCAGCAATGATAACAATTTCGGGATTGGGCGTTACCATAACACGAGGAATCAAGGATCACAGCATTAAGAAAATGTGGAATCATTGATCTAACCCTTCCGATGTAGCTCAGTATCTACTAGCACAGCCCTGGGTCCAAAAGGTTGACAATTTCTCAAACAGCACCTGCACCTGGGGAATGTTCAAACTGTCACTGCTCAAACATGAGCTAGTAGGACTGGAGGAAAACATGCACATTCACCCCATAACAAGGAAGAAGGAAGTGTTTGCAGGAGGTAGAGGGGGCAGTCGTCAGCCTTCTCATGGCTTCCTGCACCCACTGGTGTAGTGCCCAGGAGAAAATGCAGTGGCAGGGTAGGGGTCCCTTCTAAGACTGTTAATAATATTCAAGGCTAGTGGGGGCCTGTTATTCATAATTCTGTGAGAGTTTGGAAAGAAGAGTCCTGAGGACTGTGAAGTTAAGGCCAGCCTGGACTACATACCAAGACCCTAGGGGAAAAGAAAGGAAGGAAGAGAGGAAGGGAGAAAGGAGGAGAGGAAGGAAGGGAAAAAGGAGGGGAGAGGGAGGGAGGAAAGGAGATAGAGAGGAAGGAAATGTGAGATTGAAGGAGAGAAAGTAGAGAAAAGAGACAAAGGGAGAAAGGAAATGAGTTAGAATAGATACCAGATGAAAGAAAATTTTTGAGAAACTGGACTGGGGTTCTCAGCAACACAGTACACAGTTCTGATACGTTCTGATCTTTATACTCATAGCAACTCTACAAGGTAGCCCTGTTCAGGAATCCTCTTTCCATTCACCTTTTCTTTTCTTTTGTTTTTGATATTTGTTTTATTTATTTGTTCGTTTTGCTTTGTTTTATTTTTTTGTTTGTTTGTTTTTGCTTGTGATTAGGTTGTTGGTCTTTTGTTTGTTTGAGTAGTCCATATTGAGCTCAGACTCAAGGTCTACACACACACACACACACACACACACACACACACACACACACACACTGAAGAGGTCAGCTCAGGAACTTTGGAAAGGTCATGGGACACTTGCCCTTCCAGAAGGCAGAGGCTAATTAACATTCCTCAGGCCACAGGGGAGGGAACTGGCCTGAGGGTGGGGACACATTCTACAGGACCATTGGCTACCTATAGACAAGGGAAATCCTTGCCACCTCACCTAAAGACCAATCAATTTAAAAAGTCACACTGTTATGTTATGCCAATTACATTGTGCCTAATGGCTCCTGCCCTGAAAACTGTATAAAAGCTCACTGAATGAGCTGAGGGTGGGGGTGGGGGTGGGGGCATCAACTCTCCTTTTGGATGCAGGATGACCCCAGCATGCTGGAACAATAAAATTCCTCGTGCTTTTGTATCAATCCCGGGTTCCTCCATGTTGTTCACTCAGGTGGTCCCTGGTAAGTTAAGGCTCACTAGAGTCTTAGAACACACACACACACACACACACACACACACACACACACACACACACACCACACCGCCCAGTATTGAAACGACCTCCTCTGCTACCTGTTCACCCTACTGTCTATCTCCTGGAATCCCACTGACCTCATGTTACAGGTGAGGCAACTGAACTCCTGACACAACTAGTCTGTGTCTGAAGCAAGGTTCTGTGCTCTTGGTGACTTTATATCACCACTCAAAGCCTTCGTTTCCAGTCAACAAACAGGTGACAAGCACCTACTGTGGGCACCGGGCTCTACCTCAGGCACAGGAGACACAATGACAAGCTCAAACGACTGCTTTCACCTCTCCCCACATGGCACCTAGGGAAGTTAGCGTGTAGTTTTTAGCAGCAGCGTGCTCTGCCTGCAGTGAAGTGTAGTAAGACTTAAGGGACATACCCAGAGGCTACAGAGCAGCCCATTTAATCCCCATCACATTTAAGCATCAAAGGGCAGGTCAGTGTCTTTAGAAAATCTAATGATTTTATGAATTCCAAACAAAGATGAAATTAATTGTGGATTATCCACCAAGCTTCAGCTCTCCCTGTGCTAGGACCCACTGATAACACTCCTGCAGCCAAGACGCTGCTGTAGTCTCCTGGCTCTGATCAGCAAGGGTACTTTTGAGTGTCCCAGAACACCCCTCTGCCTTCAGCCCTTCGCTAGTCATTAGGGAGCCTCTTATCCAATGAAAAAGGCCTAGCTCTCTCAGTGGCTTTTCCCATCTTCCCAGAGCAGTGAGGAGATTCTTGGGATATCTGTGGTGGTTTCTGGTGACTTGCTAGAGCAAAGAGACCAAATTCCAGGCTCAGGCTCATGAAAGGAGCTATTTTGGTTTGGGTTTGTTTTGGTTTAGATTTTTTTGTATTGTTTTTGAGACAGGGTTTGTCTACCTGTCTGGGAACTTACTCTGTATTCCAGGTTGGTCTCGAACTCACAGAGATCTACCTGTCTCTGCCTCCTGATTGCTGCCTCTATCCAGTGACAGGAGCTCTTTTAAAGTTTCTTCTCTCCTGAGGAGGCCTGCTGGGCCCCCAAAACATCCAGGTTTGGGGGCTCCTGGGATACCCAGGGCAGACCTCATCACACCTATCCCCTGCCTGCTGGGTCCACCTGGGGTACAGCCAGCAGAGGTGAGCTGAGTTCTATCACCTAAGCTTCATCTTTAGGCACAGGGCTATCCCTCCCTTCCTATGGAGGCCTGAGGGACTCCAGGGACTTCTACCTAGAGGTGAGCAACACGTTCCCTCTGAGCTCCATTGTCTGACCCAAGGCTCTACCTGCTCCTCCAAGGAGTCCTGTCAGCATCAAGAACATCCAGACTACGGGGAACAACCAGACGGCTAAAGGCAACCGTAAAAACACACCCAACAAGAGACAGGGCAATATGGCACCACCAGAGACCAGCTATCCTACCAGAACAAGCCCTGGACATCCTAACACAGCCGAAGGAGCAAAAGAAGATAACCTGAAGTCAATCTTCTAAAGATCATAGAGACCTTTAAAGAGAAATGAATAAATCCCTTAAAGAAATACAGGAAAATGCAATTAAACAGGTGAAGGAAATAAACAAAACTGTAAAAGGCATGAAAGTGGAAAAGGAAGGAATAAAGAAAACACAGATTGAGGGAATCCTGGATATGGAAAACCTAGGGAAGAGAACAGGACCAACAGATGCAAACATCACCAACAGAACACAGGAGATGGAGGAGAGAATCTCAAGTGTAGAAGACAGGATTGAAGAAATTGATACATCAGTCAAAGAAAATGTTAAACCTAAAAAGTTCCTGATAAAATATCCAAGAAACCTGGGATGTCATGAAAAGACCAAACCTAAGAATGATAGGAATAGAAGAAGAAAACTCCCAGCTCTAAGGCTCAGAAAATACTTTCAACAAAACCACAGAAGAAAACTTGCCCGATCTAAAGAAAGAGATGCTTATAAACATACAAGACCCTTACAAAACATCAGATAGAATGGACCTGAAAAGAAAAATCTGCCTGTTACATAATAATCAAAACACAGAAGAAAGAAAGAATATTAAAAGCTGCAAGGGGGAAAGGCCAAGTAACATATACAGGCAAAATTATACCTGACTTCTCAACAAAGACTCTCAAAGCCAGAAAAGCCTGGGTAGCTTGCAGATTGTAAGAGACTACAGATGACAGACTAGACTACTATACCCAGCAAAACTTTTAATCACCATGGATGGAAAAAACAAGATATTCTACAGCAAAACCAAATTTAAACTATATCTATCCATAAATCCAGCCATACAGAAGACATGAGCCGTTCTTATACAAACTACCAAAGTGGGTTTTGACTGTTAACAAAAAATTTGAGAGATTTTTTAATAACTAAATGTTTCCTGTTATCTTCATCTTATCTTGCAGTACATTGTATGAGAAGGATGCAATGACTCTGTTTATAGGAGTCAAATGGTGACCCAAGGTCACACTAGGTCAAAGGCAGAAATAAAAGCCAGGACTGTCTTTCTTGATACCCAACTTTTTTCTACCAGCCAGCACCGAGCCTGGAGAAAGGCATCCTCTCCTGACGCAACTGGCCACACATCCAGGGGTGTGCACACTCTTGTCTAGTGATATCAAGGAGGATCAAACCATTAGATGCCCCTTAGAAGGAACATCAGGATTCCCTGGGGGCTCCATCCCTGTTAATTTGCATGGGGGGGGGTACAGAATTCAACAAAGCCAAGTAACTTTGTTCCATATTGCATCATACAAAAGTAAGGTTTGCTTTGGAGTTGGACTTGGGTACTAAATTGTGAGCGCACATGTCTCTGGGTGAACTCAGTGCTTGTCCTCTCGAGAGGCAAAATGAATCCACAGGAAGAGCTAGGATGGTGGTTTCTTCTTGCCAACCATATTGTAGGACTGAGGTGGTACAATTTTACCTATCTATCTCTCGGTCTGTCTGTCTGTCTGTCTGTCTGTCTGTCTGTCTATCTATCAATCATCTTTTATGGGCAGAAATACATGAAAGGATTTTTTTGTGTGAAGCTGATCATGCTCTCTGGCATAACTTCTCTTCCTCCAGGAAGGCCTGCTCAGTCAATGCTGGGAAGTGGGGACAAAGGAAGAGGAAACATCCCCTTTCTATTCCATGAGCTGGGTTCTCATAGGCAAGGCTATGCCCCACCCCCACCTCATGTCAGTCTTGTTCATCATTTTCTAACATTAACCTGACATCAGAACCCGAAATATCTTGTCATGGCACTAGACTGGAAGCTCTGGGACCTGGGCCCAGCTTCTGTACCAAGAGAACCAAGGCAGTCTTGAGCAAGTGACCCAAGCGTGTGGCATGGCTGTGGCTCCAGCTGTGAAGGGACACTGTTGGCCTAGGTCAAAGTCTCTTGCAGCTGTATCACATGAGTCTCTGTTATTACATGAGAAGTGGAGTTAACTGCAGTTACTGTCCAGGACATTCTTTAAAACACTGACTGCATCCAAGGATCCCTGCTAGGACCTACACATGGTCTTTCCTTTGATCCTCACAGCAACCTTTTAGATACTATAAATATCTTCATTCTCCACATGATACAACTCATGCCCAGAGAGACTAATTGTTCACTGTCATAGACTTTATAATCAGTGAAGTTGTAACTATATGATATCTGCTCCTCTCCTCACCTTCTGAACCTATCCTACACACACATACACACAAACATACACATACACACTCACTCACACACTTACTCACATACACTCACATACACACTCATACACACACTCACACACACTCATTCACATACATACATACACACTCACATACACACTTACACATACACTCACTTTCACACCCACTCTCACACATGCTCATACACATTCATATACTCACATACACACTTAAACACATACTCACACACACTCACATACACACACTCACATACATACACACACTTACATACATACACACACTCACACACTTACTCACATACACTCACATACACACTCATACACACACACACTCATTCACATACATACATACACACTCACATACACACACTCACATACACACATACACACTCACATACACACTCATATACACACTCACACATACTCACACACACAATTACATACACACTCATACACACAGTCAGTCATACACACACGCTCATTTACATACATACACACACACACACATACACAATCACCCTCATTCATATTCCTACCCTCCCAACAGCCAGAATTCCCTGGCACTGTTGCAGACCTACCAGAGACCACCTCTTACAATTAGCCTCTGGGATGAGCCTGGCTTCCCTCTCTCTCCTCAGAAATGATTATGATCCTAACTTTCCAATACATTCTCAATTTAAAAGATTCTTGTCAGCTTATTGGGTCCTTTACTGTCCCCCACCCCAGTCCTTCCCATTTCCTGCTCAAGCTTCATGAGCAGTCAGAACTTCTACCCATTCTCCTTCCCCTAAGGCACTCTTGCTGGCCTTTCCTTGAATGTTCTCCACTGCAGACAGGCCAGGCTTCCTTGGTATCATTAAAGCTCTGTCCCCCGATTCATATCTTCTGGAATATGGCTCCATGCCAGGATTTGCACCATGGAGCTAGTGAATAGCTAACAGGCAAGCACCTAGAACCTTATCCCTAGATCTCCATAAAATCGTCTATGGGCACCAAGGAGAATGTCCCTGTGGGCTTAACTGCATGTCAGGGTTGGTAGGTGACAAGAACAGGCCCTTGGTGGCAAGGACAGACTATTTAGTTGAGGAGGACAGCAGAGGGGAGAGGGACAGGGAGCAGGGAGAAGAGGAATTACTAAGGCCAAATACCATAGAACTTTGCTACAAAATTCTAATTTGGAAGACTGGAGACAGAACAGATGAATGGAAACACCTGGGGGAGGGCTATTGAGAGAGGAGAGGAGAGAGAAGGCAAGGGAAGGGAAGGGGAGAGGAGAGAGGATGTAAGGAAGGAGCAGAAAGATTTTAGGCAAGAGTTGTGAAGACCCTTTTTGTGAACCGAACTCTGCTGTCCGAAAAAAACAGGAACCAAAAATACCCACCCCAGGTGAATTTGCCTATCCAGAAACTGGACTCAACAAAAACCTGCATCACGGCTGCGTCTTGAGAGCATTTGTGTGAAGATAACCCTATATCCCAAAGATGGCCGAAGTCCCTGTATGATCACCAAGGACAAGGCAGGGCTGTGCCCCTACCCCACAGGCAGCTGCACTGAGGGGTGGCCAACAATGCCAGTCAGAGTTGTGGGGAAGCCAGAAGGGGAGGAGCCTGGAATGGAAGCAAGAGAACATGGGTGACCTTGGAGAGAGAGACTTCAGTTGCAAAGACTAGACGGTGGGAAGCAGGAGTGTGGGCCCAGGAGAGAGAGAGAGGGGAGGGAGGGACTGAGGGAAGGAGGGAAAAAGAGAGAGGGGGGAAAGGGAGAGGGAGAGGTAATCAAGTGTAAGCTGAAAGAGGTGGTCAGAGGGTGCCCGTGGCTAGGGTTTTGTTCCACTCAGCTGACACTTACTGGATGTCCATTATACACTGGGCTCTGTGCCAGGCAGTGGGACTGGGGATGAATCAAATCTCTGCACACCGTAGGGAGTGGGTGGGAGAGACTGACAGCATGGTAGGTGAGCCAGAAATACATACCTGTCCTGGGAGAGAAGGGAGCCCAGGGTGCCTAGACTCCTGAGGTTCTGGGGAGATAGCAGCCTTGCCTGCCAGATTCAGCTTCCTTAGTCTTCACTAAAACTTCTGCTTCTGAGACCATAGAGTTTTCTAGAGAGTGTGGCCAGCACTGCAACCTGGCCCACTTCCCCCTCCCTAGAAGGGTCTCAGTAGGTGCGGTCTACATAATATGTTATATATACTAAATAAGTAATGTACATATAATGTTCTCTCTAGTACACACACATACACAGTCACATGCATTCACATAAGCATTCATGCATGCACATATACACATACACACACATGTAGCCACACAGCTGAAATGCAGCAAGTCCAGAAACAGAGCAGTCTCTGCCAAGGTCACACAGGACAAAACCCAGAAAGGGTCTCTGAGCAGATTCGATAGGCAGTGGGAAGGAAGGGAGCCCACCCTGGGCACCTGTGCCTAGACCTCCAGAGCCTACGGCTGCTCTCAGAAGGAAGAAAACCACCACTCCTCCCCTGCCTTCCCCCAAACCAGTCCTGCCATCCCTTAAACCCAAGTCAGCCCCAATGAAAGGGTGGCGCTGAATTCTGTTTACCAACTCGGCATCTAATTAAAATTAGCTGCTGCTGCCTCTGGTTGGTTTTTTGTCCTTGTTGTTCTGACTATTTTTAAGCCAGAGCCGCTGGATGAGTGCGGCCACTAGTAAGCTGTCAAATCAAATTTTCAAAAGCAAATTGCTTTTATAATTAATTTAATTATTATTACGACTCCCAGTTTTGTGTTGCCGTAATGAACACAATCAGGTTTCACCCTCTGCTCCCCCCCCCATCACATACAAGTACCCCCTCATTTCCACAGATCCACTTCACACCTCTCCCACCCAAGACAGATTCATGGAGAGGGAAGGAGGAAGGAGACAGGGCTTAGTCTCCTCCTTGTGCCCCTGAATAGCCACCTCCTCTGGCATGCCCCAGCCTCACATGGAGTAATTAGGCTTCCTCTTGATGGGCTAAAAAAGGACCCCACCTCATATCTTAATTACCCTCCCCAGCCTACCCCAGCATCCTCACACCCCCACCCAAATCTGTGAGTCTGCATGGGTTGGGGAGGGGCGGTCAGGAGAGAGACTGTGACAGCGGTCTGTCACCCAGGGTCTGGCATTCACTGGGGAACTGTCAGTTACTAAGGAAACTAGGAGGGAGAGAGGAAGGGAGAGAGGCGGTTAGATCCAATTTGGGGTGACAAGTGTGAAGACTGAAGATTTTGGCCTCTCCTCTTCTGAGCACGAGTGGAAGCTTCATGGCCTGGGCAGTGGATAGGCACAGGAGAGCCAGTCCCGAGGAGACCACTCCTCCTCAGGAGCCCAGGCAAGACAAGGGACTCCATCAGAGGGCAGAGCAGCTCAAGAGCCCCTACGCCTCAGAGTGTGTGCATGGCTGCCTGTGCGAGCCTGTGTGTTACGTCCATCCCCATGCTGAGGGTTCTGGCTTGGGTGTCCATCTCTTCATGTGCTTCTGTGCTTCAGATGTCCTCACTTTGGTGTCCTTTTCTTCTCTGTCTTCAGTTTGCAACTCACTTCATCTCTCTCTTTTCCTTCCCCTCCTTTTTTGGGGGGTTCACTTCTATTCTATTTGTTTTCTCCTTCCACCCCCACCCCTCTGCTGTCCACCCAACACCGGCATACACAGTGGCTTCCCCAGACCTATCCTTCATGTCTTCCATCTTGGTAGGGAAGACATATTTAGATTCGAGTCTCAACCACTTTGTCCCCCAGTAGCCAACTCTGCTGCCTTCCTCTCCTTCCCCTCCCCACTCTCTTTCTTCTGTTTTCCTACTCTCCATCCTAACCCTTCTTTCTCTTATCTCTGCTTCCCTTCTTCTGTCTCTGAAAGCTGTAGTTCAGACTCCCAGAGACAACAGAAGCATCATGTCCTATTGTGACTGCCAACCAAGCTGGTGAAACTCTCCTAATCTCAGAGGGTGGGTGCCTATCCGTGCAGAAATTATCCACCAGTGGGAGGAGTGGAGATGGGACAGGGGTGGGGCTGGGAGGCATTCCAGGCCAAAGAGTGACAGAGCTAGGGAAGATGGCCTCTCTGGCCTCTTCGCTGAGAAGAGCATAAGGTACTGCAGAAGAAGCCTGAGTCACCAGCTCTGAGGCAGTGCAGGCTTGGCTGGGAATGGAGCATGGGACTCTGAACACTGGCTCCAAAATGGAGGTCTCTGGAACTGCTGGAGACAAAGAGGCCAGTGCAGTATGCCTCTGCCTCCCTAAAGAATCTGATGTCTCCCCTTCACTTCCCAGTGATCCAGGCCAGAGCTTACAGGTCTCCTCCACTCCTGCAGCTACTCTGGTGCTCTCTCTCTCTCTCTCTCTCTCTCTCTCTCTCTCTCTCTCTTTCTCTCTCTCTCTCT
>JANHMN010000024.1:6994605-7012105 GCA_030674055.1 Rhabdomys pumilio | reverse complement strand
TGGAAACAGTGGCTGGGGGTCCCCCACTGCTAGACCAGCAGCTTCTTCTTGCCCAGTCCTTACCCTGAAGCCAAATCACTACCATCGCGGAACACCACCACCACTGCCACTATTTTGGGCCACCACCACTGCCACTATTTTGGGCCACCACCATCATCACTGCCGCCACCACTACCACGAACATTTACATCAACATTACCCTACTGCCACCACCACCACCATTGCCACCACCGCCATTGCCACCACCGCCACTGCCATCAATCACTACACAGCTACCTCCATGGTAGTTCTTTGGACCACTGTTTTATTAATGCCTAATTTCCAATTTTCAAGAAGAGAGGGAGCCTTAAACCTTTATCTCATGAACCCAGCAATCACACAGATGATCCAACCATCTCTGGACAGCCTTTAATTTATTTCCCAGTGCATGCAGGCACTGCTGAGACTTGATAGCACCAGCTTAAATGTTATAAATTACTCAGGTACCACAGATTAGTTGATAAAGCTCCAGGCTCCCTCTCTGCCCCTAGTGACTTGGATGGCAACACCAAAGATTCCTTAGAAGATGCCCCAAGTAGCAGGACTCCCCATGCCTGAGTGAGCTTCGTGGCCTTCTCAGGACCCATGGTACAAGATGGAGGTTGAAACTGGGGCAGAGAGACAGAGGCACAGAGAACTCTGGGATGGGCACAGAATTTTCTACTCTGGGCCTCAGCATGTCAGTGAGTGTGATGATCTAGGGATGACCAAGTTTGTACCTGAACACAGCTTACAAAAATGATCACAGTTCAGGGGGCTAGAGAAATGGGTGAGCAGTTAAGAATGCTTGCTGGTCTTGTAGAGGACCAAATTTCCATTCCTGGCTCCTACTTTAGGTGGCTCCAGATCCAGGGGATGTTCTCCCGTCTGGGACCTGAAATTCGCCTGCTTCTAGTGGTAGTAAACTGCAGAGAGACATTTGGGGAGGAAGTCAATGTGTTCACTTTCTGGGGAAACTCCAAGAGGAGACCCTTATCTGCTTCTGTGGCCACCAAAACCCTGAGAGTGAAATTGGTTTAGAAAAACTCAGACTCTAGTCTTGGCCCAGGACACTGGGGTTTCAGCCAGTTACCAGGGCAATGAGGAAAATGAATGTCTACAAAGAGGTAGGTGTAGAGCCCTCGAGCTGTGTGGAATCCTATCCTGACAGTGACACCCCCACAGCCTCAGCTTAGGTTATCTTGAGTCTAATGATCTCAGGTGAACCCAGGAATAGAATCTTCCTTGTCTCTCCTATGCCTGAAACCAAAGCCAACATCCCTGGCTCCTAGCTGCCTGAGTGTTCCCATGAGCAGAGAGATGGCTTCCTCCCTATCCTTGCATGCTCTCATAGTGTTCTCAAGGCTGAAGAAACTGTCATGGGGTAGCCTTTGTTCCAGGGCACTAGGATAACTCATTGTCCCCAGCAATAAAAACCATCTTTGGTATCTCTAATTCTTTCCACGGTGCTCAGAGCCCTGCCTACACAGGCTCTTGTTTATGCAGAGAGAGCCTCCCTTCGCTGCTGAATATGGTGTAAATTGAATTGCATTATAAACTCACTAGGGGAACCTTATCAGGAATCCTTTTATAAAGGGAATAATTGTCCCCTAATTTATCATTAGTGGGAGCCTCGGTTTTTATCTAACAAGTCTGTTTGATGTGAGCAAAGTCTGCATGTACACACATACATGTGAGCACACACTCCCGGGGAGTAGAAGCTGCAAGGCATGAGAGAGAGCAGGGTGTGAATTAGTTTGGGTAAGAACTTTCTGAGAGTGATACTGGCAAGCAGAAACACCGCGGACGAGATAAATTGTGGTGTGGAGCCAAGACAAAGAGGAAAACAGAGACCCAAGAAGGAGCAGTGGTTTTTCAATTGCTGTTCTTCTCTAGAGAAATGATGTCCAAGTTTTCATAAGACTGCACTCTAGGTCCCCAAGAGCTGGTGAGAGCTGGGGAATGAACCAATGATGGATGAGTGGCGGGATTCGGGAGTGGTGTGGAGACTGGCAGCCTTCCCATCAGAGACCCGGGGATCTCTGTGCAAGGGGAAAGGATGCTGTGAGCTCAAACATCCACGCGTGTGCTTGTGCAGGTGTAAGTGAGACTACCGCCTTCCCTAACCTCTGTCTCCAGGTCTTTCTCTCACTGTGTTGTCTCCCTATGCCCAGAAGCAGCTGGGAGCTGACTGTGAGGACAGAGACCTTGTGTTTAGCAAGTTGGAGATCCAAGATTTAAAATGCACTTTCTAGAGTTTTCTGGTCTCCAACCCCTGAAGCACCTGGGCCCCATCCCTAAGAAAACTTGGGTTTTTGTTCACGTTTTCTGTTACGTTTGCACAGACCTTCCAGTTGACAAGGCTCCCTGCATGTCTTTATAGGTCCTCACAGCACCATTTAGAGACATAAGTGGCAGACTTCCATTCTACCAGAGAGGTAACTAATGCTCTGAGGCCATGGCACTTTACAAACCACACCAGGACTTCTAAACCAAAGCTACTCTCATCCCCTTTCAGTGGCCAGGCTTCAGAGACATCAGCTAGGGAGGGTATCACGAAGATCCCCTTTAGCAGTGATAACCAATCCTCTCAGAGTCCAGGCTCAATACTGCAGGTTCAGCAGAGACACAACCTGGATGAGCATATTTGGAACCAGGTATAGAAAAGAGGGGCAGGAATGATTGTGGAAGAAGTCTGGGCTCTCTGTCTCTCTCAGTGCACTGTCAGTATAAGCCCCTCTCCTTATGTATCCAAAGGATAATGACAATAGCAACCAATAGGTAATAGGAAGCTACCTCTGTAGCTAACACAGGCTAAGATGGTGGATGTGACTGAGTCCACAGTCAGGACCTCCCCATCACTGTGACAAACACAGCTTGGCAGACCTGTGCATCATGCTAGTGGTGGCCAAGGGCTACCCTTAATGTAGCCAATATTACAGATAGAAGAAGGCACTCTAGGTTCTAGAATCTATATGACCTTATCAAAACCAATAGGCGCTTCAGTGAGCAAGCCCATATACTCTCTAGATCACTAACCAGAGCGTGAGCCTTTCTTCCTTGGAACAGAGAAAGGAAGAACTAGATACCAGGTAATATCCCACAGCTCTCTCCACACAGAAGAGATCACCCAGGTTTCTGAGAGAGAAATAGGAGCTTCCTGGAAGCATCACAAGGCTTACCTCACCCTGGGGTCCAGCTGACCCTCAATGTTCTCACTATAGGAGATTGTCCTACCACGGTGACTAGCCTCTTACCGTCTTGCCAGACCACTAAAAAATCCACTTTCACTGTTCCCTGGGTCCAGAAACTGCAGGAAGAAATGAGGAAGATGGCATCATTCATTGTCTGGGAATTGGGTATTCTAGAACTTTCTTTACCAACTACTGAATCAGACATCGTAACCTATGAGGACTGACCTGGAGAAACTAGTGTGCAGGGCAGAGAACATGTTCTATAGGAACCTAGGAGGTACCAATGTGGGGGTCCCCTCTTGCTTCTGTGATGACTGTAGGAAGCCTGTGAAAATGAGAGACAGTCACTGTGACACAGTTCTGAGTACTGAAAGAGATTAGACCAGTGTTGAGATGACAAGAGCATTCAGTAGAACCATGCTGTGGCAAACAGCCCTGTCAGAGTGGATGCGAGACTTCTCCCTTGAAAATCTCTCTCATATACTTCTCCAATGTACCCTTAGGTAAGAAACCAGTTTTATGGTTAATAGCACCGGGGTTAGTCACAACCCACTGCCAATCTTAGCTGAGCCTGTAATCTGCACGCATTTAAAAGCCATCTGTCTTGGAAAGAAAGGCGAAGAATTGTGGAAATAACATTGCAAAATGTCCTTATAAACTAAACAGCGGTTTTACATGCTGGCTGAGCCTTACCAACAACATACCGGAACCTTTAGAAAACAGGTCATGACACTGAATGTAGAGCTTAATGAATTACATGAAGCCTCCCATGCACGCTTGTGAATATGGCATTAACATGGTGTGGGGCTGTTCTCCACTGCTTGTACATGTGGGAGCCATGATACTCAGGTATCATTTTCTGTCTTATTTCTTGAGTCTCTCACTGAATCTGGAGCTCAACATTTCTGCTTGTCAAGCTAGCCAGCAAGCCCCTGGAATCTGCCTGTCGCTGCTTTTCTAGCACTGGGGTTATAGGCACCGACCATCATATCTGGCTTTTATTTGGGTGCTGGGGATCTGAACTCAAGTCCTCATGTTTATGCAGAGAGCTCTTTCTTTATCCACGGAGCCACCTCCTCAGCCTGGATTCCCATCATTCTTATAGCAATGTTCTGCGGAGTCACTGCACAGAGTGAATAAGCATATATTGAACACCGTTCCTGGGAGAAATAAAGAGTTAGGTTCAACGAAGCTCCGGTCATAGCACTTCCACTAACTGATCAATACACAAGCATGTTTTATTGTGCTTCTGCTTAAAGACACCTTATTTTATACACACCATTAACATTGAGCTCCGGGCCAACAACACGATCATTCACGACCAAACCAAACTTCTCTAACCCACATATTTTCTCCACAAGGTAGAAATGCTCTTTATCATTGTGCTTAGGCTCATTTTAAATGGCAAAAATCACCGAGCAGAAGCACACACAGCAAGCTGGCATTGAATAGATCACAAAAATTACAGGCTGCTTTCTGGTTTTCAGTAGGAGAGAAGAAACAAGAAAGCAGAGGGTCACCTTGCTCCAGTGCATTGAGCAACTCAAATTCCGTGCTACTCTCTACGTGTCTGTAAGAGACTGCGAATGTAAAGTGCATGCGTTGAAGGCAGAAGATTGGACAGATTGCAAATATAGAATCCAGGAACAACAATTAACAGTACACAAAGACTATGGAGTACTATGCAACGACAAAAAGGAGTGCGCTTGGATGCACATGACAGCCTGGATAAACCCCAAAGGCATTGCAATATGTGAAAGAGTTTTGGAAGCTGATACTAATATGTCACTGGTATGGCATTCTTGAAAATATAAAGAGATAGCGAAGGGATGATACAGGGAGTTCCAAGAGGTGACAAAACTGTGCCATGTCCTGTTTGTAGTGGTGACATTGCAGGAGCATATATGTGTTAAAATTCATAAAGCTGTACCTTAAGAGGAAAGAGTTTGTTTTATTTTGTGCTGGTTTAAAAAAAATGAATGCATACTTTACGCCTACCATAAAGCAAATAGCCAATGGTAGAACATTCTTATCCATGATTAGGTCTGCTGCATGGAATAGGGTCTAGCGGGGAAGCAACTCTAGTGACTTGGGCTCTTTGTATCTTCCTAGCAGACTTGTCACAGGAAAGGTAATTACCAGCTGTGTTTGAGTTGTGGTCTCATATCATATGCAAGTGGCTGAGACAGCTCACTAGTCTCCAAATAAGGGTGACCAGCATAGTCCGGAGGTGTGCCCATCAGTCACAATTCATTTATTCTTCTGTGATAGGACCCCACTCCTGCAGAGGCCCAGGGCATTGGTTTTATATCCACATGCAGAGATCCCCACTTAGAAGTTAGTGTTGCCCCTAGCAACCAGCTCTCTCTCCACACTGCTTTGAATGCAGACTGCCTTAGGAAGACTGCTCCTCAGAACTGATTGCCGAAAGACCTCCTATCACAATGTGAACAAAACATTTTTAAACAGAAAATTTAACAAGACTTTAAAACAAAGATCCGAAGTATTTTTATCACATCCTGACGACGTGTTTGCCGAGTGACTGGAGGGGCACTCTCTGTACTTTGCCAAAGAAGAAAGACAAAGATGGGGGCAGATCACGATGCCCTACCTGTTCTGAGACCTGAAGGGTGAAACCGGGAGAACATGATATTCCCAGGAAGCTCCCTCATGGAGCTCTAAGCCCATAGTAAGTGCTGTTAAAGTGCATGAGGAAGTCAAGACAAATACCCAAATGAAAGAAAGAGTTGTTTGTGAAAAATCAGGTATTCACATCATTTGTGTGAAAGAGTCCGCACCAAGTAGCACAAACAACATAGAAAAAGAGTAAGATGTAGTCCACACCTTTAAGACAGGAGAATAATAAATAATTGAATTAAACTGATGCATTTGAACAGCCATATTATACCTGCTGTTGTTTCTGAACTCTGAACCTCCATTTCAGATCACCATCTCCAACTCACAAGTACCACTGTGCTGCCAGACAGGAAAATGTGAAGAGTTTGCTGGGGGCGGGGTTGAATAAATGCAAGGGTATTTGTCAACACTCCTTGGTTGCCAATGACAAGTCCCAACTCATAGGAACATAAACAAAGCGGCAAATGCATTGGCTCACATAATTAGGAAGAATGTGAGACCCAAATCGACAACAAAAGAACTTGCTTCTCTATAGCACCTTGTCCTTCTTTGCTTTCAGTTTTAAGTCTGACGCCAAGTATGATGGCTGCATTTAGTCCTTTCCTAGATCTGGGACTCACGTACCCATGCTGATGCAGCAAATTTATGAAAGGAAAGTCTTCTTTCTAATGAAGAACAGAAAATGGGCTTGACTCTTTCAGGAGCCCATCCAATTGAATAGATGTTCAACATAGAGGATGGAGAGGAAAGCAATGGTGGATTACAGCCACCAGTCTCTTACACATACCTTGGACCCATTGGTCTCTGAAAAAGGACTGCTTGGACTCCAAGAAAAGTTCAAATCTAGACATCATCAAACTGTGGAACTACATAGTACTGTAGCCCTCAGACCCAGTCGAGGCAGATATGTTTAAAGTAGAATAGACTGAGGCTACTGAGATGTTACCAGGACAGAGAATAAAGCTCAGGACACAAAAGTGGACCTGGTTTGAATCTTAGCTTATCCTCTTCATGATAGTGAGCTTCTCTGAAGTGACAACTCCTCAGCCATTAAATGAGATAACACCTGCCTCATAAGTGGTAGGGGCCGCTAAAGAGCTAAATTCAAACACAATTATGTTATTTAATTCCATATCCTTTTTTCATCTTAAATACCCTCTCTTCTAATTCTCAAGCATTGGGTTATCCATCCACCCACATTTCATCCCACATTTATCAAACACTTTCTCTGATAAATGTGCAACATGTTAAGAAATACTGTTATTAATAGATAGACTCCTGATCCTCTCAGGGGTATCCAACCCTTTGACATTGCAACATAAATTTTCTTCTACAAATGTGGTGGGCCACATTCACAACTATTCTAGGATGTACCTGCCCAACTACTGAAACAAATAAGAGTAACAAAAAAAAAATCTGAAGCACTATATATATATATGGAAGTATATAAATGAACATAGAATCCCCAAAATTTGTTAAGACTGTGGTTTTTATACCCAGCACAATAGTCCCCCTTAGTCACTGTTTCACTCTTCATGGTTACACATAGTCAACTCTGCTCTAAAACTATTAACTGAGAACTTCTAGAAACAAATGTTTTAAGTAGTGCACTGTTTTGTGTAGTATGTTGAAATCTTAAGCAGTCATGATCCAGACCACTAGGATATGAAGCATTTATTGCTTAGTTCATATATGAAGTAGAATTGTGGTCCCTAAGATCAACAGAATGTGTGAAATAATCTCTCTTCAGAGAAATTGAAAAGGGAAAAAGAAACTGTACTAATTTGGCTATTGCACCTCAGACTGCAAAAGTTATGAGCCCTATTGTGACAAATGCTTGCTGAATGTGAAAAAGGCTTGAAATTTGGCTATGTAGACAGAGCAGAAGCATAATACATATAAGATTCTGCCTCTATCTGTTATTTCAAACTCCAGTGAGGTCCGAAGTGTATTTTCTGCTTACAAGGGTAGACTACTGCCTCTCACTAAATCCTCATAACAACTGGATAAGGTGTGTCGTAATTCTCTTGTAAAAAACTGACATGATGTATCAGGAGCATGGCTAAAATGTCCATAGTTGGTGAAAGACAGAAATAAATTTTACTTTATGTTGTTAGAGTCTCATGTACCATAAAGAGAATATTGATGGAGGATGAATGGGAGGCCTGTCTTGATGTTATTTTCTTGCTTTCTTTCTTTTCTTTTTTGTTTGTTTTTTTGGGGAGGGAGGGGTTGGGGGTGTGGTTTGTTTGTTTGTTTGTTTGTTTTTTCAAGACAGAGTATCAGAATACCTTTGTGCAGCTCTGGCTGTCCTGAAACTTGCTTTGTAGACCAGGCTGGCCTTGAACTCAGAGATCCACCTGCCTGTCCCTTGAGAGTGCTGGGATTAAAGGAGTGCACTACCACCACCCAGTCTTGATGCTACTATGTTCATGTGTTCATAGTGATCAATAAAGAAATTGCAACCACAGGCTGAGAACACAGAAAAGGTAGAAAAGGTACTGTACCAGTTACTGTTTGTCCTTTGCTGTGACAAAATACAAGAACAACTTTTAAAAGGGAGGTTTCATTTTAGCTCAAGGTTTAAGAAAGGATACAGTCCATCCTGGTAGGAAGGGATGGATGTGGGAGCATGAGGCTACTGGTCATACTTTATCAGTTGGGAAGAATAGAGAAAGACACGCTGGTACCTAACTTGCTTTTTCCCTTTTATTCGGGGATGGTATTACCTGAATTCAGGCTGGATTCTCAATTCAATAGCCAGAGGAAGATCTTCCAGGTTATTCAAAGTCCCATCCAGCTGACAATGGTTAACCATCACAGAAATGAAACATACAATGTAAACTACAGAAGCATGAGCATGGCAAAGGAGTCAGGGCATGAGACCACCTGAGCAGAACTGTCCAGAAAGAAGTGTGGGATGCTACCTCACCATAGTGCTTGGAATCTTGTTTCCAGTCTTGCCAGAGGATTTGCAAAATGCTTCATTTTCACAGAGCACTTAGAACTCTGGCCCAATATCCAAGATGCATACTGAATCTCGAGTCTGGTGTGTCTTCTGTTTCACTTTCTTTTCTTTGGAGCTCTAGAGTGGTCTTTGGTTCCATTTTCTCAGTCTCCACACTGCCTTCCCTGGAGGTAAATATTGTATATGGTTTGCCCAGACATGTCAAAACCCATTAGCAGAATGAGAATGACACAGTCAAAAGGTGTTACTTCTACTATCCATTGGTCTTAGGACCTAAGAGCCTAGTCATGGCTCACAGTTCCTTTTTCTTTCTTTTATTTTCCTTTCATCTCTCTATCAGGAAAAAACTAACCAATTTTTTAATTCTTTTTATTTACAGGAGAGAGATTAATATTTGCCTCTCTATGGTCTTGAATCATCAAGAAAGGGATATGAGGTACATCAATCAGCTCAAAGAAAGCTACCTGATCCACCCAGAGGCACGATGATATCTGTTAATTGTGCCACACAGGTATTATGCCACCTTTGCATTCCCAGAATGAGAGTCACCTTCTGCCTTAGAGGAGGTGTCCTTTATTTGAACTAGGGGGAAGTGTTGGCATATCAGAATAAAACCCCACATTTTATCCAATGGTCTATCTGAGTTGGAATATCATCTCTGCCACTTCTCATGTATATGATCTAGGAAAGTCCCTTAACTTCCCTGGACCTCAGTTTTCTTATCCAGCAATACTGGTGACCATGGTAACGCTGTCTCTTATGCCAAAGGATGAGTTTGACTCACAGATGGTTTCCTCTATGCAAATACATTTTGTCAACTGTAATGGTGAGTAAATGCTTCTTTATGTTCTTTGTGACTGTTGTTGATAAGCTGGGAGATGGGCGGTGAGTGTCCTAGAGACCCCATAGGACATTTCCAGAAACACTCTGAGACACAGCAGAAAGGCTTTCTACAAAGTGAAGTCATAAACAGCCCTGTTACCGGAGACAGCAGAAAATATTGGCCTTTGGGATTAAGGTCCCCCCCAACCCTCCCCATCCCAGAAAAACTGTAAAATAGTTGTAGAAAGAAGAGTAGGGGGAACAAATGGGACATTTTCCCAGCTGGGCAGGAGGACGCTGATTGAGTACAATCAATGCCACCAGCCTGCTAACGAGACCCAATCAGGCGGGGCGATTAGAGATATTCTTCAAGGAAAGAATCTGACAGCTGCGGGAAACTCTCCGAATTTCTAGAGGGGAGAAGACTGAAGAGATAGTCCGCTGAGGCAGAAAGATATGGGGGGGCAAGGGGATGGAATGAGCAAAGCAGGCATTCCCACCCAACCTTCCCATGAAGTCAAAAAAGGGAGAAAGTGGGGTCCTGCTGCTTCCTCCACTTTTTTAGGCATCCATGTTCATGGTCACTCCCTGTCATTTCCCTCCTCCTGCTGATCAGAGTAGCCATACGTCCTTGCAACTGCCTGAGACAACCAGGACTTAAGCACCTCCAGAGGACCCCAGCTCACAGCTGCAAAGCCCATTACCAGCTACAAAGCTTCCTCATATACAAGATCTTTCAGCCTAACAGAACCCCGTGGAGGCAGGGATTTTTCAGTATCTTCCGCGTTTGAAGGGTGAGTTTGATGCAGCTCACTTCAATACAGATTTACTGAACATCAATTCTGCACTTAGCATTTATGGTAGTGTTGAATTATATAGTGTCTGCTCTCGGGGAGCTCATCGCATGGTGAGCAAGACATAGTCTGGCTGGCTGGTGTGTGGTAGCTCTTCCTTCCAGTGGTATGGCAACAAAAGCATGTAGGAGGAATTATTCATTTTAGAAAGTCATTTTGCAAAATATCAAAACGTCATTGATTCCGACTCGGATCAATCAATAAGATACTAAAGCCACTGAGTGCAAATTGGATGAGGCCTGGAGTATTTATGATCACAAAGTACAGAAGTCAAACTATCTCGCCATAGATTACTCATTCATCACCTAGAAGAAAATGGTAAACTTATAAGAAAGTTTGGAAGACAGTGTATAACCAGTGATGGAAGTAAAGGAGACGAGGTGTGGGGTGAATTGATTCCACAGGCATCTCAATGTGACAGACTAAAGCGTATAACTCGATTTATGTAGCTCTCCTGCTGAAATTACCTGTGAAAAAAACATAGACACATGACCACACAGAAAGGCATACTGCAACTGACATGGGAAGCCACTGATGTCATGAAAGACTAAAGCTGAGAAATTTCTCCTAGATAAGAAAACTGGTGAGATCTCATGGCTGAAGGCATCACAGGCTACTACATGTCAGGAAAAGAATGTGTCCATGCATCTGTTATCATCTTGGCTGTAGTGGTAAAAAAAAAAAAAAAAAAACCAACAACAACAACAAAAAAAACCACCTTGACCAAAGCAGTCTCAGGAGAACCGGTTTGTTGTGGCTCCAATTTCAAAAATAGCATTCAGCATGGTGGACAAGTTTAAGATGGCAGAAACTTAAAGCGACTGATCGTATCATGTGCTCGAACAAGAGCAGAGGGCAGTAAAGACTTTCCTAATGTTCAACTCACTTTTTCCACTTTATAGAGGCCACAATCCCATGCCCAGGGAATGGTCCCACCCACAGCCTCTCACTTCTTCTAGTCAGAGTCCACGTCCTAAAGGTTCTGAAACCCAGTGTCAATGGCTGGGGACCAAGAGTTCCAACACAAGAGGCTATGGAGGACACTGCACATTTAAACCACAATATAATAGGAAATTTGGGGAATAATTTGTCAAATTTTAAGTATGGACTACATAATAGATTCCTGCTTGGAGTAAGGAGATGAGTGTTTGGCAGAGTTCAGCTCCCTGCTCAACACCTAGTCATCAATGTGTAAGAGACTGCTTATACTTTACTCTTGAGACTTTTCTCCTTAATCACATTTTCTACATTGACCAATGATACCGTCACCTACCCAGTGCTCAGCCAAAATGCCTAGAAGATATGGTTGATTCCTCTTTTCTCTTATTCCAGCAGTTCCTTAATGACTTCATCCTCAATGTATATTCCACATTAATTTATTAATTTTCATCTCCACTGCCACTACTCTGGCCCAAGCCAACATAATATTATACAAGGAGCACAACACTCATCTCTTCAGTTTCTCCCACAAGTTCCATGCAAGCTGAAGAAAGTGCATATTGATACAGTAATCACTCTTCCTAAAACTCTCCAAGATTCTCTTTAACCTCAGAAGGAAACCCTGGAAGTCTCTCTCTTCCCTGAAAGAAAACTTCATATCCTTTATTCTTAATACTAAATTCTGACAGCCAAACCCATAGTATCATCATGTAAGTGGCTGAAATACAGCATAACATGTATTCTCAAATTTCAAGCTGTCTTCTGATAAGACAAGGGAGTCAGATGGGAAGACACAGGATGCTGAGAACTGAAATGAGGGCAGATAGGCAGAACATTGTTAATGTGAGGACATTATGCCTCAAAATTTTATAGTCTTCTTAGTGGACAGTGCAGAATCTATAGGAGCCCTACTATGCTTGATTAGGGCCTCCTATATACTCAGCAGTCCTACTATGGGCTTCTCTAAGACAGCACTTCCAACTCTATCCATGTCAAAGTACTTTTCTTCTAGATCTATAACCCAGACTCATGTCTCAACCAATACCAAAGGGCAAAGTGCCAAATGTGAGTTGCGGAATGGTTATTATACATTTCAAGAGCTACACTAATTTTCCAATTTACACAAATAGGAGTCTGGGGACCATTTGTGGAAGTAGATATTAAAAGAGTGGAATCGAGGTGGAGAGAATATAACGGTAGGCCTGGCTAAATGTATCGATGTGGGTCTACCAGGCATGAAGCCTAGATTCATGTTTAGCTTAAAGAGCTGGGAAAGGTTTTAGTTGTTTATCAGGTAGATGGTTATGTGAGTTGGTGAGTTGTTTGGTTGGTTTGTTGGTTAACTGAAATATGGATCCAAATATGGCCTACAGTAGTTGGAGGCAAAATGTCAAAATTGCCTTGGTATGGTATAGAAGATGATATCCAAGCATATGGAGAAATATGAATATTGAGGGAATTTATCATCTAAGACCTATTTACATACCCCAGAAGGATATTAATATATACATACATACATACACACACACAAACACACATACACATACATATACGAGAAATTAATGTATAAGGGAAATGACAGCATCTTTGAAGTGTTCATTGGCCACTCTTTATGGTAGGTCTGAATTTACAGTAGCCATTGACACCACCTGTGATCCTTGAGTGCAATGGGTCTTGTGGGATGGTAGGTGGCAGACTCCATGTGGTATCACTTAATTACTAAAGACCAGGTGGGAATGGCGACTGCACTAGCAAACAGTTTGACCTCAGAGATCCATGGCATTACTTCTAGAAAAGAAGTAAGTCTATAGTCTTCTAATTCTGTTACATGATCCATATGGACAAAGAATTTTTAAGACTAGTGAACAGATGTTTTATTTTAAGCACACAGATAGTCAAGGCCCCTGAATCAATTTCGAGGCCTTGAGGAGCCAGTTTATAGACTCCTTGAATGAAAGAGGAGAACCAAGGTCTCCTTAGGGAAAGACCCCATTACAATTGCCCAAAACTGTATATTGTTAATCTTTCTCCCAGCATTCCCCACAAGGATACACAGTCTTTAACCAAGGTAAATGTGCACTGATGAAAGAGAAATAAACAGTCACCACATTTAGGGATTTAGGGGATTGGTTCTGAACTGATACTCACTTTCAGTGAACTAAAAATGTCACTATAGTTAACCAGTCAGATAATTGATCAAATCTGAGCTCCCAACATTCTCTCTGTGGTTCCAGTCAACCCCTGAACTCATCTTGTAGTTATTTTCCCAGTCCTGAGATCCGCAATTGAAACAGACTTACTCAGGAGCTGGCAGATTGCCCACAATGGTCTGTGGAGGAAAGAATATTATGGCGGGAAAGGTCAAGTGGAAGCCACTAGAACTGCATCTCCCTACAGAAGCAGCAAAGCAAAAGTCGCATGCGGCGTTTCTGGAGGAAGTCCAAGATTAATGCCGTCAGGGAGAGCGATGTCTCTTACCCATCCCAAGGGTCATGCTAGCGCCCTTTAACAAAACAGATCAACAAGAGAAATGGCTAACATACTCACGTAACCAAATCTTTACAAAACATGAGAGCCATCAGCCGTGAACTTCTACAAGCCTCAAGAAAACTGGATGCTTATGTAAAATTTCCCGAAACAAAGAAACACAATTTCACAAAACGGCAGTTTGAATCAGTGGTAAAAACAGGGCATGGGGGGACGGACCTTATTTTCTTCTCCTGCCACACTCATGAAATGCTCTGGTGAAAGAAACCTAAGAGAGAAAGACTGATTCTGGCACACAGGTCAACGGCCCATCATAATGAGGAAATCAAGGAATGAGGGTTGAAGCAGATGCTCACATCCTACGCATGATCTGGAAGCATCTGTCTGCTGCTGCCCAGTTCCTTTCTCATATTTACCCAGCCCAGGACTCCAGGCAGGGAATGCTGGGCAGGTCTTCCCACCTCAGTGAACTCAATCAAGACGACCCCTCAAAGGCACACGCACAGGTTCATGCCCTGGTGATTCTTAGGTCCTGTCAAATTGACAACACTAACCGTGACCTTAGGTATAAAGCAAGGCTCTTCTAGGATAGGTTCTTCGGACCTACTTCAAGTGAGAGAAGTCAGAGAACTTCTTTATGGCTTCAGAGGAGAAATATGAGGATGGATCAGAGGCAACTCCTGGAATCTGCTCTTTCCTGGACTCCCAACATACCTAGATTCCCTTGTTCTAAGGCATGAAAGGATGCAGGAGTGTGTTTCCCACAAAGTTCTCTTTAACTTGCCTAGTCAGCGCACAAAGGGATCTTAGATTATCGTGATTAACTAAGCTTTGTTTAAGGTGTAATTTCATGAAGAGCTGGGGCAAGTGAGGTTCATCAGACGGCTGTACTCTGAGTAAAGTCTGATATACTGTAGTGTCTTCCCTTAAAAAAAAAAAAAGGATCCAGACACATGGCAGTCAAAGAATGGAACTGGGAGTGGCCTCATTAGCTAATACACTTTGATCTGTGGCAAATGGCTATTTCTTATCTCTGTCACTTTAGGTTCTGGTGGCCTAGAGGTCTTACATCAGAAGGGAACAATGCTTCTACAAGTGAGGAAAATACTGATTCCATTGCTAACAACTGTTCTCTAATCTCATATCTCTGAGACAGTGGATGTGCAGACGTAGCACCTTGAATGGTTGGTCACTCTTAATTACCAAGTGGAATCTGGGCTGTTGATACACAACAGAGATTTTAAAAAGTGTACAGGAGATACTATAGGGTTTCTCTTAGGCACATTTATGCCCTACCATTGAGGTCAATTGAAGCCAACTACAACTCAACTCAAGAGGATTGCTAACCTTCTTGTTAGCAAGGGGTTGTTAAACCCTTCAGAAATGAAAACTTGAGTTGCCTTGCTAAGGAAGATGCTCACTGAAGGCAAAAGAAAAATGGACTGGGCAGTCAAAGGAGGCAGTTGTAGATACCAGCTGTGTCCTTAGGACCTTACAAAGATTATAAAAGATATGAGTATGTCTTCCTAGTCTTATAATTCGTATAGACTTGTATTGAAGCTGTGTATGAGAGATATAGATAGATAGATAGATAGATAGATAGATAGATAGATGATAGGCGGGCAGACAGACAGACAGATTATATTGTTAGGTGGCTTAATATTGTTCAAACATTACAGATTATACCTACACAAACTAAGATGTCTACAATATTAGTAGATGATATAAACTTTTGGGACCCCCAACAGATGCACAATTTGTTGACCTAATCATTGTCAACACACATATTGTCAGCACACGACCATATTCTAGAAAGAAAGCTGCATCTAGGAGAATTGAAAAAGCTTCCACCAACACCAACAACTTTTATGGTGTCTGAGTGACAGTCCATACTATGTCCCTTTGTCAAGTGACCTATCTTGGTCCCCTGAAAGCCTAGTTGATTGTGACAGGTGATAATACACTACTGTAAACTTAACTAGATGGTAGCCCTGACTGTAGCTGATGAGGCAGATGTAGTCTCTATATAGGATTATAACTCACCCTGAAATATAACTACAGACCTGGTCAACAGAGTTTTGATCCTATTAATAGGAAAAAGATTTAAAATTTGCATCTACACGGTAATGGCAGCAACGCACCAACCCAGTCTTTTCCAACAGCTTCATTGTCGACAAGAACCTTCTATAGGTTACTAATGTGGTCCACTCTATTGATTGAACTAAGTGTGCTGGAGTAGAAATTACCCTTAAAATTGCTTTTTAAGCATTTTGTAAAGTGTAGGAGATTTTTTTTCCAGTTTATTACAAAGTGATTCTTAGATTTTATGTCATTCTTCACTTACAACTAAATAAAATGTTAAGGGTGAAATACTGATTTTCTCCATATGAAATACATGTAAGAGCCTTTGATTCCTGTTTGTAAAATTATCTAAACTAGATGGGATTGATAATGGTCCTGTTCATAGGTAATAATGTCTGTTTAAACAATTTCTATTTCTTTTAATGATACAACGTTCAGAGTGAGGAAACCAATCTCAGTCTTGTATAGAAATAGGAAAGAGTTTAAGATCATTTCAGTCACCTTATAGAGTTCCTTTTCAATGTTAGTCCAAAACACAGCAAGTAGTATTTTTTTCTAGATCATTCTTCAGCTTTTCGTTGATCAATCTCAATACACTGTCTTATAAACTTATAAGTGAACTCATATTCTTTTTTTAACGAAGGAAATAAATTCATGGCTTTTCACATAGAGGTCATAGATATCAAACTAACCTACAAAAATTAATATCACATGTAGCTCTCCATGTGAGTTCAAACACACTGATGTATCTAAACTGGTCAGGTGAGTGAAAGCCATTGATCATTAACACAGATGTCACAACAATACCAGATTGCTACTAAACCTTCTAAAGTTTCAAAGTAAGGAAAACAAATGCTCGGAGAAAAGTTCTGTGAAAATCAGATCTCTGGTATGTAGATGAAGGTTTTAGCATATTCTTGCCTGAGACGCAAACATTCTGCTAAGACATAAGGCAAGTTCTGTATCTCACGCTTCCTATCATTATGAGGAAACCATCTGAGATATAAAGCTCACTCAATAATTCAGCCTTGACCGATTATAAATCAAAGATATAGTAATCAAATTTGTTACCCCTGGGGCCAAACACTTGACAGAAGCAATACAGGAGAGTGAAGGTTTATTTTGATTCTGGTTTCAGAAATTTTAGTGCACCCTGGGAGGGAGGGGGTAGGATAGAAACTCCCATCGTGGCAGGCCAGAAATAGAATACAGTAAAACAAGATCAAGGGAAAGACACTGCCACCAGGGATGTTTTTCCTATGACCTTCTTCCAACCTGGCCCAACCTACAACAATTTCACCATCTCCCAAAAGTGTATCCAAAGTTTGAATCCTTCAATGGACAAAACCAACCATTAGATCATAGCCTGTGATCTAATGCCCTCATGATCTAATGTCCTTTGGAATATCTTATCTAATGCCCTTATGATCTAATGTCCTTTGTAATATATGATCTAATGCCCTTGTGATCTAAAGTCCTTTGGAGTATATGATCTAATG
>JANHMN010000024.1:6968821-6988980 GCA_030674055.1 Rhabdomys pumilio | reverse complement strand
AGACACACACGTACCACATGCACACATCCACACCACACATAGACACAAAGACTCACATACACACAGGCAGATACCACACACACACACTGTCTCTCACACACACAGACACATATACACCACATATACACAGACACACACACATACTCTCACACACAGATACAAACACACCACACAGATACAAGCTCAAACACACACTCACACACACAAACACACACACCACACACACAGACACATGCACACCACATATACACAGACACACACACTCTCTCACACACAGATACAAACATACCACACAGACACAAACTCACACACATAGACACACATATACCACACACACACACACACACACACACACACACACACACACTCACACTTTATGACCAGTTACATCAATAAGGCTGACAGCAACCATGTATACTTGCTTCTTTCTGAAGAGTATTTATTTCATGTTCCTTTCCCTTACTGCATTATAATATGTCAGAGATTGCCTTCCCATTACTCTTCAAAGAATAAAATATTCTAATGGAGGAAGTGTGCTTCTTGCAGAAGAGTTAACACAGCCTAGCAACAGCGTGGTTATCACCCAGAATGAGCACGAGGGCTGAAACTTGGTGTGTCTTTATTTTTAGTAATCAATGAGAAGATCGTTTTCAGTGGTCTCATCCTGTTAGATAAAAAGAAAAGATTTTAACATGGTTGCAGGAATTCAAACCACGTTGAAAGTAGTGTGCGAATGTTGGTTATCCAAAAGGGTGATCTGTGAAACTGTTATTCCTTTACTGAAGTATAGCCTTCCAAAGTCACAATGGGGTGGTGTTGCAGGATATGGATCATATTGGGAACCCTGCGATTGTGAACTAGAAAAACCTGTTTCTTCTTGTGGTGTGGCTCAGCCTTAGCACGCGCCTTTACCGCAAGAGCTTTCTGTAAACAGGAGCTAAATAAAGTCAACAATAGGTCAAGAGGTGGAGCAAGCAACCAGTTGACAGGGAGTGAACATAAGAAAACCCAGGAAAGAAAACAGAAGGTCTTTGGGTTGAAGGGTATTTAGGACAGCATGGAAAAGGAGAGAGAACTTTGTCCTTCTGGGACATCAGTAGAACAGGAAGGTCACCTGGGTGCTTTCTCTGCCTCTCTGGGCTAACAGACTTTCACCGGAGCATTTGGCTCCTGACTCTTTATTTGGTAAATCAAACATTTGGGACTTTGTTTTAAAAAGCAGGGTGATTTCTGCTTGGCTGCCTTCTCCTTGTCAACAGAGGCTTCTCGGTTGAGGCTACTAAAGAAAGATTATAAAGAGAAGAAGAGGAGGAAGAGGGGGAAGAAGAGGAGGAAGAGAAAAGGAAGAGCAGCCTGTATATGAACTCGGTACATTTAAAATGTTTCCTGTAATTGAGATGGCTCCTGTCTTTTGCTGAGACCTGGATGGATGCAAATTTTAAGAAGAAACTGAACAATGGACAAAGGTGGAGTATTGCCTGAGCTGTGTCAACACCGATCTTACACACGACGCTCTGGCATCTTCAGGTGAGGAGCTCTCTGCACACCGACTGTGTTTGCATCTCCACTTCTAAGTGTCACAGCAAGGCCACTTCCTTGGACCAATGGTGCATAGTGAAAATGAACCTAGAGACATGGAGGAAGACAGACTTCGAATGAAACACCAAGAATATGACTCTATGCTACCCAGATAATAACTGGAAGGATTTTAAACTCAAACGTCTGTGGAAACAGCACTATTTCAGGAAGTTCTCTAATCCAGCACTTTATTACCCTATCCTAAGATACTTGCTAAGGAAAAGATGCCCCCAAACCCAAAGGCCTGGGACCACTGTAATGGCAAAGTTACTTCTGTTTGACACTCAGAAGAGACACTATCCACACCTATGTCTCTACTACGATCACTGCGGTTATATGTCTCAGTCCTCAGAAAAGGGAGGTAGTTGGCTAAAAGAAGTTGAAAATGGAGAAAAGGAGGATGTAGAAACTTCTGGGACAGAAGACCTGAAGAAATTGTTGAGAAAGAAGGAAATTCATGAGAAGAGAAACAGGCCCAGGGTTCTCACATTAGTAACTGGACACCATCCATTCAATACCTACTGGAGTAGAAAGAGAAAAAGAAAGGAAGAAAAGACTGCTCAGAACTTCTGCTAACAGAACACTACCCTCTCTTATTTGTGAGCCACATGGTTGGTGAACTGATACAGAGAGTCTGATGGGAAGGGAGAGAATGTCTCCTAGGATAAGCTTGTTCTCAGTCTACTTCACTGTAGACTGGTGAAACCCAAAGGCTGACTATGGGAAGAATGTAGTGTGGGTTGACGGTACAGAAGAAAGACCATGTGAGACCCACTCTTCACCCTCTATGATCTTAAACTTCTCATCCACCATACAAGTGAGTCTGCCTGGGCTAGATGTTGGGTCCAAAGTACTAAAGAGAAGTAGTGGGCTCTCTGCGTTTCATGGCTTTTACAGTACAGAACTAAACATTTGTACACAGTATAAAGGGTCAGCGGCCTAAGAGATAAACCAATAGATGGCTAAAGTGAATGTGAGAAGTTTTTAGCACTATATAGAAAGATAATCTGAAAAGGTTTGGTGAAAGAAAGGAATTGGAAAGGTAGAAAAAAGGAAAAGAGGAAGAAGACAAGGAAGAGGAAGAGGAATAAGAGGAGGAAGAGGAGGAGGAAGAAAAGAAGGAGAAGACAATAACAGCAATGACCTTGGGGCTTGGATGGGAAGAGTCAAAGGATTAATCTGATGGGGAGTGACCGATATGTTTCTCACCTCTCCATCTCCACCTTCAAAGTATTTCTCTAGTTCATCCAATGAACTAGCTTTTCTACTCCTTTCTGCCTGTATCTCCCCATCTCTGCCCCCAGAGGAACCCTCAGTCCAAGTGGAGGGATTTATGAACAGAGATACTCCCTTGCCTAGATCAATGGCCAAAGATCAATAGTTATAATGCAGAAAATGAATCCATATTCATTAGAATTGAATTGAACAAATGATATTATAAAAAGTCCCTTGGAAATCTATGTAAAGAATTACAGGGAAAGTTGTTCTAATGTCACCACTGTCTGCACAGCCAGGGAGGGGAAGCTACCACTCATGTACAATGGACATTCTGGAAGATTCCTTCTTAGAAAGCAAGGGAAGGGGTCTCCCAGGTTGCTTGTTGTTGTTGTTGTGTTATCTTACATTTGGGAACCACACCCACAGACATGGAGGTAGCATGCCCCTTCTTCTAACCTTCCTGACTTCTCCCTGGGATCTGGGAGGAATCTCCAAAAGAAATAAGCTGAGAATGGCCTCAATATTGTCAAGCCATCACTGGCAAATTGTAAGAACTTTCTGTTTCTATTATAAGTGCCATTTTGCTTTCTACTGATGCTTCTGGCAAATCCCGAAGGTCCCTGACCATCATCCAGCATCTTTACAAGATGGAGATGGCTATAATCTGAAATTAAGTATGGATGCAATTCATGTCTTCACATTTAATGCCCCCACACAACAGTATTAAGGATTGGAGCATGTAGGAGGTGTTAAAAGGGGACAAAGTTCTTATTGATGGAGTTAGGACCCTTCAGACAGGCTTTAGGAGGGGGGTTTGCCCCTTTTGTCCCTCCCACTTGTTTGTGTCTTAAAGCATTTGCCCCTTCTAGAGAACCCCCCAACAATGCTCTCTTAAAAGCAAGACTAGACCCATACCAATCCTTAGCCTGCTGCCTGTCTCCTTATTCTTGGACTTTCCAACATGCAAAACTATGAAAAAGAAATATCCACCATTTACAGATGACCTAGCCTAAGACATTTTGTTGGCAGGGACAGAGGCTCTACATAACGTTTATTACAAGGAGGTGGGAAGGTCTTCTTGTCCCTGCCCCCCACTGTGGAGAACCCCATTTTCCTTCTTTTCCTGAAGTGTTCCTTTGGTGAACACTCACAGATCTCCTCTTCAGAAGACCAAAAGCTCCTTCCAGGGTCTCAGACAAGACTCTCTAATGGTACCATATGAAACAGATCACAGGGTTTTAGGCTCTCCCCCTTCCTACTCCCGCTTTCTGTCATTCTCAGGGCCCCATTAACTACTCCGAGTCTCTTTGCTTTCTCTGGGATGTATGTATCTTTTTCTGGGAAACAGCCAAGCATTTGGGAGAAGCCGTGTGGGCAGAAAATGACCACAAAGCTAGAGGGAAGGCTTACGAAGTCCAACAACCACTCAACACAGATTTATCGAGCATCTGTCATGTTCCAGGAACCATGCAAGGTTGTAGCGGGGGAAAGATGGGCTCTGTCTAAGCTAGCCTTCCTCACAGTCCAGCATCTGAGTGGGAGCCACCGCACCAGCAGCTCCACAAACTTCTATTTTTATAAGATTCATTTCTGTCTTACAGGCAAGGAAGGGCCACCCAAATGTCCTGCACTTATTTGTCGAGTTAATCAAAAAGAATTCATGCCCTGTCTGCCTTTACCTCTTGAGATAGGGTGCAGAGTTAAATAAGAAATGACAGTGACTATGCACAAGGCTCTTGAAATTTTCTCCTCTATTAAACAACTCCCAGCACCACCGCCACCACCGTGCACACACGTGAGTATGCTGAGATGTACATACACACGTGCCCGTGCACTCAGAAAAGACTCACTACTCCCTGCTGTAAACGCAGGCTTCGAGAGACAATTAAATATTGATATCTTTACATCTCAGTATTTTCTTTTCAAATCCAAACAGCCCCAACAGGAGCCATTGCTGATACTTACTTAACTTCTTAAAACATCCGCCAGGGGTTTTATCCTTTTAAAGGAAGTAGTTACGAGCAAGGAAACTGAAACAGGCTGGGGTGGGAATGGGCTACGTCTCCTGAAACAAGTCCCCAAGGGGAACTTCCACTCACTTTCTTAGAGTCTGCCCAAGAGGGCTAGTTCTAGGAGCCCAGCCAGCTTTGCACAAGCAGGTCTGGCCTCCCACATCGCACCCTCTCAACAGTCTGAAAAGACAAAGACACACTCTCTTGCCAGCTTCCAAAATAGGCACTTGAGCGCCCTGCAATCAGAGGCTTGGTAAAATTATGTAAATTGTCCATGCATAATGATGCCCCTGCTGAATAGATTAACCCAGCAGGGGTACTGGACAGCACCAAGCAGGTGTTAGCTGCTGGGCTCTCATGCACTACCCAGCACCAAGAGTGAGAACGGAATACCACAGTGCATTCAATGTTCTCCCCAACTAAAACACACTCTCCTCCTCTCTCACAGTCTGTCCCAAATGTCTGCCCACTAATATCTCCAGGGTCAGCCTGAATGGGAAGGCACAAAGCTCTTCTCCGGGAGTTGTTTCTTCTAAGGTCAGCCAGGGGACCCTTCAAATGGATGAACCTCAACTGTAACCTCCTGAGTCCCTCTGCCACATGTTTCTGTGTCTCATTCTCTGCCCTGTGGATGGAACTCACATCCTTGTATTCGCCACAGGATCCAGTCCAGAGCCTTCTCCACAATAAGCACTTCCCAAATACTGTTTGAATAGAATTGAATTCTAAAAGGACAGAGCCAGAATGCGTCTTTGAAGTTATTCAGGCAGTCGGCAGACATATTCCGATTGTGAGACACTGGTATCGGGTTTCCAGCTTCGTTCCCGTTAAATTCTTTGAAATCGCAGGGAAATTGTGTCGTTGTGTGTTTTACACATTTATTTTTTTGTTTTGTCTTTCAAGACAGGGTCTCACTGCATATTCCAGGCTAGCCTCAATCCTTGTTGTGAGCTCTTCCATGGGCTGACGGAAAGAACTTTCACCAGTCTCTTAAGGGTGTCATGACCCTTCCCTAAAACAAACGCTGTCAAAAACGCTGACAGCTGCAGAGTGAGAAGTGTAGACTTGAAACCCACAACCAATACAGCATGCTAAGAATTGGGAATATGGGGAGAGGGCACGGCGGCAGGGCAACCTGCAGAAGACAGAAACCTGAAACCAAGATTACTTCCATGTAAAGTAGCTGTCATTGGTCCCTAATAATCACTAATACAGAAAATGGGGCCTTGAGTGGGTTAGCTGCTCGTCCAGGGTCACATCTCTCCACAGCTGCCTTGGCATTTGACAGCCTGGCCAGGACACCCTTTTATATTCTCACAGGCACAGGATCCCTGCCATAGTTGTCTGTATTCTGAGCAGCCATGGCAGGGACTTGTTGGCTAGGCCTCTCTGTCCCCAGTGCGCACGGCTCTGCATGCTTCCGCGGACTTTGTGGAGTCTATTTACCACATCTAAGACCAATTTCCTTCCCTTCAGTTGCTTTGAAGATAATTGAAGGTACTTGCATTGTCTGCCTGGGAATGTAAAAAGCCAGCTAATGCTGCAATCGATGCTTCCTGCTTAATGCTGCGCCTCAGCCCAGCCTGCCCTGAGCACCAGCTAACACAGCGTCCTATGATGGCTTCGGCAGATCTTCCCGGCCGGCTACTTTGTTAATCAGAAAGGGGGTGGGGGGCTGCGGGGGCCCTCAGGATAATGGCAGGCAGATTGAGTTGTTAAGCCTGAATGAAATATTTAGTAGCGCCATTTGCAGGATGCTGCTGGTGGGAGCGGTCCTCTCAGCACTGCCTGGGGATGAGAGGGAGGTGCCCTCCTTGAGCTCCCCAGGCAGGGCACTGATGAGCCTGTTACAGCCGGCAGGGAGGCAGGCTGTGGCATCAGACTTAGAGGTGGAGGAAAGGGGAAGGAGGACCAACCTGGATAACCTCCCAGCTGGCACAACAGGAGGGCTGACTCTGCTAAACCTCCACTTGGCATATAAAAGGAGCGCCCACCAAATTCCGTATAGTGGTTCTTCTTGTTGTATGGATTTAACAAGGGTGTGAGGCTGGTTGTGACATGAGGTTGTGACATAGGGAAAGGAAGATATTTTTGTTCCTTTCTCCTGACGTCACTGGGAACATAGAATCCCCGCGATGTGTGTTAATCCACACCAGATTGATGGTCTCAAAATTTCCAAAATTGTGGAATTGAGCCAGCATACACACATCAAATAAATAAATAAATAAATAAATAAATAAACGTGCAAAATATAAAATAGTGAGTCTTTCTGAGGTGGAACTTCATGGTTCACGTTTATTCAACATTTATTTGGCACCTAATCTGCTATGAGTAGGAATTCATCAGGTGTCTTAGTATCTATCCCCCACCGCCACCCCCCCTCCCGCTCCCTGCCCCCCACCCCATCATCACTGAGCAATGCTTTAGCCCTTCCTTGGGTGAAGAATGCAATGCTTTCTACCATCTTTCTCTGTCTCCTTCCCCTCCTTTTTCCTCCATCTTCTCCCTCTCTTCCTTACTCTTCACCTTCTCTCTGTTTCTCTCCCACTATTTCTCTCCTGCTTCCTCTCTTTTCCTGTTTCTCCCTCTCTCTTCCTCCCTCACCCACTCTCTCTCCCCATTTTCCTCCTCCCCCCCCCCCCCAGCCTCTTTGCCTGGTATCTTACAGTCAGATTGCAATAAGTTAAAGGTGTATATATAAATAAATCCTCAATAAATCACTAACATGGCTCAATGCAGTTACAACCAACAAGTTAGGGAAGGAATTAAAATAAAATTATAGAAAATACTAGATACAAATAATAGCTGGCATCTTGAGCAAGTATGGTAAAACAATATAAAAACACATAATCCATCATGGCTAGGAAAGCAAGGTTGGTTTAACATTCAAAAAGCAATATAACTCACTGTGCTAAATATTCTAGGGAAAATATCTTGGGATTCAAAATAACACTCGAAGAATAATTCAGATACATATGACCTCACCAACAAATCCTATTGCACATTTAAAAGACAGGGCCAGGGATGTAGCTCAATGGAACAGTACCTGCCTAGCATATAAGAGGCCCTGGGTACCACACACACAATCCTGAGATGCCAATCCCATACATGCTGTCCAGAGGATAGAAGAAAAAATGATACCTCTGAAATTATTTATGGAGCCAATAAAATCCTGCTTGCAGAATCTGATAAGGATGTTTCAATCAGAGAGAAATTACTAATCAATCTCTCTCATGCAAAGGCCCTAAGTGAGTTACTTTCAAATATCGAGGCACAGTGAGCTTGGGCCGACTCCAGGAAAGCAAAATGTACTATTTGAAAATCTACCAAGATAACTGACTTAATCTGCCAATTAACAGAATAAACAAAAAAGTGGGAGGAGAAGTTACATGATCCCCTCAAGAGATAAAGAAAAGTCATTTGATAAAATCCAACACCATTTATGCCTAAGATGGAAAGCGGGGAAGAAAGGTATAAATAAAAGGAGGGACTGTTCCCACACAATGTCGTTGTGACGGTACAGACGAGGCAATTCTGATACAGGATATAGTTAAAGTAGCTGAGCCAAGGAAATCAGCTCAATGCACAAATGTGGATTGTATTCCTGTGTAGAGCCAACAAACAAAAATGGTTTTAAATGGCATTTCTAAAACACCAAAACACCTAAAATAAATACAAGATAAGATGTGCAAGAACCTCTAGAAAAAAAATCCTCTAATCTCTGTGAAAGAAGACTGAGGTGGGTGGCGTGATGTATTTTTGGATTGGGAGAAGCACCATTGAAGAACTCTCAGTTCTCTTCCAATTGATTTAAGTTTTAATCCCATCTTTAGGAAATATACCCACCGATTTGTTTTGTTTGTTTGTTTGTTTGTTTGAGATGGAGTCTCATTATTATGTAGCTGTGGCTGGCCTGGAACTGGCTATGTAGACCAGGATGGCCTCCAACTCACAAAGATCCACCTGCCTTTGCCTCCTGGGTACTGGGATTAAAGGCATAAATCACCAGGCCTAGCTAAAAGTCTCAACATAATTTTTTTTTCATAATTTTGTAGAAATTGACAAACTGTAAAATTCACATGTAATTATAAAGTATTAAAATATCAAGGCATTCCTGAAGACAATGCTATATGTTAGTGATAATTTGGATGATTTAAACTACTAGATAGTAAGATGGCATACCCGGAAAGTGAAGGTCCTTCTGGAATTGGCATAGGAGTTGCTGAAGTGCAATTAAATAACTTAGATATCTGGGGAAAAAAATGATCACATGTGCTGTCACGTGACTCACCACAAGCACCTCTGTCCATTGAGCTACTCCCGCAGTCCACAGTTTGTGTTAAATAGGGCTATATTAACGTTTAAAGCATCTATTCTTAAAATGATACATTTAAAGCAAAAGGGCTATGAATTCAGTGAGAGAAGCTATTTTTAGTACACATATTTGATGAAAACAAATCTTATGTCCAGGATATATCAAAGTCTCCCACACTTAATAAGAAAAGGTATGGAAAACCCCACAGGAGAAAGATAGTTGTCTCTGAGGAAAGATGATATTCATGGACAGAGAACTCACCTGAAAACACTCAGCTGTATTAATCTTCTGAGAATTGCTGATTGAAGCCACAATGAACCACTAGCACACATTCACCAGAATGAATGAATGAATGAATGAATGAATATAAATTAATTAATTAATTAATACAGTGAGAGTCATCAAAGATGTAAAACCAATGGGACTTACAGATTGCTTGGATAAGTATAACCAAGGAAAACCACTCCTAAGATCTTCCTTGGAAAGTTTGATGCGGACATGTATCTAGAAGCAGATGCATGCGTTTCCCAAAGAGACTCAAAACAGCAGCATACTGGGTGTGAAGGCAGGTATCCATCAGCAGAAGAATGTAGTCGAGTGGGTCCAGTTCATGGAAAGTTCGGGAACTAGTGGTATGTGGAATACCACCAATGTACTATAAGACTATCTATTTATGTGGAACAAAAGAAGTCTCTCAGAGAATAGCACACATTATGGTTCCATTTAGTTAAAATGTAGAAGCCAGGAAGAGAGATCAATCAGTGGAGTGCCTGAGTTCAGATCCTCAGAACTCACATAATAAAAAGTTGAGCATAGCATATGCCTGCAATCCCAGCACTGAGGGTGTGTCTCAGAGACAGGGGGTCCCAGGGCTCATTGGTCAGCCAGACTAGCCAAATTGGTGAGCTCTAGGTTTAGTGAGAGCCTCTGTCTCAAAACATAGAGTGAGGAAAAGATCAAGAAAGATGCTCAGCATTGACCTCTGACTTCTACAGATGCATGTCCACACACCATGAATACACACACTTGTTATGCATGTATACATGTAATATATAAACACACAAATACACAACACACACACACACACACACACACACACATCTACAAACATAAGCAAGCCTGTACTGATGGAGTCAACTTGACAGTGTTCGTGACTAACAGAGGTTTGAAAATCTCTTCCCCCACCCCTTTTGGTCCATTTGACATGACAAGTGAAAGTGTGTGGCTTGGTCCCTGTACCCTGTGCAGTTCTTTGCATATTATTCTTTAACTTTAAATATATACTATTACTTTATATAAAGATATATACTTTAAAAATATACTATTGCAATATTTTATATCTTAAGTGTTCTTTAAAGGCCCGTATGACAATGGTTTGGTCAAGGCTTGGGACTATGAAGAACTGGTGGAACTTTGAGGAGATGAAGCCTAGAGGGAGGTCCTTAAACCATTCGAGGTACGTCTCTGAAGAGGATGATGGAACTCCGCCCTTTCTCTTTCACTTTCTAACCACAAGATAAGCATTTTTTCTGCCATGATATGCCTTCCTACTGGCCCAGAGCTGGGAGGCCAACCAATCGTGCACTGGAATTTTCAAACTGTGAGCCAAAATTAACATTTTCTCTTGATAACTTGATTACATTGGGTACCTGTTTTCATGTCAAACAAACAAACAAAAAACAAAACAAAAAAAACTGACGAATGAACATATCAAAAAATTAAGGAAAACAAAATTAGAAATATTAACTATAGCATGATTTTATCCATGTAAACTTGTATAGAGAGCATATAGTATGTATAAGCAAACACCAAAAGGTATGTGGTAATTATCTCTGGCTGTTGATTTGATTTATGAGCTACTTTCTCATTCCTCTTTATACTTTAGGTAACATCTGAATATTTCCAGTGAGAATGTCTTACTTTCACAAAACCTAAAAATAATAAAGCCTTAAATAAAGATTTCCTTTTTAGATAGTAAAAATTCTATTGTGGTTGTGTTTGAGGAAGAAAGGAGCCTGTGTCTCTTAGAAATGCATAATTGGAGCATTTGCAGATGAAATAATATGGTGTCTAGCAGGGGGTATGGAGAAGTGGAGGATATAGACTTCTTAAACGGCCATATGTTGGTAATTGTTAAGGCTGAGTGATGGTCCGTGGGGATTCATTATGCTCTTTCCTCTACCTACGTGTGTTTGAATAATAAAATGCTGAAAAACAAATAAACATCCCTTCATAAGCATGGAATTTATGCATGGCAGATAGTACCCATTGCAAGAGCTATACATAGTCTGTAGATAACCCAGGAGACGTGGAATTATCATAGAACACTTTCTCAACATTTGGTGGGTGGTAGCATCTGGACTTAAGTAAAAATAAGTTATAGTGAAGGTCCTCTGAAAAAGCCTGGTGCAGCAGGCATGCCGGAAGTCCCAGTGTTGGAAAGGTAGAGGCAGGAGGATTCCTGGGGTTTGATCAGAAGCCAGTGTGGCTGATTCTGTGGGCTGTGGGTACAGTGAAAGACCTGACTCCAAGTATAAGGTGGAGAGAAATGGAGGAAGATACCGGACATCAACCTCTACTCTCTGTACACACATGCATACAATACACACACATACATATATGTGTATACATACACACATACATGGAGGACAGACAGAGAGACAGACAGACACGCATCCTCCAAGCAAGGCTTAGTCAAAATTTCACCTGACAAAATATTTGCCTCAAAAGAAAGAAAGCCTCAACAGGGTTCCAATATCTCACTAATATAGAACACATTGAATACCCAGTGGGAAGCACATTCACTCAGCAGATAAGACAACAACAATATCTGTCCCTTTTCCAAGGAGACAAGGAGGGAAGCAATTTCTATTATGGAGAATCAAGACTTTCCTTAAACTTCCTTGCCTTTTCCAGCCTAGGAGTTAAATACCAGGAAGAACTGATAAAGAGATGGGTAAGCTTTATTGCTCTATAAGGAACAGCAATAGCCCTGCATTCTGGCCAGAGGCATGTCCAGGTCATGGATGTAACCAGCAGTGTCTCTCAGGTCCTGTCTTCCATGTTTCCTGGTCTGTTGTAGCCCTGACTTGTTCTTGACTTTTGTCAGGCCCCAACCAGCTCCTGGTGCAAGGTCAAGATGTAAGCGTGACCACACCTCAAACTGTCTTTTGGACCAAACTGACTTTGATGCTCTGGGGTGCCATAGTCTATTTTATAACATCTTTGGTTAATAGATAAAATTACCACTAGCTGAATGTTTCACAACTTCAAGAACAGGTCAAAGACCTTAATTTCTTCTGAGAGAGTCATCAAGCAGGAGGAATCAGGAAGCAGGGAAGAAATCTCCATGGGAAAAGACTATTGTGTGTCCTCTCAAGGCACCCAAATTAGCCTACTACCTAAAACCTAGGTTTCAGTGTGAGCGTTGTGTTTGCTTGTTTGTTCTTTAATTGACAAGTAATTATTGTACATGTTTATAGGAAGCAGTGTGATATTTTGATACATGTATAAAATGTGTAATGATCAAGTAAGAGTAATTAGCATACACAGTACCTCAAAAATGCACCCTTCCTCTGTGGTGACAACATTCGAAAATCCTCTCCTTTGCTCATTAAAATTTAAATGTACCATAATTGTCAACCGTACTAACCCTACTGTGCTATGGAACAAGAGGACTTACCCTAACTATAATGTCATAACCATCAACCAACTACTCTCTGGCCTCCTTCTGACTCTACCCTTCCCAGCCTCTACTAAGCATTACTCTATGCTTCGGTTCCACAATTGTGACTTTCACAAAGAGAGGAATTCAGGCAGCATCTGTCTTCCTGTGCCTCTGTTCTCACCCACGTTGCATCAAGTTACAGGATTCCCCTCTTTCCGTGAAAGAATTACGTAGTCCACTTATGTATATGAAATACCGTATTTCCTCAGTTGTCTTCATCAATATTTCATCATCTGTACTTTACCAATATCTGTTGATGGATGCCTAGATACATTGACTAGTGTGAATGGTACCACAATAAACACAGGCACGTAGGATCCCTATGGTATGCTGAGTTGAATGCCTTTGAGTATATAAGCAGAAATGCTACCGCTGGCTATATTATAATCATAAGCCTACTTCCACATGTTTATACAAATTTACATTCTCGCCATCAGTGCCTCTCTCTCTCTCTCTCTCTCTCTCTCTCTCACACACACACACACACACACACACACACACGTGTAGCTAAGGCCCTGGGTTTGATTACAAGAACTGAAAAATAACCAATCTTCCTAATCCATGAACATGGGCTGTCTTTCCATCAAATGCGTGTGCACACACATGCATCTTCCTCAGATCTCTCAATAATATTATAATTGTCACCATCAGTATCTTTCACCTTCCTATCAAATGTTTTTTCTTGGGTGCTTTTGAATCTATTGCAAATGAGATTACTTTCTTTATGTCTCTTTCAGATAGTTTTCTACTGGCATATATAAATGCTGCTTCTTATGTTAATTTTGTATCTTACAAGTTTACTGGATTTATCCATTCTAACAGATTTGGGCTTCTTCGATACATAAATCATGTCATCTGCAAACAGGGACAATTTGACTTCATCCTTTCCAATTTGAATGCCCTTTATTTCTTTTTCTTGCTGAATTATTTTCTGGCTAGCACTCCTGGTACTTTGTCAAATAAGAATGGTGAAAATGAAAAAATTCTTAGTCTTGTTTTGGATAGCAAAGAAAAAGCTCTCAGCTTCCCACACAGACTATAATGTCAACTTTGAACTTTTCAGCTATGCCGTATGGATGGGATGGAGTGCATTTCTTCTATACTTTATTTTTGAGATTTTCTTTATCATGAAGGGATGCTGAACTTTATCAAGTGCATGTTCTACAGCTACTAGAGTGCTTTCTTTCTTAATTCTGTTAATGTTACGCATATTTTATCTGGGTATATTGAGCTAAATACCATTTGACTGGGATATGTGATCTTTTTGCTGTGTTCTTGGATTTTACTCGGTACTATTTTGTTGAGAATTTTTTGGCTCATCGTCTTCTTTTGGTGGGTTCTTACCTGGTTTTAGATAATAAATAGTAAAGCTGGCTTAACGGGAGAATTCTTTCCCTTTTGATATTTTTGAGTAGTTTGTGAAAAAGAGTTTTAGTGTGTCTGGGGAGTCACAGACTTTGGCAGTGAAGCCCTCCAGGCTTGGGCTTCCCTTTGTTGGAAAAGTGGGTGTGGTTGTGTGATCTCCCTTCTCATTGGTCTGCTCTGCTTTTCAAACTCTTCATTGTTCACTTAGCCTTGGCAGGTTACATATATCAAGGAGTGTGTCTGTTTCTTCTAGAACTTTCGATTTGTTGGACTAGCGTTATTAAGGACATGCCTTTGTACTCCTGTGGTACCAGCTAGAATTCTCCATTTTTATCTCCCCTCTTATTTCTGTGAGCTTATGCTTTTTCTTGATTACTATTGCTAAAATTATATCAGTTTTGTTTGTCCTTTTTAAAAAAAATAATTATTATGTGTTGGTATTTTCTTTGTTCTTAGTCTTGATTTTGTTTATTTCTTCTCTGAGCTTAGTTTTCATTTTCTTTTCTGAACTTTCCACTTTCATTTCTTTCAAGAAACTTCTACGTATCCTTTTTAACTTCTTCCTTAATCCTTGGTTGCACAGGTGCACACCATTTAATCTCCATATATCCACGCAACCTCCGATGTTCATCCCGTTAGTGACTCATAGGTTAATCCCACTGCAATTCGAAAATGTTCCGTTTTGATTTTGAAAAAATTCACTGAGACTTCTTTGGTTCGGCAAAATATCTCATGTGCTGAGGAGAAGATTACTTATCAACATCAGATGACATGCTCTGTAAATGTCTAGCATGTCCATTTGGTCTAGAGGGCAGTACAGTTTAACTGCAAAAAAAAAAAAAAATCCTTTGCTGATTTTCTGTCTGAATTGGCTGCTCGTTGCTCAAACTGGAGTGCTGATAGTCTCCAGTGATCACCACATTGCAATACATTTCTCTGCTAACACTTGCTTTGTGTATCTGAGTGATCTGGTGCTAGATACATACGTATGTTTAGGTATTATTTCTTCTTCCTGGGTTGACCTAATGCTGTTTTGTTTTGTTTTGTTTTAATCTGTGAACAACCTGGAGCACAAGAATTTTTTTTAAATATTTATTTATTTATTATATTCATATGATTACATTGTCACTATCTTCAGACACACCAGAGGAGGGCATCGGATTCCATTACAGATGGTTGTGAGCCACCACGTGGTTGCTGGGAATTGAACTCAGGACCTCTGGAAGAGCAGTCAGTGCTCTTAACTGCTGAGCCATCTCTCCAGCCCACAAGAATTAATTAAAGACAAAAACTAAGTCATTCTCAGAACAGCAGTAGCACCTGATTACAAAGATGAAACATCTGTAGTTTTAAACTTTCTCGTTGATCTTAGAAAGAAAATCGAAACTAGTAATGTGTTTCCCTCGAATAAATACTCCCAAAACATGATTACTTCAACATTTAATAGACATAAAAATATTGATGGGATCTTTGATATCATTTTTTTTCTGCGTCTTCAAATTCCCTGAGTATTGTTCTTAGGGCACAATTCACCTCTGACTAGCCATATTTGAAGAATTCAGTAGCTACGTATGGCTGGCTAGTGCTTGCCTCATTAGATAAAGGAGTCGAGGGATCTGACCCCTTCTCACTATTGCGTTTGGAGAAATGGCCTTCCAGCCAGCCACTCACTGGCCTAACATTGTGAGGCGCTAGCTGCGCACAGTCCTGGAGATCAGTGGTGAGCGTGTTCCATTCAAGTTCTGAGACGAGACTGGATCTACAAAAAGCCATAACTAACAATGCTCGCAGAATTAGTTTAAAGGGGGAAAGTTATCAACGTGTCCCCAGATCCTATTTTATTAATTTTGAATGGTGATAGTTGGCTCCCCCAATAAAACTAAATAATGTACGTATCTGAAGCATCTTTGACATGCAGAGGTGTACTAATGGTCACTGGAAGCCCGACTACTCCAACCACACGACCCTTTTTGATGATAATGAGCAAGAACTCACAGGAAAATCTAATCACACTCCCACATATTAAATCTGCAGAACTGATCCTGCAAAATGAAGAGCGGAGTGAAATGCTGAAAAAGACACATCTGGGAAAACATAAAGCATTGGTGCAAATCAGTCACAATTTTCAAGTGAAGTGCAAGGTGACGTGACAAAGACGCATGGGCTCCGGAGCCACACCGACTCTTGCAGTGTCTCATCTCAGCTCTCTCCTCTATAATGGGATAATGGTGTCTGCTTCTGAGCAGAAGCAAGGATTAAACGAGATGAAACAGGGTGCCCAGGAAGTGTCTTACCCAGAGTGCCTGCAAGCATCATTTCATTCTTGCCATCATTTGTTCAACAGTCGCCATGTACCAGATTATTATTATTTTTTTTTTTTTACAGAAATCAACATGAAGAAGTGTCAGTGACTATGAAGCAACAGAAACCATTCTGAGGGTTGATCCTCCCAAACACGAGTCCTGGCTCAGCTCTGACTAGATTTGTTGCTTGTATCCCAGTTGCTTATACAATCTCAAGAACAACGCAGTAGCTTCAAGAATTTAGCTTTGTCTGATTTGTTCACCATCATTCTGGCTTTTGACAAACATTTGACTCAAAGATATGATGGGGACTTTTCTGGAAGGTTCAGGGAGCTGTTAAGAAGCCAGGGAAAGTCAGTATTGTGGAAACAGAAGCGAGAAGGGGGAGAGTGATACCTGCATCTGTTATCTTTGTTCCTCGTTTCCCACTGCTGATTAGGGGACCACGACGCTTTGATGAGCCAGTGTGTTCTGTAGGATATCTTCTCTACAGCATGTCACCTGCCACACAATGACAGTTCACAGGTTTCTAACTAGAGACGTCAGAGTTAAGCACTACCTAGGAATGATGGGTTTTAGTGTGCAAAGGCTTATTATGTTTGTTTGTTTGTTTCTTGAGATGGCATTTCTCTTTATATGCCAGGCTGGCCAGGAACTTGTTATGTAGTTTGTGTTAGCTTTGAACTTGCGATCCCCCTGCCTCTGTCTCCCACATACCTAGATGATGGGTGCACATCACAACATATGACATGGTTTTGTTCCTGTTCCAGCCCCGTTGGGATCACAAGGAGGATCCCGACTCTCTCCCATTCATTTCTCCTTCCAGTATCTGAAATCTGCCTTCCAGTGGATGTCCTGAGCCTCTCGTAAGCCACTACCTTGAGCTTCTCCAGGCCAGACTACCTCCTAACAGGTTCTAAACCCATGAAAACTCCTAGAGCTCTGCATCTTACCCATGGGTACCAACAAGGGGTTGTCTGCTGTACTACACATTAGAGACATCACGTCAATGAGACCTTAATAAAAGATAGTCAGGCTAAGAGAAAACCCAGATCCTAGGAGAAATAAACGTGAATTTTACTGAGCTCTGCTATGACTCAGTTTTGTACCTTATATGTATTAAATAGCTTGTCCTTCAACACAGCTCTAGGAGAGGAAAATTTATCATTTATTTTCCACAGCTAGGAGAATCAGCACATCACAGGGTAGACAGAGCTGTATTCAAAACCAGGTCTCTCGGACTCCAGTAATGTTTTCAGTCTGAATAGTGTCTACACTTTGTGTAAATATCTACCTGCTTCCAAGACCCCAGCAAGAGAATATGTGTACTAGAGAACAGATGTGTTGGAAATATCCTGTGCCCTCTGCAACCCTCAGTCAGTTAGATCTCTCACCCACTGTCTAGTGGCCTGACTCTCACAGAAAGGAGGGTCATCCCCATGAGACCATCACCTGCATCAGCCCAGGAGCTTTTGGGAGCTGTCAATTCATTTCCCCATGAATGAGGGGTCAGCAAGGATGAGCCCAGACCCATCCAGGAAGCTAACTAGTCCATTTCTCAGCCTCCTCAACTCTAAGAAACTTAAAGCTAGCAGGAGCCTTCAAGGTTGCCAGCACTGACTTCTAAACTCCAGTTGGAGGCATCTCTAGGGAGGCTCCACTGCCTTCCGTTCTCTCTGCTCCACTCGGTACTTGGGAGACCCCACTGCTAGTGAGCAGGAACTGGCCATCCTCCTAAGAACCTGAGGTCACTCTTGCCCAGCTCCACCACCAGCAAGCGCTTCCTTTCATGGAACACAGGCTATCTTCCTGATGGCTTCTATACATGCCCTACATGCAAACACACCGTCTCTTGCTCACAGAACCTTCTGAGGAAGATTATAAACACTCCTGCAAGTCTTTGGCTCCCAGAGTAGATGTCTACATTTCCCTCGGCTGTTTCTCACAAGACATAACCAACCTCTCCCACTCTTTCTGGCTAACCAATCTCTCTAGCAGTACCATGTAGAAAGTCTTCACTATTTGGTATAATTCTTTCTCCTCTCTCATCCCCGTTCCTCTCTCCTTCTGTTAACCATGGTGTGAAAGATCCAATCTGAGAGCCTCATCCCTAGGCATCCCCAAGATGCTCTGCCATCCGATGGATCAGTGTCTCTCTCAGAGGACGCTCTTAGGTCCTCTCCCTTTAGTTCTCCATCAGCTCATCCTAGAGAGCTCTCCACCAGCCACTGCTACAGCTGATGGGCACAGACATGAAGAACAGACCAAATTGTCAGGACTCAGCGTGGGCTCAGAAAACCTTCGGAACTCCACAAGTAGTGCTGTGGGGCAGCCTGCCTCTTCAGTGTGCCGGTGTTCCCTCCCTTCCTCATGCTACAGCAAAGCAAGTAAGACTTTCCGAATCAACTGTCGCTAGCTGCTTTCGGAAGACATTGCCCTGATTCTGCCACAAGGTCCTTTTTCTGTCTTCCTACACACACCATAGATGACAGACTGGACCTAGAGGGGCAGAGCATTGAATGAGTGCTGGGGCAAGGCTCTGCCTACAACCTGAGCGCTGAGAGTCATGACAAAGGATGTGATATTGAAGAATACCTGTGTCCCCTAGTTGTTCATCTCTGTGACATGCCTATAAGAAACAGTTTTAAGGAAGAAAGGGTTTTTACTTTGGCTTCTGGCTTCAGAAGCTTTAGTCGGTGGTTAGCCAAGTCCATTATTCTGGACCTGAGGAGAGGCAGAGAATCACAGTGGCAAGATTATGTGGCAGAGGCTGCTCACTGCCTAGTGTCCTGAAGACAAAGGAGCACAGACACAATCTATCATCAAAGGCGCATGCCTCGTGTCATACTTTCCCTAAACAGGTTCTGCCTCCTAATGTTTCAATTACCTCCAAATAATGTCATCAATTAGAAATCCACCAGGGGATGAATTTATTTATGGATCACAAGCCAATCACTCACTGAAAACCCTTCGGTTGGCAAACAAGCCTCTCTTAATATGAACCTATGGAGGACATTTCATAATCAAGCCGTAACATTACCCTCTGCCCGGTGTAGAGAGATGGCAGGATGGGACATGGTGCACACATTTGGGGAAAGCCACCCAGACCTAGAGGGTACATCTTGAAATCCACAATGAACCCAAGCACCCAAGCACAAGGGTCACTACTCCCTGTGGTTCTGCAGCCAGTTCCTGTGCCTGCACGAGAGGCTGAGAAACACATGGCAAAGCCAGCTTCCTACTTCCCACAGCTGGTTGTGACCTTACCCAGTTCTGGCTCACTTTGCAGAGGAAGTATGCTGGGGACAAGAGCCTCTCTGTGGGCAGGAAAAGCCTGGGACCAGTGGCCACCTGACTTGTTTTATCTGCCATCAAAACTGATCCCCATATTTTTCCAGACCCCGGTAGTGGAGAGTTAACTTGTAACATAAAAGCAGAGGGTTAGGCAGAAGATGTGCAAGGACTCAACCTTACTGAATGGCTAGAGGAAAGACAGAGAAGGGGAATCAGACTTTTCCAGAAGGAGCCATATAGGATGTCTGGTCTGATGACGGTCTGGATAAGACTGCTTTGGATAACATCCTCAGGACCAGCATCCACCCACCCTCCGATCCAGTATCCACCCACCCTCAGGTCCAGTA
>JANHMN010000024.1:6917457-6968811 GCA_030674055.1 Rhabdomys pumilio | reverse complement strand
ACCCTCAGGTCCAGTATCCACCCACCCTCAGGTCCAGTATCCACCCATCCCCAGATCCAGTATCCACCCATCCTCAGATCCAGTATCCACCCAACCTCAGGTCCAGCATCCTCCCATCCTCAGATCCAGTATCCACCCATCCTCAGATCCAGTATCCACCCATCCTCGGATCCAGTATCCACCCATCCTCAGATCCAGTATCCACCCATCCTCAGGTCCAGTATCCACCCACCCTCAGGTCCAATATCCACCCATCCTCAGATCCAGTATCCACCCACCCTCAGGTCCAGCATCCATCCATCCTCAGATCCAGTATCCACCCATCCTCAGATCCAGTATCCACCCATCCTCAGGACCAGCATCCACCCCATCCACCCATCCTCAGGACCAGCATCCACCCATCCTTAGGACCAGCAACCACCCATCCTCAGATCCAATATCCACCTACCCTCAGATCCAGCTTCCACCCATCCTCAGATCCAGCATCCACCCACTCTCAGGTTCAGCATCCTCCCATCCTGAGATCCAGATTCTACCCATCCTCAGGTCCAGCATCCACCCACTCTCAGGTCCAGCATCCACCCACTCTCAGGTCCAGCATCCTCCCATCCTCAGGACCAGCATCCACCCATCCTCAGGACCAGCATCCACCCATCCTCAGAACCAGTATCCACCTACCCTCAGATCCAGCATCCACCCACCTTCAGATCCAGCATCCACCCATCCTCAGAAACAGCTTCCTCCCACCCTCAGATCCAGCTTACTCTCACCCTCAGATCAAGCTTTCTCCCACCTTCAGATCCAGCATCCACCCATCCTCAGAAACAGCTTCCTCCCACCCTCAGATCCAGAATCCATTCCACATGTCTCCCTCTCTCAGCTTTAACCTAGTGACTTGGGAAATAGTCCAAAATGAAGGCCAGCCCTTTTCACAGCCTCCGGGCTCCCTCTGTGTAACTAACTTCCCTGTGTCCCAAGTTTTTCTCCTACTCTATCTCCTGCTTGTTCCGATGGATAAAAACACAAGTCTGAAAGTACCAGGGAAGGAATCTGCTTAATGCATTCACATCCCTGTGTGAACAAGGCTTTGCATCCTTGCAAAGAACAAGGCTTTAAATGAAGAGAGAGCATTCAAACAGTGGAGTCTAGGCATCAGAGGCTGCACAGGGAAAGTAATTCAGGTTCAGAAAGGAGGAGGAGATGCTTCCCCAGACATTTCACTCCCATCATGGTAGCTGTCTCCTCTGAATCCCAGGATGCCCCTCAATACCTCCTACATAGGAAAACTTACTAAATTATATGTGGCAAGGGGAAACTCCTATGGTTACTTTTCCATAGTCACAATGTATACTGTGAGCAATTCTCACTAGACCACAGACAGTGACATAGACCCCGTGCCAGCCGATCCATGGTGCCCAAGTGACCTTTCTCCTCAAACTAGCTTTCCCAACTATAAGACACACCTACCTCCTTCCTGGCTCCCTGGGTACCTGCATCTCTGCCTACAGGTGTCCCAGGCATTTAAGAGACAAGGCTATCCTCCCTGCTACGATGCCTGCTATACTGAGGGTATCTGTACCATCCTCTGCAGATAAAGAAAATTTGAGAAATCTTCACCAAATTTCCATCTTATCCTGCTAGTAACAGGTCAGTTGGTAACAGATACTCCAGAGGCTGAGGCAGAAGAATCACAAGTTCAAGACTCGCCTAGGTTACAGAGTACAGTTAGAACAATTGAGCGAGACTCTATCAAAAGGAAAAACAAAAAGATGTAGCTTAGAAATATGGTGCCTGCTTAGCACACTGAGGTTCTGGGTTCTAGAAAAAAAATACTTTCTGGTATTTATGAGACACCTAGGCAGAAAGAAGACAAGAATCTGAGTGCCAGAAAGTATCTCCAGGACTGGAATGATGGCTCAGTGATTAAGACCACCGGGGGCTCTTCCAGAGATCCTGAGTTCAATTCCTAGCACCCACATGGTAGTTCACAACCATCTGTAAGTGTAGTTCTATGGGATCTGATACCCTCTTAAGTGTGTAAATGTATATGCAGATATAACACCCATATACATAAGTATATAAATAAACCTTTTAAAGAAGGAGGAGGATGAGAAAGAGAAGGAAGAAGGAAGAAGGAGGAAGGAAGGAAGGAAGGAAGGAAGGAAGGAAGGAAGGAAGGGAGGAAGGAAGACAGAAAGACTTTTCAATAGCACTAATGAGCCCCTTGGGTGATTTGCCTCCTGTTGCAGGATGAGCTAAGAGGGGAAGGTCCAGGTCTAGCTCCAGGCTAAGCAGAAAGCAAGGACCAAGAGAGGCTGAGATCCACTTCCTTCCAGCCAGACCCAGCTGGACTATGGCTTCCACAGCAGATAGAGATAGCCTGGAAGAAGCCAGCCTCAAATGAAAGTTCTTCTCTTAGGTGCTCCCTGTGCTGGGACCCCAGGAGAAAAGGAACCCCAGTGGTCACTGTCCTGAAATGGCAGCCATTCCCATTATGATTGCCTACTAGGAGCCCTCAGCCTTACAGAAGACCCATTTTCAAGGGTGGGTGCTTATGTGGGTTACACCACACACACACACACACACACACACACACACACACACACACACACATCACTCCTCCGCGGGCATAATCACAGATTTAGGAACATGGGAAAGGAAGCAGACTAGAGAAACAGCCATTTCTATGCAGAGGGTTCTCATGTGATCTGAGGGGAAGAAAATGAAACTGTCAAAGTGCTCAGAAATCAAGGAAGCTGGACTTCTCCTTCCCGGTAGCCAAGAAGAGAGAACCCCGGGCCACATAGACTGACCTGGATTTGAGCTCTGTCCCTGGATTCTGAGGACCCATCGGGCTGGGGAAGAGTTGTTGTATCTGAAAAATCAGCCACCCCATTGGGAACACCACTGTGCCCAGCCCGCATACTGTGCCACTTTAGCGTCCTGATGCTGCCTGTCCTTTGCTGTCCTCATGGGAACTTCTCTGAGAGGAGAATGGATCTGAGAGAAGCCGCTGGCCAGCGTCTTGGAGACTGAGTCCTGGCGGCCATGTGATTTGTTTGCTCAACTATGCTTCTCTTTGGACCTCAGTTTCCCCATTTATATAACCCTAAAGGCTCTTGCCACAACATGTCCATCCGGTGGCATCTGGTGGGCTCATTTAGGGTGAGGTGTGTGTGTGAATGGTGAGGTCAAAGCCCTGCCTCTCTCAGCTGAGGACACTGTGGTCACTTTGTCTTCTTACAGGGAGGGAAACCTCTGACCAGAGCATGAAGAGACAATGACAGGGCTTCAGATAGGAAAACAAGCCTTTACTGGGCCTTCTGAAAAAGTAGATGTAAGAGATATCTTCTGACAAGGGTGAACCGTTTAACCTAGAATAGGGACTGGACCTCACTATTTGGCTAAGTGTCAAAAATAAACAGAAAGAAAGAAAGAAGCAGCCATTAGTTTAGGCCCAGCATGGGTATGGATGCCCCCAGGAATGGTCCAAACAGGTGTCCCTGGATTCTCACTGCCCCAGGACTGTCTCCTATGGACCAAAGGGCCAGTTACTCTCAGTACTACAACCCGTGGGGATGTAGTGAGGAATCCCATAAGCCACGGGCTGCATAAAGGGAGACCGAGTTAAAACAAACACTAAAGGTAGTCCTGTAGGATAGAAGTCCAAAGGAGTATGTCCTTCGGGGACAGGGATGAGACAGTGTAGATGTGAGCAAAGCCTACATGCATGCTTCCATGACATGGGTTGGATATATAAGCTGTGCTAGCATCTGGTCCTGTTTTGTATTGGCTCAACTACCTAGTGGTGCTGCCCAGTACCTAGCAAACAGAGCTCAAGACTTCCCCACTCCGCCAGCTCCTCGCCTTGGGGTTGCATTGTCCAGCCTTGATTCATTATTTCATTCTCCAGTTCTAGAAGCTTTTATTCATTCATGATATCTCCTTTCAATGTGGAGATATTTTATTTAGAAAGTGGGACATAGAAATATTGGGAGATTCAGCTCAGCTCACACATCCAATGCATGGACTTGAACCCAGACCCAGACTTCCTTCAGAACTCCTCCCACTGCACCAGTGCTGATGATACGAGAAGGTCTCAGTCTACTCCCCCAGGGCAGGAGGGCAGGAGGGCAGGAGGGCCAGTGTTGATGGATACCCAGGAGTTCACAGCATGGCGGGGAGTTTTCCCACAAAATGGAGCAGGCTGCCAGCATACTTATTACCCAACCTTATTTCATCTCATAATAAATGGAGCCCCCGGAGGGCCAGGCGTGATGGGGTGGGGTGAGATGGGGAGTGAAGACTATTATGGGATTTTAACCTCTGTCTTCTCTTTCCGGGCCTCTGGAACAGCTGTTCGACAAAATGGATCTGCGCAGACAATCATTTTTGCTGCATTACTTAATATACAGTTGCTCTCGGCAAGAGATATAATTGACTTGCTTAACTAATCAATCTTTCTATAAGCATAGCTGCCTTTCCTCTCCCACTGGGGGGAGGGAGGCAGCGGGGAGAGGGTGGAAAAGAGAAATTGCAGGGAACAACCTTTGGCATGAATTACAGTGCTCTAACACCCAGCTGAGCTCTTGGAGCTGGGGGCAGAAGCTGCTTCTAAGCATTCCCGACAAGGTTCCATTCTGAACCACATGTGGTCTGTGGTAGCCTGGGGTAATGGTGACCCCAGCACGAGATGGAGGCAAAGTGCCAACTGAGGTCAAAAGAATCACACCCTAAACCATGCAAGAAATCACTCCAGACTGTCTTAGCCATAATTCACTCCATCTTTAGTGGTGAGTGTGTTCAGGGACTAGAGACATCCCAACTCCTGAATCAAGTCATGGAGTTATGGGTACAGCCTCATTTGGCTGAATAAGAAGACAATCCCACTCCTTTCCCTGCTCCCACCCCTACTCCCCTGCACCCCTTCCACCTCCATGCATCTCCCTAGTATCCCACAAGGCCTATCTTCACCACGGTGTATATGCCAAGGCACCAAAATGATAGGTTTTTCTGAACTAGAAAGAGTTCATTTACAAGGCACCAGTGTGAGGAGGTAGAAACCCTGATTCTGAAATAGACTTTCCCAAGGATAGGTTTTAGCGGTGTTGATGGAATAAAGAAACAGGTTAGACACTGAAGAGATGGCTCAGTTGGAGAAGTGTTTGCCATGGAAACATGGCATATATGGTCCTTACCTGGGTTCAAATCCTACACAGAAAAATGGGAGTGGCGGAGTGCCTATGATTCAGGGCTGAGGAGACAGATGGGTGGGATCCTGGGGCTCACTGGCCAACCTGCCAAGGCTAATTAGTGAACTCTAGGTTCAGAAAGAGATCCTGTGATGCCCAGTATTATCTGTCCACTTGACCACATCTAGATTTAGCTACCTCTGGATGTGCCTATTGGGGCAGCCAGCAGGGTGTGAATTAAATTCCTTGATACAGGAAAACACATCTGAGCTGTGAATCAGTCCACTCTCTGAGCTGGGGTCCTGAACCAAGTAAAATGGAGAAAAGGAGCTGAGCTGAAGCATGCATGCTTTTATCTTTCTGTTCTTCTGGTAGTAGGCGTGATGTGCCTAGTAGGGTCAAGTTCCTGCTACCTTGACCCCTGCCCCTCCCTTGCTCCTGGGATGATATCTTGAATTGTGAGCTAAAATGAATCCTTCCTCCGGCAAGTTTCTTTTGTCAAGGCATTTCATCTCAGCAACAACCAAAAGGAAACTTAGAGAGATCCTGTCTCAAAAAATAAGGTGGAGAGCTATTAAGCAAGCCACCCAACATTGACCTCTGGCCTCCACACACAAGAGCACACGCATGCGCTCTCAGGCACACGGGTACAAATGCATATACAAAGAAGGGAACTGTGGCCTAAGGAAAAGGTGAGGGGGAGGCAGAAAAGGGAGAGGTGACCATTCATCTCCCCATGCACAGTCAAGCTTCATGGCTCTTCCTAGGACCGTGTTCAGGAAACAGTATTAATGTGGTCTAAACACTGGAGGCACCAGCTCACTAGACCCTCTGTGCATCCAGTCTTGAAGACTTGGGGGTCACCAGCTGTCTGTGAACAAACGTGTTTCTCTAGCTATGTGTGGTAAACTCCCCTAGGACTCTGAAAAAGCAGGGACTTTGACTCCCAAGCCTGGGCTTCTGTCTGGAACACAGTGAAACAGCCAATGCAAGATTAAATACAGACTCTGGAAGTTAAAAATTACAATGTAGATACTTCCAGACAACAAATTTTTGGTTTGTGGGGGAGGGGTTTCTTTGTTTGTTTTTGTTTGTTTATCTTTGGTTTTTTATTTGTTTTGGGGGTTTTGGTTTTTGGTTTTGTCACAAGGTGGAAAATCTTTCTCTAAAAGGAAGGCCCAAGAGTCACATTCTGTTTTAACCAGTATTTTTTTTTTATCACTACCATAGATGAAGAAAAGGTGATAGCCTCATTTGTATATAACAAAGTTGGAAGAAATGAATTACATAGCATGCAGGGTTCATCTCAGCAGAACTATACCTACCTTAGAGTTTGACCAACTCCGAGGACAAGAATCCATTCCCAGACAACACAGATAAGATTTGGTGGTGTCGGGTATAAAATCAAGTGTTTGGAATCAAAGAATCAATTGAGCTAGTTCCAGCTAAAGGTCCTGTGGGTTACCAGAGACACATGAATAAAAGACCTTAGAATCTGAGGTGACCACAAGTTCAATAGGAAGGTGTGGTGGCTAAGCAAAAGAAATGTGAGAGAGGCTCAACTGGAGAGAGACACAGTGGCCTCTCTGCATTTATCTTGGCTGGGTCCATCTGGGCCAGAGCCTGGCTGTCACTCTGAGCTTCAAGGAAACAGAGGGATACCTGCAAACAGTGGCCAGGATTCTGGGAGAGTGCTTCACACAGAACAAATAACAGCTCCCTCAATCATGAGACAGGCTACCCCTTAGAATAACAGTTCTCAACCTGTGGTTTGCAACCCTTTTGGGGGTGTCGAACAACCTTTTCACAGGGTCACCTAATATCATAGGAAAGCACGGATAATTACATTCATAACATAGCAAAATTACAGTTATGAACCAGCAACAAAAATAATCTTATGGTTGAAGTCACCACAACCTGAGGAACTGTATTAAAGGGTCACAGCATTACGAAGGTTGAGAACCGTTCACTGCCTTAGAGGAAAGGGAAGTTCAGAACCACCTGGCAGTACTGAGATTTAAAGGGCAGGCTTGGGAGCCAGAATGCTGGCTTTTGTTGTTGTCGTTGCTGCTCCGACAAACAGCAATTTGAGAAGAAAGAGCTTATTTGAATTTTTATTCTAGACAACAGTTCATGATTTCAAAGAAATCAAGGGAGAAACTCAAGAGGCTGGTCACATATCACCAATAGAAAAGGAAGAGAATATGTATACCCTTACATGCTTGCTTCACTCATATAATTCAGAGCCCTGCCTAGGGAATGGTGCTGCCAATAGTGGGCTGTGCCTCCATATATCAATTTATACTCAACAGGGTTCCGGTAGACATGCCCACAACCTGATCTAGATAATTCCTTATCAAGATTTCCATTTTTTTAAAAAAAATGTTATTTGTATATATGTGTCTGTGTGTGTGCCACATGTGTGCAGGTACCCCCAGTCCAGTGGCCACAGCACACAGCTGTGTTGTCCTTCCACAAGATGATATAGAGGCTCAGATGTTTCCTGAAAATATACCTCAGGAATGGAAAATTTCTCAATAACCATAGCTGCTTGAGGCTCTCAAGGGTACTGAAGAGGAAACTCTAAGTGTTAGAAGTTACCTGAAGTCATAGAACCTGACAGCAAAAATGAAACTAAAGCCCAGATGCCCGTGGGGTGGAAGAGGGAGAATCCCTGACCATGACTTAACATCATGCACACGTCTCTGTCTGAAGGCTTTTGTAACTGCGAAGACATGGAGCCTCCAGGAAATCTCTATTCAGACTCTTTGAGGAGCTGGTCAGTTTATTCCTTTTATGGGAAGAGTCTAAGAACCATTAGGGATGGGGATGTAGGTAGCTAAATGGCAGAGCACTGGCCCAGCATGCACTAGGTCCTAGGTTCAGCTCCCATCATCCATAGGGGGATAGGGTGGACCATCAATAGGGCCACAACACTTTATAGCTCCAAAGCCCAACTTCTGAGTTGCTTCCAGTATAAAGTTCTCACTCTCAGTAACAGAGTCAGCAGAGAATTTGAAGGTGGGGTGGTGCCCTGAGCATACTCCCAGAGGCAAGATGCTCACAGTGGTCTCTGGAATTGGCTCTCTGGGCAATGAATGCATACAAGTAAAGGCCCGATGACACTTCTGGGCTCCAAGGAGAAACAGAAATGGGACTTAATTATAGGAGGCACCAAGCTCCCCTGGGGACAGGAGGCTTCACACACAGCCAGGGTGACATTTTGGGAGGTCCAGCATGTCATTTCAACAGAGTATCCACCTTAAACAGCTGAGGCTCCAGTGAGAACAAACAGCAGGACACAAGTGATTGAATTTCTAAGGCAAGATGGGCGTGGTCAAGCATCCTGGTGGCTACAGTGGAAGTTTTGTGCAAATGCTCCCCTTTGCTCTTGGCTTGGCAAAGGCTGTTTTTAGCGCTCTCCCCCAGGGTGACCTTGGGCCAAGTTGCTTATCTCCTGGAGCCTCCATTTTCAGATCTACAAAATGAGGGGCTGTGCTGGGTGCCCTGGAATGTCTTTTTCTGTGGAAACACAGTTTGTCACAGAACCTCACAACTGTGGGTCCCTTAGCTCTCTCGACTTTCCACTAGCGTTGGCACGCCAAAATTGATGGCGGCAGGAGCAAGGGCATGGGGAGGTGTAGTAGAGGGACCCTATAGGAAGGGAAAAGGAACAAATTCATAAGCTAAAGCCCAAGTCTATAGAATCTCCACCCCCAGTGGGTAGTACTGTGCCCCACCCAGGGGCCTCTTCCTCACTCCACAGAGTACACTCCACCCACATGGCCCAGCCCAGACTATGGTGACCCGTGAATAATGCAGAATGGAAAATGAGGACAAAGGCTACCAAAAATCAGGTCCAGCTCCTCCCGGGATCCTCATCTTCATCCTTTCTAAGAGTCGGCTTCCTTGTCCTAGGGAGGAGATGGATCAGGGTTTGAAGGTGGGAGTAATGAGGCATTGCTTTAGCACTAACTCTGAGCCCTTCTCCGAAAATGGATGTGATTTTTTTTTTTATGGTGTTGTTTATGGATCTGAATATTCAAATTGATTCTCTTTTCTCTTTCTTGGAGCTGGGAGGAGCGGGAACAGGCACAAATATCACCCACCCTGGGGTAAGAAACTGTCCCTGTTTTCCTCCAACCAAGCACACAAAGGCTCAAAACCCTTTCCCGGGTAATGCCAGGGATGGAGTTTTGTCTCCCAACCTCATCCACTCCCTCCTCTGAAACCTAAAAGCCTGTGATTAGGGAAAATGAGGCAAAACAAAATGGAACAAAGCAAACAGGAGAAGTGGTCTTTGTGCATTCTTTACAGCTGGGTCCTGGGGCTCTGTTTTTCCGGTCCTCTGTGGAGAGGTTTATCTCTAGGTAATCTCTGAGCAGGTGTCTTCCTGTTAAACCGTCAGGTTTCAGCCCTTTCCTTTGTTCTCTCAACAGAGCAAAGACAAGCTTCCTTCTATTTCCTGGCCAAGTTCTTGCCAGAGGCTGCAGGCACTCCTCCAGGTCATGTTTCAATATTAGTTACTTTTCTTTGTAACTGTGACCAAATACAGGACCAGAAGCCACTTAGAGAAGAAAGGGTTTCTTTTAACTCGTGATTCAAGAGGCCAAGAAACTCGGCTGGGGAATGCAAGGCGGCTGGTTACATTGTAATCACAGTCCGGAAGCAAAGAGATGCTGGTACTAAGCTGGCTTTCTCCGGGTTTCCTTTCTATTTTACCTGGGAACCCAGCTGGTGGGATAGTATTGTGCCACCGGTATTTAGGGTGAGTCTTTCTTCTTCAGTGAAACCTTGCGAACACACTCACAGACATGCCCAGAGGTGTGTCTTCAGTGATTCTACATTCAGCCAGGTTGACCATGGAGAGTAACCATGGCAGGCACCAATCACTGGCCTCTTGCTGAGTCCTCAGCTTCTAACTATAGACTTATTTTGTAGGTAACAACATGCACTGTCACTCTAAACTGAACCCCACATCCATTCCAAGCACTAAGTCTCCCTGTGGGGCTAGGAAAAGCAAATGGAGAAATAAATCATTAGCTATTACTAGCTACACCAAGTGTCCTCCCCAAACCTCAGTTTTCCATTTACACAAAGCACTGAAGGGAGTCCTCCTCTCCTGGATTTAAACAAAAAAACAAAAATCGTGTGTGTGTGTGTGTGTGTGTGTGTGTGTGTGTGTGTGTGTGTGTAGGTCAGAGGACAACTTTCAGAAGTTGGTTCTCCCCTTCCACTATTTAGGTCTCAAGGATCAAACTCGAGTTGTCAGGCTTGTTAGCAAACACATTTACCTGGTGAACTGTCTCACCTCCGACTCACAGAGTTCTGCCGTGCATTATGTCTGAACAGCTCCAAGGTTGCTTATCCACAAGAGCAGCATCTGCTATGGGTTTAAGTCTCCAAACCTGTTTTGGAGACTTAAATCCGTATATAATCTATATACGGATTCTTTCCTTATCATCCTAACCCCTGCCATGTTAGAATGAGGGTTTTATGGGACCCACTTGGGGAAGCTCTGTATCGGCTGAGCCTGATGCCTGAGAAGCCCTGACAACTTATGATCCTGTAATCTACGCCTTGCTAACGTCACCAGCACGGCTGAAGACATGCATGGTCTCCCTGGGTCCCCGTGACACACTTCTGTGGCCATCAGACCTCGTCTGCGTGTGACTCCAGTCTCTCTTTGTTATTTACTGGTTGAAAAGGGAAAGATTTCAACATCTGCATCTCTAACCTCGACTCTACTGTTGCTCTTTCTTCTCATTGATCATACAACAACCATAGGACCTTAGGAGCCAACCTTCAGTCCTGTCTCTGCCACTTACAGCCATGGAGACTTGCACAAGTCACTACAGTCCTCCAAGACTGGGAGTAAGATGTGGACTTGTAACGTCCCTCAGGATCTCCACATTAGGCATATGTGGAGTTTTTTTGCACTCTGTGCAATCCCCTCCCCCGGAATATAGCATATCTATCACTGATACAATTAAGTTTTTTAAAAAAAAATCAACTGATTTCTGAGTTAATCAAAAGCGAGGTAATTTTGTGTGGGCCTTCTCTAATCAGGTGAGATCATTTTGAAGATGCTTATAAGTGAAGATGTTTCCTGGCAGGCTTGGAGAAGTAGGGGCGGTAAAAGGTTATATGAATTGCTATGCATGAAATCACTTGGCTAGATGAGGGAGGGGTTTAATTGTGTTTCGTGTTACTATAACAAAACTCCTGACACTAGATACTTTATGGGAAAAAAAGGGGGGCTTGCTTCGTAATTCTGGAAGTGGAATGCCAAAAGTATGAAGTCCACTCAGCTACTAGTGTTCAAACACTGAGAAGCAGGAAAGAGAATGTGAGTTTTCTGAGTGCAAAAGAGACTGCCTGGGCTATATGTTCAATAAAATCTCATTTTAAATGGTGATTTATGTGAGATTCTGAGGCAGTGCAGCATAAAGATGCTCAAATGTTTATGTCCACAAAGGCTGCTGCTGTGTCACTGGAACACCGGACGGGCTGCCGGAGGTGACAGCACAGTCATAAAGATTCAAGTGTGTCTTTCAACCTTTGCCAGCATACTTTGGGGTGACTGAATCCGTCCCCACCAGCATGCTTCAGCATCACCAGCCCCAGCAAGCTGCCATCTTGGAGCTTGTTCACTTCCGCTTCATCCTTCTCTTCTCCATCCCTTTCAGGACTGGATTGTCCCGATGCTGTGAGCTGAGCCGATCAAGCCAGAAAAGATTGCCTGTAAACACAAGCCTCCTAAATCCAACAATAGACTGACTCTCCTGGAAATAGGAAGGTGGTGGTAGCCTCAAGCTTGAAGCTCAATCGTCAAGCAAATACCTATAGTTTAGAAAGTTGGTGTGTGTGTGTGTGTGTGTGTGTGTGTGTGTGTGTGTGTGTGTAACTTAATCCCCAGTGTCAAACATTAATGATATTTGGAGGCTGGGCTGAAAGGCTATTGGTAATACATGAAGTCACAAGGTGAGGATAGCATCAGTGTCTCTGTAAGAGGAAGAAGGAAGTATATACTAGGCTACTGCACTTGCTCTGTCTTGCAGTGATACCCACCGCTATATTATATATGATAAATGTCAAGAAGATGCCAGTACCAGAACCATAGCCAAATAAACTTCTCTTGTTTATAAATTACCTTCTCTGGGTATTTTATTATAGCAAAGAAAACCAGACTAAGAAATCAAGTTTCTGAACTCCACTTACCAGAACGACAAGGATCTTGTCAACTGTGATTCCTTATAATAGCAAGAACAATCTATGGACCAACCACACATTAAGTCTGTGTTAGGTGTCACGAATAAGGCACGCTCCTCGGGCCTGTGTTAGAGGTACGAATGGGTAGTGGCGATAATAAGATTCCTATCAGGGATCCTGTGTCAGATTGGAGTTCCACAGGCTGATTTGGCTGTATCGAGGGAGAGACAGTGACTATTTATTCCTTTGAAGTAGAGATTAAATGTCCAGTTATAAGATTGTCAAGAAGTCTATTACCAAAGCTTCTCTCTCATTTTGAAACATCTGCCACCCAGTTAGGGGAAGAACAGACCCTGCATGGTGACAAAGTCCCTGGATCTGGTGGTTCTGTCCATCTACAGAGAAGCTGTTGAGTGAACAATACACAGTCTTTCTCTCTCTCTCTCTCTCTCTCTCTCTCTCTCTCTCTCTCTCTGTGTGTGTGTGTGTGTGTGTGTGTGTGTGTGGTGTGTGTGTGTGTGTGTGTGTGTGTGTGTGTGTGGTGTGTGTGGGTGTGTGTGTGGGTGTGGGTGTGTGTGTGTAAGCACCCCCCATCCTGTTAACCCTTCCTATTACTCCTACTCCTCACCACAACATAAACCAAAAAGCCTTACATGAATGTTTCGGGGAAATGCACAACACACACACACACAGAGTGAACTAATGAAACACAGCCAGGACACACCGGATACTGCAGATGATGGATATGGAAGGTGCTTGCAGCTTTCAGAATCTGGTGAATCGGTCTGTTCTCAGTGAAAAGTTTCATCGAAGAGCTGGAGAAACGGGAGTGTTCACTAAGCTTTTCCACCAAGGAGGATTAGAACAAGGATCCTAGAGAGAATGGAATCTGAGGGAAAGTCAGTCTAGCTCAGGGGTTCTTAGCAGAAGAGTGACATCATCTTTGTCGGGCTTGAAAAGTGCCTTTGTGGTCGTTGTATTGGAAATAGAGGCAACGGTAGAATCAGGGAGAGCTGGTAAGAGGCCGATGGAGCAGCAGGGCTCTGGGATGAAGGTGTTCCCTACCAGGGCGAGAGCGGAGCGGGGAATGGATGAGAATCAATCAGATCCAGCATATTTTTCTAAAATAGGGCAAAAATAGAGCACTCCCTAGCCAATCTTATGAGAGGTGCCAGAGAACAAGAGTAGGTAGCAACGTCAACATTTTTCCCCAGACAAGGGGGAAGTTGGAGTTGCCCACCCCCCCCCCAGCCATGTAGGTACAGAAAATAGAATATTTAGAATGGGGATGAGGGGAAGGTTCTGTTTGGGATCTGTTGACACTGCAGATTTTCTTCTCTGTTCCCTCTTATCTCGGGCTCACAAACAACGGGCCAGGTCAGGGAGTCTAAGAGAAACAAGGTGGGTTTATTGAGAAGAAGGAAATCTCAGGAAGTTGCCAGGAAGGACTGACTGGGAGGAGACCCCTCCAAAAAATGAGTTGGGAGATTTTTAGTGGACTTGGGTGGGGGTCTGCCTGGCTATATATGCAAAAGGCGAGAAGAAAGACCAGCAGGCATATTAGTGGAGAGTCTGCCTAAACAGGGGAGGGGACTCAATTAGGGCCACTTGTCCCTGCTTCCTCAGTTCTCCCTTGATGTCACAGTGGAGACCGGAGAAATGAAACAAGGAAAGAGGTGTAAGCAGGTGGTACCCCTGAGCATGGTTTTTACTCTCCACTTCTGGCCACCAGCACGTACCACAGCCAGGTCCTCTCCTTCCTGTGTCACTGGGTCTGAGAAGTCCATCCAAACTTCACCAAATACAGCCTCTGAACAAGTTAGGTGCAGATGTATCCAGGTTGTAAGGTATGCACGCCTCTAATTCAGGAGAGAGGTTAACCCGGACGTCATTAGTATACAATTGATGTTTCCCAACTAGGTGAAGTCAACAGAGAAGACAACCACAGAGTGAGCCCCAGGATCCCAGTCAGGTTAAGAGTAGGGGAGCTCATGGGAGAGATGAATAATAAATAAATAAATAAATAAATAAATAAATAAATAAATAAATAGGAGGGTGAATCGTTATCTGTGGGTCTGTGGGGTAGGGAAAGCAGACTTACACGTTACATGTGGTCAAACGAAAGAATGACACCCCTAGAAGCCAAGGATTGCTGATGGAGCGAGCACGATGCAGCCTGAACAGCATCCCCTGATGTGGCATTGGTAGGAGTGGTTTCCATGGAGAGGTGGGGTGAAGGCCTCGCAAGGTAACAACATCTCTGTTGAGAAGCTTGCTGTAATCATCAGGAAGAAGATATGGGCAGTAGCTCGAGAAAAATGGGACCAGGGAAGGGATTAATTAACAGAGGTGAATATTAATTAACGTTTATATAAAGATGGTGCTAAGCTCATATAGAACTAAAACCGAATCAGTGTGAGAGGGAGCGGGAATGATCATAAGCAGAAGAGTGGGGTCTGGCTTCTGGTAGACACACAGACAGTTCATCAGGACATTGTGTGAGAAGACTGGACACAGAGGGTAGATGTTGGCATGCAGTACATACAGTGGCAGAAGTCTGCGGAAGTCATCTTTTGGTTACTATCATATTCTCAATGAAGCAGTGAGCAGGCCAGAATATGTTCTATGAGAAGCCTAGGGTACACCACCAGGATAGGAGGTTAGGACATATAATGATCATCAGACAACAACCCCCAGAGGTTTGTGTTGATAGACCCTTGAAAAAGAAGAACTAAAAAATGGGCAAAAAAGACCTTTGCTCATCGGGCTGAAGAGGCAGGAGCCAGAACATTAACCCAACCCACTGCAAAGTCTGTACCTTGGGCTGGGCTGGGCTGGGCTGGGCTGGGCTGGGCTGGGCTGGGCTGGGCTGGGCTGGGCTGGGCTGGGCTGGGCTGGGCTGGGCTAAGCTGGGCTCAGGCACAAGGCAGAAGCAGGGGAAAGAGATGAAGAGGAGAAGGATGCTTTGCCTACCCTAAATCAGTAAAAAGACAGAAAGGATATGCAGGCTCACTCAAAAATCCCCACCCCACTCCCAACAAAATTGTTGATCATTGAGTGGCTCAGATATTCTTCACACCTGCTAGGTCCCTTTGAGGGTCTGCTGCTATGTTTTGCATATAGCTTAATTAAAGACTACATTTCCCACAGCCGATTAGACTCCATTATCATGTTCCTTGAGCTTCCCTGGATCTGTCATGCATATCTAGGCCATCTGAGAAGCATCAGGACATCTGTATGAGGTTTTGGTAGCTGCTGTAACAAATGAGGCACGGCTGAGGCCGGATTAAAACCATGCTGATATATCATGAACAGCACTGGAGGACCGCAGATCTATGGAGATCTCACTGACTACAGGTGCTGGTAGGGCTGAGGTCTCTGGAGCTCTACGGGAGAATCTATCACTTTGTCTTTTTCAGGTTCTAGAAGTCACCTGAATCTCTCCTTTCCACAGACATCACTCTGACCTCTTCTGCCTTCTTCTACATTAAGGAGTCCTTGTAAACACACTGGGCCACCCAGATGCTCCCCCAAACACACTTCTTATCTTCAAGACATCAAACTACCAACTTCAACTGTCTCCATCCCATGTCCAGGTTCCAGACCAGACACAAGGAGGTGTGGGTCTGAAGCCACCCACTTTAGTGACTCTAAATTCCCAGCTCCGAGTTTGCATCGCACCTCTGTGCAACGCTAGCCTTCAAATTCTTATTGTCTGCATCCTGTCATTCATTCAATCAGTCAGTCATTTATTCATTTATACAAAATTTAGGGTTTAAGAAGCCAGCCTGGTCTGGTAGTTATTCTCCTACCTCTCCTGCAGTGTTTATTAATGAATGTTATTTCTTCTAGAAATCTCACGAAATAGATGAAACGAAAATGTATTTTGCATCTAATCTTCTGCATGTACTAGAAGGGTGTGAGAACAGAGGACAGGGAGGGGTGTGGCTGGGGGCACCACAGTCCTTTCATGTTCCCTGCTCCTGTGGCTAAGACACAACAGATGTAGGGGGGTAAGCTCTGTTGGGTGGTAGGGTCTCACCTGACAAACTTCGTTCTAGGGCCATTTAAATCATTCTAATTGCTCAGAAACATCCCATTAAGTTCCCAGTGAAGGATGCTGGGGAAAGGGCAAGGAAAAGTTAGGAGAGGCCGGAAGGAAAAGGCTGTTTCAGACCTACCATTTGGCTCCTGCAGCCTCTTGCAGTTTGCTTAAAGCAAGGAGGCAGGGGAAGGAGCCAAGGGCAAGAGAGAAAACAAACAGATAATGTCAGGTCCTGCCCTTAGAAATGCAAAATTCATTAGAAAAACATTGATTGCGGAGAATTGATTTGATTGTCAGACACACACTACATCGAAGGGAAAAAAAAAATCTTTCATTATGATTCAGAATTTGTTAAAAGGAAAAGCCGAGAGGAGAGGACAGGACAAGCAGGAGCAGAGGGAGGACAAGCTGTTGCAGGTGCCTGCTGTCAGAGACACAGACCTGACCTGCTGTCCCCAAAGAAGACCCCTATGATGTCTTATGGAGGTGATTTGTCTGCTTCCGTCCCAGGACCTGCAGTTCTTTGCATGCTCAGTAGAGAGACCAGATCTGCAGCACTGACACTTGACCAGGAAGGGCAGACCATGTCTACCTGTTTGCAGCCCCTCCCCCACTTTCCCCTCCTCCCCTACAGTGAGCTTGTATATCTGGGTCTGGTTAAAAGACTGGGGAGCTCTAGGTTACTAAGAACTCTACCAAATGCTACCCTGGCTCACCTATCTCTCTCTCTCTGGGGAGCACTGCTAAGTCTCTCTCAGATCTTGCTCCCAACTCACACCCACCCATTGTTCCAAGGCTCTTTCTGTCTTCTCTCACTCCCCCCACATCTGAGAAGGCTACGTCCTTTCTGTCTGGGGTTGTTCCTTTTGGCTTCTGGTCTTGACGTCACCTTCAATGCCCTTGATACGGGTTCTCTAAGAAAGTCTTAGCACCACCCACACCTCTGCCGATAGCTTCCTCCTGTAGATCCCTCAGTGGTTCCACACAGACCGGGGCCCTGATCCCCAACCTCCAGAGCTGATGACGCTGATGCTGACTTTTGTCCTCAGCTCCAACTCTACTCGTCAATGGTGACTTATTTCATCAAGTCTAAGACTCTGTTACTTGAAAAATGCAGCATCGCAGGCCACTCCGTGTAACGTTAAGCACACTGTCAAATAAAACATGATGTGCCATCCATGGTAAGGCGAATCTCGATAGTAGGCATGCTAAAATACAAACAAAGACAGAACCAATAAAATGCAATTTTTTTTACCTATTGATTCCTCCTCTTGGGCTCCATTATAAAGCTGACCTTCCTTGGCTGTGCCCCTAGAAATGATCCACCTCAGGCCTCTGGCTTCATCTCCCTTGTAACTCCTAGGAGATTATCTGGACTGTGAAAACCATGAAATCAGACCAGCCTGTACCCAAGGGACAACTTCAAACAACACACCATTAGGGTACCTTTGCCCTGGCAGGGATTAGCATAGCCTCATCTATCTGGGCAATATGTATGCCCATACACACTAAAACCAATTACTGAGCTGAATGCTGGAGTACCCAGAGAATGAACACTTGATCTCAAACCTCGAGTATCCTAACTCAGCCTAGATAGCCCCAAACTTTTAACACATGCAGAAGGGTCCTGACAGGACATGGTTATCTGTTTCCTCAGGATGGAAAGTTTCTTCTAGAAGGGAGAGAGGAGGCTCCTGGGGCTTCTTAAACTCACAAGAAACTTTTAGGCTCAAGACGTTCATAAAATAAGACTCCCCAGGCCCTTCTCTGGGGTTCCATAAGCTATTAACAATTGCTAGAGAAAAAGGGATGCTTAAATGGTGTAGCTGCCCACAAGTTTCACAGAGCACAGCAGTAACTTAAGTGTATATCACTGTCATCATCATCATCGTCATTCTCATCTTCTTCATCATCTTCATCATCATAGTCATCATTAACCATAGCTTTGGTGAGTCATTACCCATGCTGGGGCAATGTAGCTGCCTGAGTCACCTGTAAATAACCTCAATAAACTCAAGCTGGGCATGGGTGGAATCACTTCTCTAGTGTGTCCTTGCCCTCCCTATCTGGTGGGAATAGATACAGACCCCACCCCCAACCCCCAACCCCAACCCCAGGGAAAGTCACATCACAAGTGTGGTGGTAATGTCTTCATTGTAAAAGGCTGAAATGACGTGACAAGGAGCCATATCTATGACGAATGGGACATTTACAAGGTGAGACCATTCTAAGAACTCCTAGACAGAGAGAAGTGCAAGCTGTTAAAGGTGAGAGCATATTGAAGACCTACAGTAGGCTCTGCTGTGCTCTAAGAACGCTCGGGATGTCCCGAGGAATAAAATGGAGCCAGGCTGCCCTGCTGAAGAGTGGTGACTTTGGAATAATCCTAGGGAGTCATGGAAGGAGTCTGATAGAGTGTCGTGTGCTTTCTATGAGCGCATGCTTCCTAGCATAAAGTTCTCTGCTTCCTGATGAGATCTCTGTGATTTGATGCCTGAATATTCAACTGGTCCATGCCTTCTGCTCTGGCTTCTGCCTCTACTTCCAGCACAGCTAAATTTCCAAAGATGGCATAGAAACCAACTCTGAGGCTAGCCTGGGGGAGTTCTCAGAGGCACTTAATGAGAGTAATTAATTAGCACTGACCAGACAATAGCAACAGAGTCTGCCTGCTGCTATGACTGGTGGGCCGGAGTGCGGAAGAACTATCTGACCAGTTGGGAAGAGGAATGGGTCTGGAGCTGGCAGAATGTTCGAGAAAGCAAAGTCAACTGTGAGCTTCGGGCTACCCATGTCACACTGATCTGTCCTCCAAGAGTCAGAGCCTCTGACTGAGTGACGGTGAGTATGGGGTAAGCTAATTCCATCCCAAACTAAAGTGATGGTCTCAAGGCATCCTGAGTAAAAAGCCCATGATCCTTTGAGGGTATTAGGAGCAAGGTCTGAAAATGGCACCTGTCTGCAACTTCTCAGTTCTGTGGCCCATGGAGATGCACAGGGTGATGGAAATGAGATCCCTCCATACAAAAGGGACATCCCCATGATAACTGAACACCACAGAAGGGACACACTGATCTCTGTTGAGCCATTTACCTCAGGTGGTAATATCCATGAGACCCAAATCTCTGTATTTGGAGTTCAGTAGCACTGACACCACTTCAGGCTCCCATCAAAATCAAACTGAGTCAGCACAAGCACCTGAATGCCTAAGCTTCAGTTTCTCGGTCTCTAAAATGGGAGAAGAGCTGGAGCAATGGCCTCCAGTAGGTTTTGACCATAATGGCGAGGTGGGGGTTGCACTGTACGTATAAGAGGAATCATTATCTGAGCCTGTGGGAAGTTTCCTCCCAGCAGGCTGCTTGCCCCCCCTTGGGCACAGAGTCACACTGCTTTAGAAAGATGTATAGGGCCTCAGCCTCACTCTCCACCCAACATCATACAAATGGGACCCCAGAGAGGATGGAAATTGAACAGTCCCCACAGGAGAGGAAACATGAAAGGTTATATGATTTGAGCCTGCATGGGGGTCCAAGCGACCTTTCCTTGAGTTAAAAGACACAGGCTGCTAGGCCAGTGACCAATAAGGCAATCAGCGCCGGGAGCTGGGCTGTTCCCACAGATTACAAGGATTGAGCAGAAGGATTCATGCTGCCTTAGTCACAAAGGCAAGCACATGCACACAGGTGGGAAATGTCAAGTCTATGCAGCCACAGACACACAGGCCACCTGTCACCACAAAGTTGTACGGCATCTACATAGATGGATACCCAGGGGCAGGTATATGTCAGTATAGAAACCTATGAATGCACATAGATGCATCTAGACAGATACACATCTGTCCAGGGAAGACAAAATGTGCAGTTCTCAGTATTTACAGGTCTCTGCAACTAGATATACACAGAGAGATGTTGAGACGCTAGAACGGAAGTTGGGTTGGATAAAGGATTAGGTGTAGAGTAGCTGACTCTATAAACTTGTTAACATGGAGAAAATTCATTGTTCACGTGGGTAGTCACACACCTCCAAACAGGCAAAGAAGAGCCCAGAAATACATGAAGCCACACACAAATGAAGTCACTTCCATATGGCTGCACTAGTGAACACAGTGGAACATCTTGAAACTCACCACATGATCTCAGAGGCACACAAACGGGACTTGGAGCCTGCTTTAAGCCCTAATTAGATGTGTTGGCCTGAGTAAACCATCCTCTCTTTGAGTTTCTATGTCCTTGTCAGTAAACTCTGGAGGCTGAACAAGCAAGTGCTGAACCCATGGAGTAGCTGAGAAGCACACAGGCGGTCATCATTGCAAGCTAAGCTAATGACAGGACTTCTGCAGGTAGCCAGGGTCTGAGATCAGACGAAGATAGTCCCAGAACCTCCTTCCTGATGGGACATGCCTATAATATCTGCTACTTGCAAGGCTTGTACAGAAAGGATGCGAGTTCAGAGCCAGTCTGAGTAACTTAGTGAACTACTGTTTCAATTTCTTTTTCTTTTAACTAAAATAGGGCTGGGGCAATAGCTCAGTGGTAGAGTGTTTGTCTTTGTATGCGTGAGGTTTTAAATTCTATTTCCAGCATGAGATAGAGACAGGGAGAAAAGGGAAAATCTTTGCTGCTTCAGCTGGACAGTTAGGACATGGTACATCAGGGCCTTCCTTTCAGCCTGCAGACAGAGGTATTTTTAGGGAAACTGAGGGAAAAAAATAGTGAATGAGAGCTCTCTTCCAGTGAAGAGATGGACACTCTGCATCTGCCTAGGGACCTTCCAGCAAGTTACAGCCAGAGATAAACATCCAGACTGGTAGCATGCTGCAAATTGTAAGAAACAGCCCAGGTCATGGGCTAGGTGTTGGTCACTGTGCCAACACAAAGCCCACAGCATCCTTCTGGCACACCATAAAGTGACCTCAGAGGAGATCTGTGTACTCCATCTTCTACAGTCAATGGCTTGCAACTCCCTCAGGGCAACACTGCCAGCACCCAAGGGTGAGTACATACACAGGATGCACCCTGGATGCCATGTATGCACAGGAATGTCCTGATGTGGGTATGGCTATACATGAAGCTGTGTGTGTGTGTGTGTGTGTGTGTGTGTGTGTGTGTGTGTCTGTGTGTCTGTGTGTGTGTGTGTGTGTTTACTTAGGCTCTGTCGCATGCTTAGTTATCTACACCACATAACCGTTGACTTACGCATCTTCAAACCATTCAAGCCTCTTGTACAACACATACTTGAATAATCAAACTGTCTAAGGGTAGATGTCTCAGGTATGTTTTGACCCATTTGTGGGTGCCAAGGTGTATCCACCTTAAAGAAAAAGCCATTTTTTTTTCTGTGACCCTGCTCAAGTCATACAAGATAGGAAGAAAACCTCTGCCTTCCTCTGCCCCTTCCTCTATTCCCTGACCCTCTCCTACAGGTACAGCTGAGGAAGCCCATGTCATGGTGTCTTCATGATCAGGGCTAGGAACAGAGTACTAAGGGGTACAGAGATTCCCCCTACTCCTTAGTGAATAAGCTGAGTGAAACCAGCTCTTCCAGAGAACAGAAGAACCCACAGGAATCTGGGTTTCTGGCTTGCGACTCTGGGCCACTGCGAAACAGAGGGGAAAGATATCCATGGGTATTTCATTTTCCTGTATCAACTTTACTAGCTAGAAAGTTGTTATAGCGACAAAGCTAACTAGTATGTGCTTTGTTATGTACAAGATAAAAACCTACTCCAATTCATAAATGTGAAAATGCACATGCCTTTAAGAGAGATAAAAATATAGAAATACATGCATTACCATCTGCCTCTTGTGCCTGCTTCTTGGTCCAGAAGTTGAAGGGAAGAGGGAAGCAGTTAATTATCACTCTCAAACCTCTAGGCATTTGCATACATCTGTATGGGAGGGTAGCTATATGTATCCAGCCACTATAACTAAGCCTATGGCATCTCCCATCTGTGGGTTACTGGTTGAAATACTGGTCACTGAGAACATGTATGTACATGGGTCTCTGAGCACATAGTGGCTACACACACTGGTATGTTAACATCGATGTAAACGAGTTCATGTACTCGTAATTGTGTGCTGTCTTTTCTGTGACTGAGAGTCTCAGCCCCAACCCTAGACCCCTGGCCAGCATCCCACAAGGGCCCCAAGTATCTACAGCAGGAAGAACGAAAGTAAGACAGATCCTCTTCTTGGCTCCTTCATTCTCCTTGTGCTAGCTGCTTCCTCTTAAGGAGAGGCCATCCAGAGACAAGGCCCCTCCAGATAGTCAGCCCCTCAGCCCTGGCTAACTTGCCTGAGAACAACAGATACAACAATCTGGCAATTAGCAATAACCATGTCTCTCTGACAAGCCTCTGTTTCACTAGAATATCAAAGGAACTCAGGAGGGGTTATGGGGTATTCCTGGGCCCAGGAACCAGAAGATGAGGTACTCACTCCTCTGTGTTTCTGGAGCACAGCAGGTACCCTCGCTGCCTGAGCATATCCCCTCTAGTTCCCCACACCTACTTTCTATCTTCTCTGCATTCTTTCTGATCCTTGTTCCCATGTATCCAGGAAGCCTTTATTTCTCAGCTCTGTTCCAGGAAGGAGGTGACTGAAATACTCAGCACAGGAAGGAACCTAGATGACAGCTGAGAGAGAGAGAGAGAGAGAGAGAGAGAGAGAGAGAGAGAAGCAGTCCCTGGGAGATGGACTGTCCAGGCCTTTGCCCATGGATTTGGACTCCATGGGACACAATGCAGCTGAGTGAGCGCGGCGCTGCTGTGGAAGATGAGCTACAGTACATACCTTTCATCTCCTGATGCTTTCTAAAGAAAAAAAAGTTCTCCTCCACCCCCACCCCAACCCTCAGCATTCATGGTGGCTTCTTGGGTACAGGAAGAGTTAACAAGGATACCTAAAGAAAGAGCCAGGGAGGCAGTCTCTTCCCTTGAGGAGATTGAACTCAACAAAGGAGAAATAAAACGTCTGCCAATTATTGTAAAACAGAGTACAGGGAAGAAGTGTGGTGACAGAAAGGATGAGGGTACTATGGGAGATGAAACCATTGCTGTCTAAGGAAACTGGAAAACGCTTCCTGATATGGAGAATGTTTGAATGAACTGGACCTTGAGAAATAGAGATGTGATGGATTTGGAAGGAGATAATGGCACAAAGGCATTTAAGTTTAGTAAGTTATGAAGATGAAAATTGTGGTGGTGGTGGTGGTGGTGGTGATGATGGTGATGGTGGTGGTGGTGGTGGTGATGATGATGGTGGTGGTGGTGGTGGTGGTGGTGGTGGTGGTAGTGGTGGTGACAACAATGTGATGATAACAATGGTGATGATGGTGGTGATGGTGGTGATGATGGTGGTGGTGGTGGTGATGATGATGATTACAATGATGGTGATCATGATGAGGTAGAGGTGACAGTGGTGATAAACACCATCAATGACAATGAAAGGATCCCTTGTCTCCTTCTAGAATCAGACCTGGACTCTACTGCTCTGCTCATTCCTGCCTAGCCCACCCCCAGCTTCTTTCTCTCTGGAAAAATGCTTCCTGGAATTTCTAATAGAGGTGGTCCATCTGCCCCCCTGTAGCAGAAAACCCCTGGGAGAGAGCTGGAGATTGGTCTGTGGTCCTGGTTCAATTACAGGGCAGGCTGGGAGCACATGAGAAGATAATAGGAGAGGGGGAGATAATACTCTGTAGCTGTGTAATGCCTTAGAGCTTTCTAATTACCTTGATGCACTTTATTCCATGCTGAGGAGAAAGGCGGTATTGACCACATTACAAAGATGGTACCCAGGCACAGAGAGGTGGGAGCTCATTGAGATTACATAGGTGAACTTGGTTCCCAACCGCTACCACGCACTGTGCCTGAGGGACCACTCTGAGCCCATCCAAAGGGACCAGGCATGTGTTCTGAGGAATGACGTCTGCAGTGTGCCTTTCTACCCATGGGTGATGAATGGATGTCTCTGTCACCCACCACAGGGCTTGGGAGACATTGAGAACCGAAGAGCAGACCCCTTTGGCTTCTGCATCTCCCATGAGCCTACACACACACACACACACACACACACACACACACACACACACAGAGAGAGGGGGGGAAGCATCCAATGCATACTTATTTATTAGACATTGTTCATCACAGTGCTTGACATCAGTGCTACTGCCTACCCTTGCACTAGAGAACAAAATCCAGGCCCAAGGTAGAGCAGACTGACAGAGATGTTAACCTGGGTTGGTCACAGACCTGGCTATTTGGAGATAGTAAAGTATCAACAGAAGTGTCAGAAGCCTGCCAGGCTCAGAAAAACCCAACTGGGAACCAGCACTCACCTCAGCCTCCTCAATCAGGCTGGCCTGGCCAGGGAAGACTGTGGGTCTTTCACAGCCCCAGAAATGTCAACACTCCTTGAAAGAGGTCTCCGCTGGCCTGAAAATCTCCAGGCTGCCTGCACTTGTGATAAGCCCAATAAATAAAACAATGAGACCCATTTGAAGGCACTTGTGAGACAGTGAGGCTCCCAGAATTTGACTTTGATGAGTTTGAAAGGCAAAGGGAAGAAAGGAGAAGGAGTTTCCTCTTGGGTCCCGGTTTGTTTATTCTGCCTCTCAAAAGCAAGAGGCTCCTAGCTTGATGTTTCAAAGGCCCTAAATGTTTCTCCAACTCTAGACCAGGAGACAGTGCGCCAGAGGGCACCTAGAAATGGCCACTGGGTCCCTGAAGGCTCTCTGTCACAGTGCAGAGAAGCAGACATGAGGAGAGGGGGGACCAGGATGACCCCACCCTTGGGAATACACAGAGAAGGCAGGGAAATCAGAAGCTCCAGGCGGTAATAGAATTCTCATACAGGGACCCGTGGGTCTGTGGACCTCAGTGCCTAGCCTGAGACTGAGTCTGGCCCTCCACAAAGAGCCTGGAGTCCATGGCTTGTGTCTAGATTTGCCCTGAGTTCTCCCATGATGCCTTCGGCTCTGCTTTGCATGTTGTTCTCCTAAAATGCCCTCTCTGAGCCTCTCAGGCAGTGGCTTCACCACAAGCCCAGTCCCTTCCCCACCCCTCTCCTCTACAACTCAATGCAAGGATCTATTCTGTGAGGATCTCTGATGCCAGCACACCCCAACCCAAACTCACAATCCCTGGAGACCTCATGAAAATACCTTGATGAAGTGTTTCCCTTCCTGACTGAAGCTTGAAACATGTCCCTTCCAGGCCACATCCTGTGTGGGCAGCACCCATGGTCACCAGTGGTTCCAGGAGAACTAGAATCTCCACAACCTCCATATGTCCTGCCAATTCACTCAAAACTTTATTTTTTAATGAATAAGCCACAACCCAAAGCATGTGAGGACCAAGGAATTAGCTTTCCCCTTGCCTTCACAAAGGCCCCAGGGTCCATCTCACCCTGTCAACAGTTTTGTCAAGTAGGCAGCCACGTGCTCCCACAGGAAGGGAACTGAGGCTGGGAAGGATGAGGAGGAGCTTAGAGGGCTCTGCAGCTGCAGTGGGGTCCTGCCTCCGGATGCTCTCTCACTCTCCTCCTGGCCGAGTGACCTTCCAGAAAGCTGTCTCTGCATTCATATTCCATGAGGAAAGAAAATGGCGGTAGCTTGGGAAAAGCCAAAGGAGCCAGCCTGCCATCTGTTGCCCTCCTCTGGGGTCTTGCCATTACCCTCCTGTACCTTTGCTACAGTGAGACAATCAGCCAATCCCTCCTCCACCTGGATTGTTTCACAGACTGTGGCCAGACAGACACACTAATTGGCTCTGAGAAGTGATTACTTCAAAGAAGGTCCCACCGGACCAAGATTTCTTGGAAAAACAAACAGTGAGCCCTGTCTCTCCCTCACCTGGAGAAGTGGCAGCACAGAGATCGGCTTCCACCTACCTGTAGGTGGCAGTGGGGTGGAAACGCTTATGTGTAACTGAGCCACAGGCTGCCTGTCTTCTAACCTTAGAGCTGAAAGGCACGCTCCATCAGGACAACAGAGGAAGCAAGTCCTCTTCACAATTGTCCCGCCCACAGTCATTAGAGAGGAAGGAGACAGGTGTCCACAGACAAGGAGGGTGCTGTCATCCTCCCCTACACATTGTTCTGAAACACTACACTCTGGGTTTGCACAACAGTGGACCTAAGCCAGGACACTTACAGAGCAGAGTAGGGTGTGTGTGTATGAGTGCGTGCGTGCGTGCGTGCGTGCGTGCGTGCGTGCGTGCGTGCGTGCGTGCGTGCGTGTGTGATAGAACCCAGAGCTTCGGTGCACTGTTTCAACAAACTGCATGCCAGTTCCCAGGCCTCCTCTGCACCTGCCAAGCTTTCTAAAGAAGTCAAGACTATAAAGGAAGTTCAGGAAACCAAGCAAGCTTGAGTCAAAAAACATAATTACCTACGTGAGCAGCTATTCCACACGAAGTTCTTATGAATGTATTTTTTTTTTTTACTAGTGTCTAATAGTTGTATTTCTCATTAAGAGTCTGAATTTCTTGGAGCTGGAGAGACTGCTAAACAAGTTAAGAACACTTGCTACTCTTGCAGGGGATCCAGGTCTGGTTCCCAGAGATCACGTGGTGGCCCACAATCATATTTATCTCCAGCTCTAAGGAATCTGATGCCCTCTTCTGACCTCCAGTGTTACATGTGGTACATATGTGTCTATGCAAGCAAAAACACTCATACACATGAGATAAATAAATCTGAAATAATCCAAAATATTCTGATTTGTTTTTCAAGCTGAAGGTGTGATAGAGCAAAGCCTAGTACACTCAAAGCCTCAGAATTTGTCCTCAGCATGAAAGAAAAGAGGGGGTGGGGAAAAAAGGGTGGAAGAGAATTGTTAGATTCCTGGATGCTCTGCTGCTGCTGCTGCTGCTGCTGCTGCTGCTGCTGCTGCTGCTGCTGCTGCTGTTGTTGGGTTTGTTTGTTTGTTTGATTTAAGACAAAGTTTCATATAGGCTAGCCTGACCCCAAATTTACTATATATCCAAGGATGACTTTGAATTCCTACCTTTACCTCCCACGTGTTGCTATTTCAAATGTATCCCACCATGCTAGAATTCTTGTGATGCTAGAATTGCTTCTGGGGCTCGTGCAGGCTAAGCCAGCATCCTACGGCCCGTACTACCTCCCCGGACCAGGTTTTCTGTGTTCTCTTAATAAACTCAGGAAATCAGGAACAGTGGGTCTCATCCCCTCATGCTTTCATTTAACCATTTGTAATTTGAAATACTCATCTATCTATTCTGTCGGAAACAGATGAAAAGGAGGCAAAAGAGATGCAGGGAGACAGGAGGCCGTTCCCACGAACCAAGCCAGAGGTAGTGGCCTCAGGAAATAGGAAAGTAGCTCAGCCTCATGTCCCCAGCACCTAGCATACTTCCTAGTCTTCAGGATGAATAAATCGTGACTGTTTACTGATTGGATCCATAAATAATGAAAGATACAGATAAGCAAAATATTAGGTAAATGCTGGCATATAAATATTAGCTTGCCTTTGTTGTCTGTTTGTTGTCCAGGCTGACCTCAAACTGTCTCCATCTCCCCAGTGCTAGGATTCTAAGTGTGAACCATTAGGCCAGGTTTCTGCTGTTTCAGGGATCCATTCCTGTCAGCCTCCTTACTCTTCATCCCTGCATCCCAGAGTCCAAACAAGTGGCTATGAACTTCTGAAGGTCGGTTCTGCTCGTGTCCCAGGCAACAGCATTAGGGAATTGACTCATATCACCATAGAATCATCTATAGGCCTCCCTAAACCTCTTTGGCCCAGGTGGGGTTACTCCCATTTAGCACATAGGGAAAGGAGAGTTGGGGTCACTTGCTCTGTTCCTGGGGTACTGAAGTTAGGATAACTTCTCACAGAGGCTTGCTTTTCCCACTTCTTATAGGATCTCAGAATTACTCTCTCCAGGCTGAGGTGACCCTAGCAAGTTGTTGGTACATTCTACTCCCAATTTTTACTGCAAGTAAAAGGGGGTGGTTACCCAGTGAAGTTTAAAGTTGGAAAACATGAAACTGGGGATGGAAAATGTCATCACCACTAAAAACAAAACAAAACCATTTAGCAAGTGCCTGCTGTATACTATACACTATGGGGAACATTAAGAATGACAAGACCTGGATATACTCATTGTAGGGGAGACTGGGGAGGAGCCAAGCTTCTGGAGCAGTGTGCACAGATTCACATTGGGACACCGCAGCAAGAAACACTGCACAAGAGACCGGTAAAGGAAGAGAAGACGGGCAAGAACAGAAAGGTGGGCTGGTGAGTAAATCAGAGCCATGACAATGGAGACAAAGAGAACAGGGTCAGTGCTGAAGACGCTTCAGTAATGGACCAGGAAGAATGATGGCCACTTAGGCAAAAGAATGGGCAGACCAATGTCCACTCAGATATACCGAAGAACCTAGGTGTTTCAGACAGAAGAGTTGCCCCGATGAGCCCTGCCCCTGACCACAGTATGTCTGCTGAGACATTCTATTGTCCCATTCCCTGAGTCAATCCCTCAGGAGCAGGCATAGGGGCAGGGAAGTGGCTCCATCTCTGCCCACTCCCTTTGTCAACATATAGAGAGTCTTGCCTCTTTCCCTTCCTTTTTTACCTGTCCAAATTCACAAACCTGGTCAACCCTCTTGCCCCTCAATCTAAATAACTCTGTCTTCGCCTAAATAGAGAAGAGGAGATCGAGGATTTGAAGAGACACTTATTTATCTCTTTACCAGACAGTCTAATGAATAATTTCATGTTTGCAAAAGCTCATTTTGAAATCTGAAGACAAGAGATATATTGCCAAGGCGGCTCTAATACTGCGACATTAATTTTGCACTGAAAGATTTACTCAAAAATTAGATTTTACAATTTTAATGCCTCCATTCTTTTCTTTAAATAAGCTGTGAAATACAGTTAATTAGACTTAAACCCTGGAAGCTTAGACGTTTGAGCTTTGGTGTAAGCTACAAAAGAAAGCAAGCTTTTTCACTTGCAAATTAAATCTAAATTCATTACACGCCTAAACCTACACTACTTGCAGAAATCCTGCTGGGCTGGGGAAGGGTCTTCTCCAGGCTCCAGATGTCTCCCTACAGAATTCTGGCTGTGGAGAAGAGTAGGGGAAGAAAAATGAAAGCAGAGGCAGACGGAGGAACGGAAAACACAGACACCGTCAGACAACATTGTCTCAGGCAGTATCAGTATATTCTGTGGGTATCAGCCATGAGCCTCGTTCCTTGGGCAAACAAAGGCTCCATGCTCAAAAGCCATTGCACACCACCCTTCGTAGAAAGCTAAAAGGTTCGGGGGAGGAAAACAAGCAAACAGAAATTGTTTAACTCAGTTTCAACAACAACAACAACATGCTTGACCCAGAAGTTGTTTTGTTTTCAAAACACCCAACATTTGGGTCAAGCTACTGCACTGTAGAATAGTCAACTCTGGACTCTGACAACTTCACAAAGCTGCTTTCTCTTCCTTAGACACAGTCTGGGAGTCGCAGCCCACATCTTCTATTCTGTTCCGTTGTCTGTTAGGAGTGAACTGTGAGACACATATACATCCAGCTATGAAATACACAATCAAATTCATAACAGTTGGAGGAAGTGACAGCCAGGGTAGAGACTGTCCAGGTGTTGAGCTATGTGCTCCGGTCTGCTAGGGACTTCTCAACTTGTTATCCAACAAAACAATTCAAAGGTATAAGGAGGCACAGAAACCTTTTAGTACCTCAGCCTACCTAACGGAGCATCCTTCCACGAAACCTGGGACAGGGCCACTCACGTTTATACTCTGATGCTCAGGAAGTCTGAGACTGCTAAAAGTTTGTCTCATCTCTGGGAAATCCTGGTCACATGTAGACATAAGGTCACCTCCTTGTAGGGTGCTACCCTGGACTGGAGAACATCTTGTCCCAGACTCTTTGTGACGGCCAAGCTGGCTGAACAAAACATTCCCTCCTGGCAACTCTCACGACTGCTGTATCTGGCTTACATATTTTAAAATAAGAGACTCTCTTTTTCAGCACCTAACCTGTGCCAGAGCTCTCTCCTTTGACTGTGGCATCCTAAGCTTTGGGTAGAGCACAGATCCTATTATGACTATTATAAAACCAACAGGGCTTCCGCCTAGATTTGCCCAATATTAAAAAACTTCTGGCCAAGTGTAGTGGTTCACGAGCCAGATGTGGCAGCTCATACTTGTAACCGTAAAACTTGAGAAGCTGAGGCAGGAGGACTTCTGCATGTTCAAAATCAGAATTGAACAGGAAGACCAATGGAGTCAAATAACCTGGACTCTTGAGGACTCCCGGAACTGAACCACCAACCAAAGAGTGAGCATGGGCTGGACCTAGGTCCCCCCTCCTCCCGCACATACATAGCATATGTAGCAGATGTGCTGCCTGTTCTTCATGAGGGTCCCCCAACAACTGGAACAGGAGCTGTCCCTGAATCTGGTGCCTTCAAGAGCCCTTAACTGGGCCACTGTGTCTGGCCACAGTGAGAAAGGATGTGCCTAGTCATGCAGTGACTTGATGTGCCTGGGGGGAAGGGAGTGATACCCAGGAGGGGCACTTCCCCTTCTCAGAGAAGAAGGGGAAGGGAGAATGGCAGGAGAAGCTGTGAGGGAGAGACTGGGAGGAAAGAGGGGCTGATATTGGGTTGTAAAATGAATAAATAATTAATGGAAAATAAATGAACACTTAGAACTTGACATAATAAGTAAATAAAGCATAAAGAAACAAAATCAGGATTGACCACAGAATAAGACCCCAACTCAACAGGAAGAGAGGGAAAAAGGGAAACAGGAAAGAGAAGGAAGAGAAAGAGCAGCAGCAGCAGCAAGAACAGCAATACTTCTCTATGACTTTGTCCATCAGCCTGTGAGCAAAGATACCCGGATGAGATTGCCAGTATCGTCCATCTCTAACAAGCCTTAACAGTCTTGATGCGATTTTCAAAATATCACCTCACATGCCTCCGTGTTACATCTTTTCTTTACAAGACTCCCTCTGTGCCCTCTGCCTGTTATAATTAAGTAATTCATCTCTGAAGGGTAATAATAAAGATGATTACAGTAATAATAATAATTCTGCTTTATTTACAGTGCACAGAGCACTGGCATAAACTCTAATTTGACCCCTACCAAGGCCTAAGTCTTACATAAGAGTTATTGTTTGCTTTCAACAAAGAAAATAACAGGCTCAGAAACGTGGAGCAACTTGTCCAGCAGCAGCCGAGCTAAAGGACAGACAGTGGATCACAGGAAACCTCACTGCCTCTCAATCAGGAGTCCCAACTCCCACATAGCCACATCTTCATGTAGTGTCCACAGCCCAATGTATCATATGAAGAGACTCGGGATATACATCCTTCACGCGACAAGCCAAAGAGACAACAGACTGCTTTGTGTGTGACAGGGTGAAGAACACTGCTCTGGGCTCTACAATATCTGGGGTCTGGTATCGACTCCGCTGTTTCCCAGCTCTGGAACTGCTGCTTCACTGACAGAGCTGAGAGCTGGCCTGAAGTCGCAAAGCTACTGGGAAGTCTAAATGAGGCGAGAACACATAGCATGCTTGACACACGGTACACACCCGACAGATGTTACGCTGGAAGTGAATGGGGGCCAAGGGGGCCCTTCAGAGATCTTTCTGGGAGAAGTAAGGTTTAAATTGGGCTCAGGAAGCTGTTGTGGGTGTGGATGTATCCAAGACAGAATGAGGCCTCTGGAAAGGTGTCCAAGTAGGAAATTACTCTGTGCATCCGAGTAGAGGGAGTTATAAATAAGCTACAGTTTTGCACAGTCAACACTGCAGGAGGAAAGGAAGCCAGGGGTGCAGAAACCACGTAGATCTGGATTTTTGGACTGTGAACTCCATTCTAAGCTCAATTGAAAGAGTGGTGGGATGCTTTGTTGTGGTTGTTGATGTTGTTGTTGTTTTGTTGATGTTGTTTTGTTGTTGTTGTTGTTGTTGTTGATGGTGATGATGGTGATGTTGGTGATGATGATGATGATGATGTTGGTGATGATGATGATGATGGTATTGCTTTGACTTGGAAGGGAGAAGATGGAGACGAGACGACTTTGGAGGCAGTGGCAATGGGGTGGTGATAGAGAAGTAAACTAATTTTTTTCCTCGTGCCTAGCTCTAGCAAAGAGACTCCTCCCTTGTTGCAGGATCCTCTCCCACCCTCCCCCTGAGTGTTTCAGGCACAATTATGGAGCCTCTGTGATAGACCCTGGTATAAGATTCCCGTTCTGATGTGTCAGCTTGTGCCACAGTCTGTGTTAGGTAGATGACTAAACATTGCCTTCCTGAGAACTGGAGCTCCGTCTCTGAGACAGAGAGCCCTTCTCACCCATGACGTAAGCTCATCATGTTGAAAATAACAACTGGACAGTGGTACAGCCAGCAGGGAGATTGCAGACCAGGCACCGGGCAAACCAGGCACTATAGTATTAAGCATACTATAATTCAAGGTCAGATATGATTCACAAGCTTTTTAGAATTCTCTGGCTAAAAGCTACAGCTGTTCTAATAAAAAGTGGGTGGAGAACCCTCCACAGGCTTCCATTTCTTCATCCAATACTGCTATTTCCAGAGTGTTACCTACCTGAAGAGTCAGCTCAGAGGGACACAGTCAACATGGCTTCCTGACCTGTTAGAACCTCTGCCTTCATTTCCCTACGTGCTCCAGGTACTTAGGTTGGCCCCTCCTTGACTGATGTCAGGACCCTCATCCCACCCAGCCATCCAGCCATCCTTTCTCCTGCTGTGATTTTGCAAACCACAGTAGATTCAGAGGGAGGGAAAATCCCTATTAAATAAAACTAAAGAAAAATACCATACACCGTTAAAAAGACACCTGTTTGCCAAACGTTTATCTCTCTTTGCAATCTGGGTATTTAACAAAATATTGACTTGGGCAGGCACAGCATGCTGGATCTCCAGCCTCTCCATAGTCTCTCATGTCATTCCAAGTTTTTCTTCAGTAAATAATTGAGAGACACTGGGATTTCTCTCCAAGAAAGGTTAGGCCTGACTCTGCTTCCAAATAGGTGAGATCACAGTACATTCTGAGCCTGCCTTGCCCCTGGATTTGGGTCCCCTGCTACACTCACTGGACTAGAGCCACTCTTCTAACAACCCTCATGCTGTTAGATGGACGACAAGCCCAGAGCCCTGCTCTCTGCCTCAGTCTCATCCTGGAATTTTCCTGTGCTAACTCAGCTCTGACATTGCTTCCACTCAAGATTCCAAACTTCCTAACAATCTTCTGATGCTAGGATGTGACCTTATCTACGCCATTCACACTTGAGACCCACACAACTGGGTTTTAAGAACAACAACAACAAAAAAAAGTGACACGATGTCTTAAGTATGTTCATGGTTTTGTGTTGGGCCCCCTTCATAACTGTCCTGGGGCATGCACATGGCCTGCAAGCCATGACATGTCTGATTTTGATATTAAATGTCCCACTAACAGCTCCTGTATCTTGGTAACTTAATTGATGGTGCTATTGAAAGGTAAAAGACCTTTTAAATTTGGAGCCTAATGGGAGAAAGTTAGGTTGTGAAGGTATCCCCCTGAAGATGCTGAGACAAGCTCTTCCGCCTTCTATCCCCCCACTTACTAGCCACCATGAAGGAAACAGGCTCACTCCATCATATATGTTGATGAACTATTCACCCACCCACCCTGCCACAGACCCAAAATAACAGATCTTGGAAGCTTCTCACACCATAACCAAAGCCACTTTTTTTTTCTTTAAGTTGATTTTCTCAGGCATTTTGTTATAGAAACAGAAAGCTGATTGACATAAAGACCCTCTTGACTGAACTCAGGTATTCTGTCACCCACCTACCTCTTCATATGTGTGCTCCCCTCAATGAGCAGCTGAAAACATAGTCTCTTCCTGGGAAAGGTCCGCTTCTGTACCCCTGTCCTTCCACACCTCAGCTTCCCGGAGGCTTTGAATGTCACAAGTGGCTCAACCATTTTGTTATCTTCCAATTGTCAGAAACACGTGCCCCATCTCTTTCTGCTCAGAAACACCACTTCTCTTCTTGTGGCCGGCCTCCAGCCTCCTTGGGTGGGCAGCAGAATTGCCTCATGTAGAGTAACAGGTTGCCAGTGGTGGCAGCAGCTTCACTCTCTACCCCAGTCTCAAGCCTTCTCCTCTCTGGTGCAGATTTCATAACTCAGTAGGGGAAAGAGACTCCCAAGAAACATATCCGTGTCCTTCCCAGCTTCATACATCCAATTTCTCACAGCGAACACACCGTGGCAGGCACCCTGCACAATGCCTTACTCACTTGCTTTCCCAGCCTCACCCCTGTGAACCCCAAGCATATATTTGCTGTTTAGCCATTTGAGCTGCCTTTCCCAAATGAGTTCTGCTTATCATCTCCCCTGGCCCATCCACGTAGAGAATGCCTGGTCAATCTCCTGGTGTAATGGCCTCTGCCAGAAAACCCTTGGGTAGCCTCCTGAGACAATGACAGCTCATGACCCTCTGTGGGTCCTTCAGCACTGCACTTAAATGTGTTCTACTAGACAGTGCTGCCTCTATAGTGGTGCGTCTTCTGCCTTCCAAGACATTCAGTTGTGGCTAAGAACTCAACCTCTGAGTCTTACAGAGCAAGGACCAAAATGCAGCTCCATCATTTGCTAGCTGGGAGCCCTTCGGCAAGAGCAGACTTCAGACTCTGCCCCTGTAAAATGGTAATGATGATGAGAACCACCCTGTGCAGCTGCTGTAAGGATTAAACAAGTCAACACATATAAATCACACTGCCTGCTTATACAGTAAGCAACCATTGGTGGTTGGCTCATTCTATCTTCCACTCTAGGATGCTAAGTTCTTACCACATAGGAATAATAACTACATTTACTCAGCATTTACAAACACTAGTCGGGTCAATTCCTTTAATGCTATTAGCCATGTGAAGAGCTGTTTGGTTATGCCCATTGTGCAGATGGAAAAATAGCCTAAATTCACACAGCAAGCGAGGAGCTGATCCAAAAGTTAGGGACTCTGGCTCTGGAGACTTCTAATGATGACACCCAAGTTGTCTCCTTACTCATGCGATCAATCTGTTCAACTCCATAGCCTTGGCAAAGTGTTGGAAGATGTTTTGCATGGACTCAGCATGTAACAAATTCTCGTATGCAGGAGTTGCCTAATGATGAGCAAAGAATCCATGTGCAGAGAATCAGCCTGTCTCCGTTATCCCTTCTCCCCACTTCCCTACGTGCTCTGATGATTCTTGACTCTCCAGCCCCAATGAGAGTGGGCATCCATCACCCGAACATTTCAGTCTTCATAAATAAGAACAGTAAACAGAGCCATTTCCCACTTGCTGAGGAAGAGGAAGAAAGTCCCTCATCACCCGACACGGTCCCAGTCTCTGCTCTTCCCCGCACAACCTCTGAGCAGACGGAAGAAGGAAAGAGAGACAGACTTTGGACAGGGAGAGATAGAGAGAGCATTTGACTCATTAGCTGTATATTAAAGTCTGACGTTTGAACCTGACGAGATCTGAGTGGGGCTGGAGTAATGAATTAATCCCAGGGAGGAAGACAGGTCTGCAGCTACTGGGCCATTAGCAGCCAGCTGAGAAGGACGCCCTGCAGAGATGACATGTGCCACAGAGTTTGTTCCCTGACACCTGGTTCCTTTTGGAAGCTCCCAGCCAACCTCCAGCAAGACCAGACCTGGGACATAGTCAATACATGTTTGCCTATGAAGACTCTGAAGAGTGGAACTTCCCTCCTGCCCCCATTTATTGAAGTAGGATCAAGCCCCTGCTGACATGTGCCCCAGTTAACAGGCCCCGTATCTAATAGGGGACATTTAGACCATGGCCCTGCCTTTGGACTCCCATTCTGGGGTCACAGAACAGAGTATCTTCTGACAATAGAGAATAAGAGTAAAGTGAGCATCCATCCGTCTCCCTGAATTTATCTCATCCCTTCATTTTCAGATTTATTCACATGCACACATAAACACACACGCTCCCCAAATCCTTTAGACTCTCTGACTCCCCACATTTTAATGACACAGGGTCCCAGAATAGTCACAGAGGAGTGTTGGCATAAATTTCCTTCCAAAAATGAAGACAAGAGAAACAATCTCCCCAGAGCAGCATCCTGAAGCACTGGCTCTCTCCTCTGGGCTGGGCTGTCTCTAACCCCAGGCCACAGAATTCATCGCTCACTCTGATTCAGTGGGACAGTTATTTTATATTATTAAAATAAGAGATTATCACCACTACCAATCTCCATCTCCTTTCCAATCTCGTCTGAAAAGCAAGCATCGCCTTCTGCTCCCCGACCCCTAATTCTCTCTGCCTCGGCTGTTAAATCATTTAACCTGGCAAAGTGTCGAGCGATGCATTTTACATGAGAGACACAAGGCGGGATAAATCTGGGCTGACTGCTGTGTCTGAAAAGAAATGTCTGAGGTGTGGCCAGGGTCAAAGGAAGCTTGGATAGGATGCAAAGTTGGGGAGAAGATTCTCTCCCTCCTCCCTCCCACCTCCCTCCCTCTACCTTCCCTCCCTCCCTTCTTCCCTCCTTCTCTTCCTCTCTCTTTCTTTCTCTCCAGCTGCTGAGGATGCAAGAGACCTCAGGCTTGGCCGCTGAGTGCAAAGAATTGAAACCTAAGGCTGATTTGTAACCCAGAGACACAATGAACAAACAGAAATAGTCAGACCTTGCCAGGGGTTTCAAGCTGGAGCCTCACTGTGCCTTGTGTTCCCCTAGACACCGGGCCTTTGCATGGTCCCAGGAGGCATCATCCAACTAGACCTACTCGAATATGAACTGCAGAGATCGACACCAACAAGGTGCTAAGGCATGTCTGGACTGCAGATGCCTAAACATGATCTCCTAAATTTACTGAGGTAGAAACTGAAAGAAAGGACAGGGACTTAGTCAAGGATATGAGAGCTTAACTAAAACTGAAAAACTAGCGTCAGGTTTGAGCCCAGGAATCCTGGGCCCTGGTCCAGTAGGTTCGAGACTGGTCTTGGATCTGGCCAACTTACTTTTTCTTTTGAGATTTATAAATGACAACTCGTGATACTTAGGATATGGGGTGAGAGCACAGGGAAGATTTGCTTCCTCATAACTCACTTTCAAATGGAAGTAGTATATACAGGCGTCAGGTGCCTGTTGTGGCAAAAAAAAAAAAAAAAAAGACATCAGATCCCCTAGAGCTAGAGTTACAGATATTGTGAGACTTCCCAACACAGGTGATAAAAAAGAAACTCCGTCCTCTGCAAGATCAATAATCAATATGCTGCTTTTCACCATTGAGCCATCTTTCTAGCCCTAATGAATTCATTTTCATCATTTCTGTTCAGGGTCTGCCATATGCCAGCGTTGACTGGGCTCTGGGGATGAAAACATAGCTCAGACACAGCCACACACTCATGGTTAGTGGTTAGACACCTACTTCAGGATAAATGGAGATGCTGTGGAACTCTGAGTTCCAGGGAGAACAACCATCTGCTGCAGACAATGCCAGCCATGTTCTCAGGACCACAGGCCAAGAATATAATTTTTCTATACAATATATCAATCAAAAAAAAATCTTGCCGGGCAATGGTGGCGCATGCCTTTAATCCTAGCACTTGGGAGGCAGAGGCAGGCAGATTTCTGAGTTCGAGGCCAGCCTGGTCTACAGAGTGAGTTCCAGGACAGCCAGGGCTACACAGAGAAACCCTGTCTTGAAAAAACAAAAAGCAAAAAACAAAAAAATCTTTCTCACCCAACAGCATGGGAATTCCACAAGTGTATGCATGCCCCCAGAGATCAAGGTTGCTTGACCACTGGTAGCACCAGAACAGAAGGAGTGAATCATTCAGGGTTCCCAGGGTATCTGGCAGGAAACAGACTGACCAGACTCAAAACCAGTCTTAACCCTTCTAGACCAAGGGCCAGGTTTCCTAGGCTCAAACCTGGATGCAAGTTCTGGCTTTTGCCAGGATCTCCCATCCTTGACTAAGCACCTAAGAGTCTTGCCCAAGTGACGATATCATGCTTTTGAATTCCACCTCCTATACGACGAATGGCCCAGACACTTTATCCAGGGTCACCAGACTGAAAAACTAACAATACAGGGTGCCCAGTTAAATTTAAATCACACAGAAACAACCAATAAACTGATTTTGTAATATCAGTATGTCCAAGATAGCGTGCCAGACACAGGCTGATGGAAAATTATTGTTTGTCTCAAATTTAAAATCAAGTGAGCAACCTGTGTTTTGTTTGGGAATGGAGGAGGAAAAAAAATAAAAGGACTGCTTAGAAACTGGGCAGACAAGACTAGAATGAGAGAGCAGAGGCTTCGGAGCCAGAGAAAGTGCCAGGAGCCCAGTGGGTGTCTCCTGTCCCCCAGGGGAGCCTGGGCACTTCCTCCAGCACAACCTCTCCCAACCCAACAGCAACTTGAGCAGTATCTCGCAGCTGTGCTAACTAGAATGCTTTTCCACAAACAACAGATTAATTGATTTAAAACTTTTAATGCCAGATGCTTGGTTGAAGCATTTTAATAATCCTCGAGTCAGAATTAATCACGTCTCCTGATCTTTAAGGAGGGCAGTTATTAAATCCTGCAGAGGCAGGGGGTGGGGACACGGGAAAAGGATGCCTGTTTTCTCCTGAGTCCTAGTCACAGCTCTGCTCTAATTAAGAGTCCCAGGGTTCACCTGAGGTTGTGGGAGGGGGCCTGGGAGTGGGGGGGACATCTCTGGGTGTGGTGTGTCTGGGATGGCCCCTGAGAGACAAAAGGCTACTTATTCTGGTCCTGATTTCATTAAGCTCAAGACTGAGGCAGGACAGAGGGAAGGCTCATCCAAGAGTTTCCTGCCAGGCCAGGCCAGAAGCCCAGTTGGCCCATGAACTACAGACCCAAGACAGATTTCCTCAGTCCCAGGTCAGGACCACACTAGAAATGAGAAACCCATTGTCAAATTCCTCTCACCCATTCACTCCCTTTGCACTTCCGTAGAACTTTAGACAAATTTTTGGACAAGGAAAAGGGAGAGAGTCCTCTCTCTCATATAACCAGGAAGCCTTTCCGTGCTTCGACTGTCTGGTGCTTTGGTTCCGACTGAAGCAGTCCACAGCCCTCCCCAGAAGCTGGGCCAACACCAAGGCTGTGCTCTTGAACTTCCTAGCCTCCAAAGTAAAGTAACATACGCTTCTTTTCCTTCCTTTTTTAAAAGATGGGATCTGTGTATATGTGATGGACATGTATATGTATATGTACATGTTCCTGTGGGTGGGTACACACGTGCATGCAGGTGAACATTAGCATGTATGCTCATGCTTCTAGAGGTCCGAAGTCAACATGGAGAGTCTTCCTTGCCTGGCTGGCCAGTGAGCTGCAGATCGATACTTCTCTCTCTCTCCTTCCCTCCCTCCCTCCCTTCCTCCCTCCCTCCTTCCCTCCCTCCCTCCCTGCCTGCCTCCCTTCCTCTCACCCCTGTACACATAGCACTGAGGTTACAGTTGCATCTGGTTGCTTATTGACAAGAGCACTGGGGATCTGAACTTTGGTCCTCATGCTTATGCGATAAGTATTTTATTGACTGAACTACCCTGTCCCCGGACCCTCAACTTCTTTTCTTTATAAGTTTCCCAGTCTCAAGTATTCTGTCATAGCAACATAAAAACAACAACAACAACAACAACAAAACATGTTCTCTCCAGTCTCCAATCTCTTATCCCTTCTTTAGCATAAGCCACCACTCTATGTCCCCAAACCCCACACCACTTGTTAATTCTCTCCGATGTCTTTCAACCAACCTCCTACCTTACAATGCACCAAGTTTTTTTTTTTTTGGTTTTTTTGTTTGTTTTTTGTTTGTTTGTTTGTTTTTCAGCATGAGCTCTAATATTTACAGCCCTCTATACAGCTTAGTCTACAGAAGGGTAAATGGAGGCTCAGTTATGCTCCATGACTGCTTTGTGCCAGCTTCAAGTACCACATCCTAGTTTCCTTCGTTCCTGTGAGTTTTTCTTGGGTTCTTTATTTTATAATAACCCAAAAGACCATATTTTGCACGTGACAATAACAAGTGGTTTTGCTCCATTTAAAACTCCTGGAGCTGACAAGGTGATAAGGAAGCCTGCCACCAAGCCTGATGACCTGAGTTAAATCCCCAGGACCCACCTAGTAGGAGGAGAGAACCAACATCCACAATTGACCACTAACCTTCACATGCTGGTTGTACACACACACACACACACACACACACACACACACACGCACGCACGCACACACGCATGCACACGCACACATATGCACATACATGCACACACGCATGCACACATATACACGCACATACACACAATCAATCAAAACACACACTCTTAAAGGTCACATCTCCCTTAGTTCCTCCCTCTACCCTGTTTAGCTGAGGCTAGTGTGTCAGGCCACCTAGAGATATGTCCTGGACAACAGGAAAGTCATGACTATGGTGAACCTGTCTGGGTACCCAAGCTTCCTAATAATGGAGCTTAGGAACCCCACTTCCTTTGAGGGTCATTGTTGCTATTGCAGTGAGGACCACACCCACCTGGCTTCAAATACCTCAGCTGTCCCTCAGCACATCAGCCTTAAGTAATCAGGGGCCTGCTGACAATCCCCACCACACATAAGGAGCAACTCAAAAGCAATTGACAGTCCAGAACAGCCTAAGGGTGGTACACAGTGGCCCCCATTAATGCTGAATACCCAGGGCTCCCCTGGTCCCCAGATGTCCCACTGTCAAGCTAAATCGATACTCTCTTTTTTTCTCTGCAAGAACATCTCAGTAATCCTAATTGGTCACTATGGCAACCTCAGCTGCAGCTTCTCGTGGCCTCAATGAAGAGACAGAAGGATGAGAGGGGGTGAGATGGAGGTTAAGCCTACTTATTGTATAATGCTCTGCCTTTGATATCACCTAGATCCACATGCTAAGTACCTGGAAAGAAACAAAATCCCGTGTAAATTAGAATGATACCATCCAATCCCCTGCTCATACCCTCACGAGCAGCAGCCGATAAGGCCATTGTCTGCAGACGCAGGGCCTGACCTCCTCTGTCTTGGCAGCTGATGAGGTTTCAGTGGTAGGTCACATTCATCAGGGAGGCTGGGCTGAGACTCCTGAAGGGCCAGCTGGCTGTGCAGGGCCACTGTCTGCAATCCTGCCCACCCCCATAAGGAGTATGTCTCAGGGAAGGGAGGAGGTAAGCAGACCACAGCTTCTTGCTTGGCAGAATCGGGGAACTGATGCCCCATACCCTTAGCAGGTATGTCCCTTCCCACTTAGTTGAGGTGTTGTCTTGAGCTGTTTGCTGTTGCTGTAACAGAGTGTCACAGACTAGGTAATTTGTAAATGGTACAAGTTTCAGCTCACAGCTCTGGAGGCTGAAAGGACAACGTGAAGAAGTCACTTCTGCCTATGGCCTTTGGTAAGGTTGCCTCACAGAGAGAAAAGTGAGGTCCAGCTCCTTCTTCTTATCAGTCACCCACTCCAGTGATAACTAGTCCGTTTCCCTCCACCTTGACATGAGTTCTGGAGACCAACCTCAGGTTGTCGGGTTTGCCTCGCCTCCCACTGGGCTCGTACATCAGTCAGTTCTTATGAAGACTAATTTTTATGTCACTTTGGCTGAACTAAGGCATGCCCTAGACAGTGGGAAAACATTATTCTGAATATTCCTGTGCTAAGCAGAGCTTACCTTGTCCAGTGTGGGTGGGGGGATCACCTAGCGCTATGAGGGCTGATGATTGAGAATGTGGAGAAGGAACAACACAGAACCAACCTCCCTGCCCTTTGACCTTCAGGCTGAGACCGGAACTGGATCTCAGTCTTGGCTATACTTGTGTTCACCAGCTCCGAGGAGATCTTCCCTTTCTTCCTCTCACAGATCCGGTTCTCACTGAGAAGGAATCTCTTGTCCCTTGCCAGGCGACAGCCATGCGTATTCTTGCCCCCTTCCAAGTGTACATAGAGTAGGTCTCTACGGATAGAGAGCTCAGAGGTGGGGTCCTTCCTGTCACTTCTAGCGTGAGTCAGCAAACAGCCCAGATCATGTTACAGCAGTGGTTCTCAACCTTGTGCATGCTGTGACCCTTTACTACAGTTCATGTTGTAGTGACCCCCCCAACCATAAAATAATTTTCATTGCTACTTTATGTCTGTGGTTTCGCTACTTTTATGAATTGGCATGTTAGCATCTGTGTTTCATGATGTTTCAATTGACCACCAATGGGATCGCGAGCCACAGGTTGAGAATCTCGGTGTTGTCATATGATGTGGTGACTATATTTTTCTCTCTGTAATCCAATCCTACCAGCTAAGAATGTGACCCTGCTTCTCTTCTTTAGGTAAGTTTGTTTGTTTGTTTGTCTGTTTTGATTCAATAAAAAATGTAAGTGCAAACATATTTCAGATTCATTCCTTGAGCCCCCGAACTACTGAGATGTAAATCAAATATTATTTTGTGTGTATGTTCACTATACCAATGGGGAAACTGAGGGAAAAGAATGATTTGACTTCTCCAAAGCCAGGGAGCTAGTGACTTACAGATCCAAGTCTTCCAATTCCAAAGTACAAAATCTGGGCTCACTACCGTGGTGTTACAGCTGTCCGCCTCCTGGAAGCTACTCCCCGGGCCCCTCTCATCTGCTATTCTGGCAGAGTAAACACTTGAAGAATGCCCTGTGCTCAGAGGGCATGTTGAGTGGAATATCAGGTCAGGGTTCATCTGCATTTCTGGCGGCAGAAGGCTGCGGTGATAATAGGAGCCCCTTTGTGCTCTGTGGGGCTGGATGGGAGCAAGCGGATGTCTGAAGGAGATTACAAGCAGTTATGGATATTGCTTGTCATGCAGCCATCAGCAGACGCCTTTTTCAATTGACTAGTTGCTTGTATTTCCAGAATAGAGAATGCCAGATGTATTTACTGCAGTGAAAGAGAGTGTTGAAGGCCCTTGGAAAGACACCCAGCTGCTGAGTAGCTAAGCATCCATGAAGGCCGGGGTAGTTTAACCCTTTGTGGCCTAGCAATCAGAAATCCTAGGACCTAAAGACAAACAGACAAGGCAACCCAAATCTGACAAACGACTCAAGATTTGACATCCCTTGCTAAGTTGCTGGTTTGACATTCAGAGCTGACTTTCCTATGTAAACAACGCAACCGGAACTAACATATGTTGAGTCCTTGCTGTGTGCTAGACGGAATCAAACAAGACACTGCGTCATAGTTTTTATTAGTATTATTACAGTCTCATAACAAACTTACAATATGGAAGTGTCAAACGCTGGCTGCTTGTTCAGCCACCAGTAACCCTTTCCTCTTAGGCACACTGTCACTTCACAGCCTTTCTTCCCTATATTGATGTAAGCGTGTGATAGTGGCATCTAGGTAGAACTCCTTTACACTAGTTCCTGAACTGACCCAGTCCTCCAGGCTCTCTTTTCCCATCATCCTCTGCAGGCAGAGGATGCAGTGGAAAGCCCTGAACTCTGTACAAACACCACTAGGGAGCCCAGACAACTGCATACAGCCAGGTGCCTTCACCGGCCCGCACTGAGTCATTGCACCGGTTGCTGAGATCTGACAGGTTTCAGCATGAATAGCAATACATATCAACTGCTCCCATGTTTTGAGTAAGGAAACAGAGGCCCAAAGAGACAGTCACCCTTCTGTGCTGTTGCCACATAGCAAGCGAGCAGGAGATCCAAATTTAAAATCCATGTCAGGCTCCAAAGTCCACTGGTTTTCAGACTTCCTCTAACAAATGGCGTCCAGCCACAGATTCTGTTTTATCAATGAATTCCTCAGTAAGTTCTCCAATTACCCTTAGCCACTGCTCATGGGAGTGTCTACTGAACAGTGATGAGGGCTTCAAACCTGACTCAGAATAGCATACACCCCGAGACTCCCACCTTATCTTCAGCAGTTTGATTCACATATTAGATCTAAATAAAAAATGTTTCTGGAGATAGAGAGGATTCATAGTCAGTTTTCTCCTAGCGACTGTGAATCAGGATAAAAACAGCTGTCCCTGTGGAAGGGAAGTGAGTGGGTTCTCATTGCTAGGTCAGACGCGTGGTAGGTGGGATTTTTGCATGACAAAGAAAGTTGTCTCTGTGTTTCAGCACGTGTCCTAGTGTTCTCAAACTTAGCACACTCTTGAATTTTCCAAAAGGAAAACCTCCACCTAGAAATTACCTAATTGTTCTGTGGGTATGTATGGAGGCTGGGTCTTGGTTGTTTATTGATAGAAGAGGGCTCATCCCACTTCCACTATGGCCTGCAAGTCGTTCCAGGCTGTGCAAGAAAGCTAGCTAAGCATGAACCTGTGCACACACCAGCAAGCAACATTCCTCTATGGATTCTTCAAGCTGTTGCCCCGACTTCCGTCGGTGACTAACTATGACCTGTAAGTGAGAGCAAACCCGCTCTTCCCTTAAGCCGCTTTGGTCAGAGTGTTTTATTACAGCAACAGAGGAAACTGGAGCAGCGTATTCCTGGATTGACCCTAAGAGCACGGTGACCATTTCTATAAGTCTGACTAGTTGAGTTACGTGTTCAGCGGCAAGGGAAAGAATAGCTGAAATTGCCAGTGACCTGGAAACTCTGGGACGTCTGATTGCTGCAGGCAGGGGAAGGCTCATGCTTCTTTGCTGAATGGGACTCAACCGGAGGAAACAAATCAACCTGACACAAGGGAGAAAGGAATGTGAGGCTGGGTGTGTCCCGAGGACGTGACCAACGTGCCAGACCACGGGAGGGAAGGAGAAGTGAGGGCCCATGCCTGTCCTCTGGGGTGACGAGGTGATTAGGGAAACCAAGCAGAAATGCTGGAGTTCAAATTCTAGAAGGTCTCCACTAGGACACCCTGCAAAAATTCTTTCCGGCAGTCACTGTTGATTTGTGCATGATCACATGTAATGCACAGAGCTCAGTGGCTGAGCTCCCAAGAAGCAAAGAAAGGAAAATCCAGCATGTATAGTGGCGTGGGCTTTGCTGAGCAGCTGATAGGAAAAAAGAAGATGGTTTTCTTCTTATGCCTGTTGAAATTTCTCTCTCCTTCTCCCCTCTCCTCCCTTCTTCCTCTTCTATCCCTCCCTCCCTTCTTCCTTTCCTCTTCTCTTTCTTTCTCTTCTCTCCTCCTCACTCCCCACGGATCTTTCCTTTCTCAGAAAACCCACATACTCCCGAAAGTTTCTCTCACTCTTAGCCACCATAGCCCCCAGATCTTCCAGCGCTGTTCGCAATAAGATCAGAATTCTTTGTCAGATTCCGACAGCAAACTTTTACATTCTAAGCTGTCCCCCAACCTCACCCAGCACACACTACCAAGTCTTTAAAAAATAAAATATCCCCTTGTTATCCAGCCTCATTCCGGAAGATGGAGTGTATTATAAACAACACACTGGAAAACATTTCTACTATTCTGCCAGCGGGAATTCACCCTGCAGAAGCCCAGCCTACGCTGCCAGGCGGCGTGAGGTGCTGTCCGTGGTGCTGAACCTGTAGGCGGTGGCTGCTCATCGTTTTTCTACTTCTCATTTAGCCAGCGAGCTGAATCCTTCTGAGCTTCATCCACTGTATCGAAAACGATATTGATGGGGCTTCAGAGATTGCTGAGTGGGTAAAGCACACGCCACACATGAGGACATAGGTTCAAACCCACAGAATCCATATAAAACTAAACACAATAATGCTTGTCTGTAATCTCACTTGTGCTATAATGAGAAACCCCAGAAGCTCACAGGCCTGCTAGCTTGGCAAACATAATGCAGCAGCAAACAACAGATAGACCCTGCCTCATCAAGGTGGAAGGCAAGGACCCTTGAAATTGTTCTCTGACATGCAAACACACACACACACATACACCATACTAAATAAATAAGTAAATAAATAAATACATATTACAATAAAATAAAAATCATATCATTAATAGTACTTGTCTCATGCAAAGCAATTAGCACAAAGAGATCTATAAATGTCACACTTATTGTTATTATCATTATTATTCGTTATGCTGTTTTTTTCTTTACAGGCTCCAGGAATGTCCAGTGTCTCTTTGTTCGCTATCATATTACCATACAAATTCTGCCCTCAGTTTATTACTCAATACTACTTGTGTGGACAATGTTGTCACCCTCCTCCACCCACCCTCTCACATGGCATCTTTCACTTTTAGCTACGAGTGACAGAGAAACGGGAGTTAACAGCTGGTAGAGGGTTGGCAACAAATTACAAAGAAGCCTAACTGTCTGCCACAACTGATCACACTGGTTACATATGACAGGAGCTAGCTGAAAACTCTTCCTAGTTTAGTGTTTTTCCTCTGTGGGCTCACATGGTGACTTCACCCTGCCCCATACCACCATTGTTTGAAGCCACTATTCCCAGCATTCTGCACACTTGCCTTAGTAACATTATTACCTTACGCTCTGCTGAAACTGCCTGCCCATGGAGATTATTACTCCCTTTTAATCCACAACAGCCTGAACACCGCCAGTCACATTGTTTGGACCAGAGCGAAGAAATAAATTAGCAAACCAAAGGACAGATATAACAGGGTGGGTGGGTTGTATTTCTTTGTCTCTGCCTCTTGCTCATCCCTGAACCCACACACCGTTTTTCATGTTTCTCTCAATTATCCCTTCCCTCTGACTTTGTATTTACGTATGCAGGTTTCTTTGGGCTGGTAATGAAACAGGAGTAATGGTAGGCCAGTTCTAAGCCTAAGCCTTATGGTGTTTTCCACTTCTTGCTTCATAATGAAAAATAAAATGATGTAGGTTCCCCCATGGTCCCAAGAGGAGAAGCAGAGCTACTTGGAGCATTGCTACCAGAAACAACCTTAGGTAGAGTCATTATCTTAGTCACTGTTCTATGCTGTGAAGAGGCACCATGACCAATGTCAAAGAAAGCATTTGACTGGAGCAAGGCAGCATAAATGGTGCTGGAGCAGAACTATCTCCTGATTCATAGGCAGAGAGACAGGAGAGAAGAGGAGAGGAGAAGAGAGAAGAGGAGAGGAGAGGAGAGGAGAGGAGAGGAGAGGAGAGGAGAGGAGAGGAGAGGAGAGGAGAGGAGAGGAGAGGAGAGGAGAGACAGAGAGACTGAGAGAAAGAGAGAAGAGAAGGAGAGAAAGAGAGAGAGACAGACAGACAGACAGACAGACAGACAGACAGACAGACAGACTGGGCTTGTTATGGGCTTTTGAAACCTCAAAGTCCCACCCCATGACACACTTCCTCCAACAGTGCCACACCTTTCAATCCTTGCAATCTTCTCAAGTAATGCCACTCCCTGGTGACTAAGCCTATGGGGGGCATCCTTATTCAAACCACCACACCTATACTTGATAGCCACAGGTATGATGAGAGATATGAAACTAAGGCCTGCACTCACTCTAGATGAGCCTCTTCACAGCTGACTTGCTTAGCTGTAACAACAAACGATTGTCGGTTTCAGCCGCTGAGGCTGAAGTAGATTCGTTACACGCCTGGCATTTTTGATAATAACTAACCAACATAGAAATAAAGATACACAAGGAATTTTATTTTTAATCAGAAGATTATCTTTTATGGATCCTAGTGCCACACCCATCGGAGAGTTAATTCATGCTCGATAAAGCCTGGATGACAATTCCCTGTCCAATCTAGTGCACAGATCATGCCTAGTCTAAATGAGATTAAGTTGGGAGTACACCACACTGAATTAACCAGCAACACAAAGATGAGGGGCCAATATTACCAGAGGATGACATTTATCAGTCTCCACAACACCCCAAACACCCAAACTAGCCCTGGGTCCTGCAACAATTGGAGCGGACACTAAAGAGCCAAAGGCTGGTATTTGGATGTATAAAAGTACTAATAGAACCCAGTCACTAACAGGAGAGGATGTGAAACAATTTTGTAACTATCTGACCAGGAAATTTAACTGAGTTCTTAGACTTGTAAAATAGGAACCTGATACTCTCTCTTCTGATCAAAGAGATCTCTGCTGAAGTGAGTGGTGCTGACACCGGACAGCACTGCCTGAGAGATCACTCCCTTTTCTTCCTGAACCTCCAAAGGGGCTCTATCTCCCGAGTTACCAGCTTCTTGCAGCATTTTCTACTTTTCCTTCAAAGCCTGTTATAGATTATAATTTAAAAGCTATTTGTGGAGCTGGGGGGTGTGGCTCGGTTTGTAGAATATTACCTAGCATGCACAAACCCCACGTTCAACCCCCAGACCTGCAGGAACTGGGTGTGGTTGTAATCTCTGCACTGGGGCAATAGAGACAAGAGGATCAGAAGTTCAATGTTGTCCTTATAGTGGACTCAAGGCTAGAAGGTTATTCAAGGTCAATGCCTTACAGCACATTGTAAAAGTCAGAGGTGGCCGGGCAGTGGTGGCACACACCTTTAATCCCAGCACTTGGGAGGCAGAGGCAGGAGGATTTTTGAGTTCGAGGCCAGCCTGGTCTACAGAGTGAGTTCCAGGACAGCCAGGGCTACACAGAGAAACCCTGTCTTGAAAAACAAACAAACAAAAAAATCAAGGGTAGACAGGAATCACATCCTTTGTCTTCACCTCAGCACCTAGTATACAGATAAGTCAAAGGCAACCAGTTACAGGAAAGTAGTAGATTAAAAGGAAGAAGTAGTCCTTATCCAAATACATAAACAAATAATTTTAATATTATTTAACAATCTGACATAGTGCTTAATCTACTTAACCAAGATTAAGTCCCTCATGAATGAATGAATGAATGAATTAGCGGACGACGAATGAATGACAGTGTTTATCTTTCTGACGTTTTTGCCTCTCCATCAACTGGAGCTAATTTTGTCTCTTGGGGAAACTGCAGAACCAGCTTCCCTCTTGTACCATTCATGAGTATTCTAAAAGCTAACTCTTGGGGGATTTCTCATTAGAGGAGATAAAAGATGGAGAGTGGAGAGTTGGCAAGTCACATAGCCATTATTTATTGAGTGAATACCGCGTGTCAGACACATTTTTGAGTATGGAGGTTACAGCCCTAAGGATAAGAGATACCCGAGAGTCCTTCCCCGAGTGGAGTGTGTGCTCTGGATGAGAGGAGAGGAAAACGAAACACTGTGTGTCTGTGTCCGATGATACTAAGTGCAACAGACGCACACAAAGCAGAATAGGGACCTGGCAGGAAGGTTGCTTCTGTAAATTCAGTCATCAGGACAGAGTCTTTGAGATAACATTTCACAGAGGTCTGAAGACGTGCAGGAAGTAAGCCATGCAGATATCTGAGGGAAGCACTGTCCAGGCAAGAGGGAAACAAAGACCTCAAGAATGCCACAGGCACATCAGAACAGCAAATGGAAAGGCCATGGGTGGGTGGGTAGGTGGCGAGCATGCCTGGCAGGATGCTGGCAATGTGTAGAAGCTAGTGTTAAAGATAAAGGACAAGTTGGGGCAGGTCAAAGGGAGCCTCAGAGGCACTGTAAGCATCTGTTTGGTACAGTGATATTTAACTCTCACATCCACACCACATGCATGCATACACACATACACATAGAGTTAGATATTCTGAGCACAACATGGAGGAAGAGTTCATCAGTAAAGGCCAGAGGAGGTTAGCAGATGCTAATGAGCTGAGAACCATTAGGATGGCGGGTTGGTTCTCTTCTGGATCCCCAGATTCTCTGAACTTCTGATCCCCCTGCCTCCACCTAATGGGTGCTGAGATTACACACATGAACCACTACAGTTGATTTATATGGTGCTGGGGGTTGAACCAAGGTGTCAAGGAACCCACCCTAGAGAACAGTAGATGAATATTGGGTGCAAGAATGTTTGGGAAGACCAGTGACAGAAATACTCAGTCTTAGAATCTGAACAAATAGATTTGGTTCCAATGTTGAATCGGGCAATTGTCACATGCCTGTAGCCCCAGTATTTGGGAAACAGAGGCAGGAGGCTCTCTGTGAGTTTGAGGCAAGCCTACTACTGTATTAGTGAGGATTCTCTAGAGGAACAGAACTGATAGAATGTCTGTATTTATGGGATTTATTATTATAAGTTCTAATATCAATGAAGGAGTGAACTTGCCAGTGAGAGCAAGGGCAAGCAAGTAAAGGATAGAAGCTTCCTCCTCCCGTGTCCTTCATATAGGCTGATACCAGAAAGTGTGGCCCAGATTTAAGGTGAGTCTTCCTTCCTTGAATGTTCCAAGAAAGAAAAAATCCTTCACAGATTTTCTTCACTAAGTAACTCGGGTTTCAGGTAATTCTAGAGGTAGGAAGTTGACAACCAAGAATAGCCATCACATAGCTAGTCTCAGGCCAGTCATGGCTGCATCGTGAGATCCTGCCTCAAAACACAAACAGAAACAACAAAAGAGACTCAGAACACCACTGTTCTGTCTTGCGCATGTTTTCTGTAGAATTCTCTCTTCTAAGGAGGAGAATCAAAGTTATTAAAGCACGTAGAAAATGGCCAGCCCAGCTAGACACAAGAGGCCACATCTTGTACAATTCCATTTATATGAAATGCCCAGAAGAGGCGAATCCATAGAGACAGAATAGATTAGTGGTTGCCAGGGGCCAGGGGAGCAGGGGCCGAGCATGACAGCTGCGATGGCCACATAGCCACAAATATTCTAAAAGTCCTTTTATTTAGTATTTCAAGTGAGTACGTTTTGAGGTTTATGGAACTGTCTGGCATGTGTGCTGACCAAGGAGGGATCCTAAACAGAAAATGGACAGTAGGTAAAACCAAGGAAATATGAGGCTTTGGCTTTCATTAATGATATGAAAGCACAGGTCTACTTCCTTTAACTAACACTGATATTTCAGAGTATGACTGTAAAGGAAACTGGTGTGAAGCATCTGAACTGGTGTGAAGCATCTGAACTGGTGT